>JACCHZ010000136.1:0-572500 GCA_018907045.1 Wiebesia pumilae | reverse complement strand
TGTTAACGGTTTCGTAAACCGATTATGGGGAGATAATTGAAACGCTAGTATTTACGTATTTTCGAGGCACTGGAGATCGAGGGGAGGGAAAAAAATGGAAACTCGTCCGTTGCCTCGCACAAGTGCATTTACAACGACGCAGAGCTTCGACGGTTTAACGAGCCTCAGGCTGCACGGAAAAACGAGAGTGTGAAACGGATTTTTTTTCCTTTGCTTTTATTGTTATTGTTTAGCTCCGAAAGCGTCCGCGTCCTTCGGAGCGGCAAAGGAAAAACCGTTTTCGAGTCCCAGTTTTCCGCAACGCGAACGAAGCCTCGGTGGGCCAGTTTTCCCGTAAATTGAGGCCCGCACTATGCCGCGCCGCGCGGGATTAAAAATCTCGGCGAATCACCTAATGATCATCGTAAAATTAAAGGTCTCGAGATAATGGGCGACGGAGGCGAGGAAAAGCGTTAAAGCAGAAAAGCAGAAAAGCAGAAAAGAGAGCGAGTAAGAGGAGAGTACGGTTATGCCGCCGGTGAGTCCCGGCCTAAGCAAAGAGGGACCCTGCCTTAGAGGTTCCCTGCCCCTCGTGATCGACCATTGTTTACGATGGGCTCCACAAATCGTTTTACGACGCGGCAGCACTTCTTCGCCTCGCCACCGAGGAAACGCTTTTTCTCCGGCTACCCGTGCATCCACCCCCGCCCGATCCGGTCCTCCTCTATTCCGGGAAATTCCGGAATCAATCGTCGCTCGCTGCTTCGATGATTGTTTTACGATTCGGGCCCGGTCGCTCGATAGCCGCCAGAGTAGCCTCGGTAGACCTCCGGTGGGAGTCGCGAAGAGCCCGGCGACTTCCGTCGGAAGCCGTGGCCTCGGTCCTCCGTCGCGGAAGTGTCGCGCCCGGCCGGGGCGAGGGGGAGGGGGCGAGACTTCCCGGCTTCCCCGAGCTTGTTTACCGGCGACGGAACGCGATCGATCGAGCGATAAATTTAATAACCGAAACGTGGCCGCACACTTGTGCGAGCTCACGACGCGGCCGAACATTTCCTCGATCACGAGTTTACGCTCCCCGCGACAACTGATATCGGACAACCACGCTGGAAGTCGCGGTTGCAAACGCCGTCGCCTCGTACGCGCCTACCAATAACTTTATGTCCGCCGAGGAAGAAAAGCGCGCACAATCGTATCGAGAGAGACGCGCGAGGTGCCGAAAGTACGGGGATAATTTTGGTTTTATGGGAACGGGCGGCAAACTACAAAGCCAACTCGGTTCACACGCGGCTATTCATTCCTCTTCCCGAGTTCCTTCCTCCTCGCCTCCTTAGCCTTTTTTTTCCCATCCACACAACCACCCCCCCCCCCGCGCGGCCCTTCTCTCGCGAGCTTCCCTCCAATTTCCCATCTCACCGAGTCCCTGCGGTCGCGCGGAAATCACGAATGATACCGAGCGCCGATTGCTCGTAATATTATTCGATACGTGTTCCATTAAGTTCGCGGCCTCCGGGATTCAATCATTGGATTATCCCCGCGCGCAACTTAGATATCGAGCTGGACAATCGACTTCCGTCGAGCCGCCGCTCCACGTTACACGGTAGCGTCACGTCCTTGCAATTTACTTCCGATCATCGCCTACCCTTTTTATACTCTGACCCTCCGCGTTATTCCGTTCTTGGAGCGCGGCGCGTCTCTTCTCCGCCGACACTCCCCCACCCCACACCCCGAGGATGTTTTACCGAGAGAAATTGCCAATAACTGATTTACCAACTCGAAGACGCGCTCATTTCGCGCGAGGAGTAACTATACTTCTAACGTTGGTTCGAGCTTCTTAGCTTCTTTCCACGTGGATAACGACTCTCGAATCGCAATTCTCATTCGTAAAGGCCGCCACGAAAATCGAGCAAACGTCATTATAACGGCATTAGCGTCGAAAAATATTTGTCGTTATCGCGTTACAAATTGGCCGAAAGTTCTACCAAAAGTAACCGTCGCCTCGTAAAGACCCATTATCCTGCTTATCAATCACGGATTGATAGCCCGCGGTCTTTTCGTAGGCTATATTGCTCAATCGTATTTAAGATCGATTCGGATTACCGGACGTTCATCTTACGTTTGTCGCCAACCTCCTACGCGGAACGTAAGCGCCCATAAAGTACGTCCGCGTGTAACGACGGCTGCATTGCAATCTCCACAAATTTTACCCTTTTCTCAGCGATGCTGCCGATTCTTCGTTTTATCGAAGAGATCGTGCACTCGGTAATACGCGCGTTGGTCCGTCGTTGGTAACCGGTGCAACGAGTAAAAAAGAAAGGTGACGCAACCTTTTCGATCGAATCGATTCGCATCTTCTTTTCATGCACGGGAAACGCAGTTCTTTCGATCGAGCAAACGCGTTCCAAAGTCACTTAAAGCCCAACTCAATTGTAGGGGAATAAGTAATTGAAACGCGGATCAGTACCGGATCCGCGAAATAAATTCTCGGGGAAAAAAGTAAAAGTAACGGCTGCGAACGGGGTAAAGTTTCAGGATCGACTGGATAAACAAAGCCAAGGATAGAGATTGCAATGGGCGACTCGGCGGGATCCTCAATGGTACAACGAGCGCGAGAGAAGAAGCGTGCGAACGACGCGTTACCAGGAGTTACAATGGCGTGTCAAAGGGAGGAAACGATCGTGTCCTTTACTTTCCATGAAAGCTGACCGCTCGCCGCGAGTTACTCTCCCACCCCCCACCCAACCCCACCCCACCGCGATCCTCGAGAGGGGAACAGTTTGCAATAAGTGCTCGAGTTCTGGTCAACTTCCGCGCGAGACTCAGAGAGTCCGAACAACAGCGCACGCGATTCCACATGGTCGAGGAAGATTGAGACGTTCCGAACCTGCCATTCCCCGCAGGTCCAACCGCACAAAGAGCCAGTTTTCACAAAAGACAGTTTTCCGGACGATCGCCGATGTGCTCCGAATATCTTACGCGGGCCAACGGCTCCGGTCGTTAAGTGGCCTCGTCTACTTTCCAAACAACTATCGATTTTGAGCGGAGCCAACGCTACCGCTCTTACGCATTTTTAACTTTTATCTTTCTCTGCTCCTTCTTCTCCGGTCGACTCGTCCACCTCGTCCACCTCGTCCGCCTCGTCCGCCTCGGCCTCAGCGCGGCCCTATAAAAGCTGTCTTATTACTTCAAAATTATAGCGTTTCCAGCCGACGCTTCTTTTACCCTTTTCCCGTCTTTTTAGCCTCGCCTTTACTCCCGATACTTAACAGTCCATGCAAATTTATAAAGCACATAGCATTACTTATAAAACTCGATTATCCTTCGGAGGGCCTCGTACGCTCTTCCCAGCGACACTCGCCATCGCGGAAACCCTCCTGACGAGGTGTCGGCCGTTTTCTAATCAGCCGAAAGGAGCGGGACGAAGGTAAGCGCAGTTGGTATTGTCGCACTGTACGCGAGAGAGAGAGAGAGAGAGAGAGGGAACGAAGACGGGCGCAGCTCTAACGTCTTATCTCGATGTATAGATCGAGCCATGAAATTATTTAGACCGAGACTCCGAGGAACGACGGCACGGAGGCAGGAAATACGTCCTACGCTCTTGCCAAATTAAATCTATAGGATAAGGTCGGGGCGAGTTATTTATGGGAGAGCGCTAAATTCTTTAATTGCACTGTATTTCATCTAATTATCGTATTTCATCGGCAGAGCTAAATAAAAAATATATATTGGAATCCGTGAATCGTAAAACTTTTATCCTCGACAGATGTTCGTTTGGGCGATCGTGTTCCCCGGTTATTTGCGCTCCTCGCCTTTCACTCGCGGTTCTCTCGAGGAAGGCACGAGCGTCGGCACGATAATACCGTAGGAAGCGGTGCCGTGGTGTCGTCGGCTGATCTCGGCGGAAAAGCGAGAGCCTCCCGAGTCAGAGGATGAAAAACAATGAACAACAATGAAAAACAGAGGACGGAGGCGGCCGTAATAAATTTGGCCGGGACACGGCGGGGAGTCCTCGCGCCTTGTACAAAGGACCCTCATCGTCGAGTGTCGCGTTCGGCACCGACCGATGATAGCGCGATCGAGCGGCTGTTGCCCGTGTTTGTCGAGCGACGACGACTCTCGCGAGGGTCCGACAAACTGTGACGGATCGAGGGCATAAATCTCGCGGGCACCCGCTCCGATATAAATCCCGTAGAAGGACGCCCTCGTGTACGTCCCGCGCCCCCAAGTCATAAATACGCGTTAGCGGCTTGCGATTTACACCTAATTGAGAATTATTCGCCGGGATGAGGATTCCTCGGCGGCGCCGACCGAATCGATTTTCGCCGCCCGAACGCGTCGCCCTGACCGCGACGAGGAGCCTCGGCGAGGAGCGCATCGCGCCTCCTCTCTTTATGCTCGCGCTAATTGCCGTCCGGGGAAGAAAGGTGTTAACGACGCGAGGCGAAACGGTGATGCGGCCGTTGCAGTCGTGAGCGAGAGGGAGACGGGGCTAGTTTTACGGCGGCGAGCTCGTCGCCGGCGCGCACCTCGTCGCCGAGGCAGCGACGCATGCATCCTTTGTTGTCGCGCGTGCGCGCGAGGCCTCGACGTTCGCCGTCGAGATAAGCGCGCGGGTCTAGCTAGTCTAGCCTCCCTAATCGATCCCGGAGTCATTAGCGCCTTGGACGTGACATCCTTTTCCCCGTGGCGCGCTCGCCTCCAACCCGGCGTCGCGTGCACGACGCCGCACTGCCACATTTGCCCCGGATTAATGCCTCGTGGACGCGAAGTTTGCGCGCGTCACTTCCTTTAATTAGACGCCGGAGTGGCCCGGAGGACGTCGCGCGGCTCGCGGTCTCCCGAGGCCGCCGACAAAAACCCCGAGGATACTATGAATCACGATGTTAACTCGGGGCCGACAAAGGCTCGGGCGTCCTGGGACCCGGGGGCGGGGGACCGCACCAACACCGAGGCGCGCACACGCGCGCGGGCAACGTAAGCGGCTGTATTATAGCCGCATTAGCCAGTCATCGCTTCGACCTGACTCTCGGCTCCCGCTCCCCACCCCCTCGCGGCGAAGATCGGATCGACCTGGCCGCTCTCGTATAAATAACGCGGGCTCTGTATGAGGCGCGCGGGCGCGCGGAGACGACGTCGCGAGCGGCGCGGATAATGGCGCTGGGCACCGGGACAAAGGGACGAGGAACGGGAGAAGAAAAGGAGCGCGACGCTCGACCGCCACCCCCCGACGCCTTTCCTCGACGAACGCCGGTTAACGATCGGCCCGCGAGAGTGACGCAGCCCGAGCTCAGCGGCCTCTACGCCAACGGCTTAACCTCCGAATTCGTCGGGGAAACGTCGGCCCGAGTCGGCCGAGCTCGGCCAGCTGCACTTTGCTTTTATCGAGGTGCACCGAGCCACACACACACGCGCGCGCGCGAGCTCGCGTTTCCGTCCGGCGCCTTCCTCTTCCTCGGCGAAAGCTCGTCTTTGAGAGCGCAATTTTTAAAACGAGCTCGGGTTTCGGTTTTTATATTCCCCGAGCGTGATTATACCCACACGAGCCTCGAGTGCACCGCCGCTCGAACACTCGCCAGGAGAGAAAGAAAACAAGAAAATGCACTATTTGTAATTCGTAAAGCGAGGGCCTCTACCGGATCCGCTTTTAAATTAAGATATTTCTGTCTTCGAGTTTCATTATTGCGGTTTTCAGTTCTTCGGATACAACGGCCTTTTGAGTAGAACATGGCTTTTGAGTGAAATATTAGCAGCTCCGGCAAACTAACCTCAACGCGCTTCAATAGAGTTCGCGGGTGCACGCGATGAGCGATACACCATTGTAATATATATTCACCGTTGAATTTTAGTGCGCTTACACGGAGCCTCCGATTGTTGCGGGCGATCGCGTATTTTTCATATTTCCCAGGGTTTGGTAACGCGTCCGTGCGACGGTACGTGACACGGGGTGCGGTCGCTTTTCATCGCACACCCACGACGTCCTTGTGACGAGCTCAAGTGCGCAGGAACCTAAGATCCCGCGCATAAAAACACACCCTCTAATGCTTAATTACGTTTATCTTTAAATTATTGCCGCTCGTTGCGTCGCAAACGAGATCGGCCTCGGATAAGTGGGCGATCGATCAAAATGCAGATGTATAATTAATTAGCGGTCTTTTAATGAATTAGCAGATAGGGAAACGCGGTCGACTGTGAATTGTGAAAATGAATCGAGTGGCGGAAAATTGCGTATTTAATTGTTTGGGCTCGGATCGACAATTGTATACCGCGGCACATGCGAGTTTGGCGGGTAATCGATACACTTGCCCGAGGCTCGTAACGCGCTTTAGAACGTCTACTTATGCACCGTTCCGATGAGTTTTCCATTTCCATCTCGGCGAGAGAAACGGGAGAGCGTTACGAGGACGGATACCGAGACCCTGCACTTTTCTAATTTGTAATGGGCGCGTTCGTACGTCCACGTAATTATAATCATCTCCGCTGACTCTGTCGATCGTTATCGCGTATACGATAAACGCATTTGGTGTATCTCGTACTCCCCGAGCGACGGAAATTTACGAAATGCGAGGCGAGGCGAGTCCGTCGCGGACAAATGGATTGCCGGGGAAATTAGCGCGAGCCTCCGAAAGCGTTCGCTCTCAATTGGAGTAGCGGCTAATTGAATTAGCCGATCTCTGGTGGCGCGGTTCGAGTCGCCGCCCCCGACATCCGCGTCGAGCGACTCTTGGTGAAGTGCGCGCGACCGAGTAAGCGAGGTTGGGGCTTCTTCGGGAAAAACGTCGACGGGAATGAAAATAAAACAAGCATCCACTCTCGTTAAGCCTAATGACCTCTGATTAAGTTGCGACGCGAGCCCACGCGCAAACAACTCTTTTTTTCTTGCGCAATTTACGCTTACCGGGAACGCGGCTCGAGCGGCTTAATTTGCATTGGGCGACTGCCGCTTATAACACCTTCCGAACCAACTTCTTCTTCCTTTATTTCGGCTTTATCGGTGTTAATCTCTCCGTCGGACTTGTCGCTTATGTCGGACTTGTTTTATTTTTCAACGCAGCAGCCGACGCCAAGGACCCCGAGGAAACTCGTTTGTCGCCGTGCGAAAACTGAGCACCGGCTCGACGCGATAATGCGTCAAATATGAAAATCCATCGATAAGTAACGATAGCCTCGAGCCACAATTCGAGGGGAAAGAATACATTTAAAAACGTATTCCGAGGCGGTAACCAAGAGCTTTGTAAAAACCGCATGGAAATAAACAGATAATTACGCGTTTGAGGCTTGCGTAAGTTTGGCGGTTTTGGAAAATTGATTTTCTTGTTCCAGCTGTTTTCTAGCTTCGCGTTTACGACGATGCATTAAGATGCACTTTGCGCGAAAGGAGTCGCTTCCTCTTTAGTGCGATGTGTAAAACCTTACATGGTTTACCAAGTATTCTTCGATGCATATTTTACGTAAATAGCCCAGTGTAATGGGAAAAAATAAGACAAATAAACGACGAGTGCGATGCGTCGTCGTTGGGAGGCTGCGCTACGGGAAAGGCAAAGGGCAGAAGGCAAAACGAACGAGGAGATGGAAATTAGGAGGAAAAATGGAGTTTCTATTGGGAATGTAATTGTTCGTTGTGCGTTGTTCGTTGTTCGTTGTTCGTTGTGCGTTGTTCGTTGTTCGTTGTGCGTTGTTCGTTGTTCGTTGTTCGCTCGAACGGCCGTGACGCGCAAGAGGCGCACGGATTGTTCACGAAAATATACCGTCCGTATAAATGAGAAGTAACGCGGCGGCGAGTAAACTCGCGTCTATTAATCGTCCAATAAAGCAGCGCGTAACTAAATAAAGCTCTTTTAAAATTCCCATGATGATTTTTCAACGGGCGTATAATGTTTTCCCGTGGAGAGGAGATTTTGTGCCGTAATGTAAACTTGGGGGAATAGACGATCCTCGTGCATCTTTTAGGGGGTTAACGAGTCTTCGTGTTGCGCCCCGTCGTGTAACATTATAATAACGAGATATCGAACAAGCAGCCCGATATTGAATTTCGCCCTTTAAGAGTGGAGTTGTGCACGACCCGCAAGGACGGCTACTCCCTACACGGGAATCCCATGGAAATGATGGAGGCCGCACACACGATCCTCATTACTGCGCGCTTACACGTCGATCGTTAGCTCCGACGTTTCGGTAAACATCTTCTTCGTCTCGGGCCAAATATAAATAACGACGGATATGTATGCGCGAACGTACCTCCTCACCTTCCGTCTCGAGAGCCGATACAACTATGCGCAACGCGCCTTTTTCCCGGTCAAAAGTTGCCCACTCGATGCACAAAAGAGTGATTTGTGCGAGAACCGAGTAGTTGTACTCCTTTCCTCAGCACATGTACACTTATTGCTTGTTCTTCGTTTCCGTTGCGGACTTGTGCCGCCGAGGTCTTCGAGTACCCTCTCCGCGATAATAAGAACCTTAAATATTTATCGTTCGTAACCGATAGCCGAGCCATCATTATTTTATAATTACATCATTTCGTAGCGAGTTCAAAGAGCATACGCTACGATTGCGCGTATTTACCCGGCGAGGAGAAATGAAGAGGCGGTACAAGAGAGGAGGAACAAAGGGGAGAGAGAAAAAAAGTAGAAGCGATTTTTAACAATAATAGCGACTACCTTTTTTTAGCGATACATTTTTATATAACACGTGGCTCGTTTGCCCGGCAAATATTCACCGGTTAAAAGACAAGCCCGCAATAATGACGACAACGAATTCTTTCTTTGTCGTAAATTCAACGAATTTACAACAAAAGTGCGGTAATTTTATGCAAATTATCTTTCTGAAATTTACGGGAATTCACTCAAATTACTCGAATACTGCAGAAAAGTATTACCGAGAGAAAAGACAATGTACGGCGTTAAAAATAATCATGCAAAATGATATTCTTATTACTTAAAAAACGATATTCAAGCGTTTACGACGCCCCGGACTTTTTAAATTGTCAGACTTGTGAAAATCGAAACTTGTTTAATTACCGTACCGGTAGATAGGAAAAAGCAGGCAGGAAGAACACAACCATTGCACCAAACGACAGCAGACTGCGTACCCGAGTTAAATGCTTTTGCACGATCATTTTTACTAGACGCATCAACCTGGCTTTTATGACATTTTTCTCGTCGCTCGTGCACGTTGGAACAACAACGAGTTTGTTCTTTCGTTCGATTCAATTAATCGGCGCGCAACGAGGCCGAGCCTCACGATCGGTATAAGCACTTACTTTCAAAGTGCGTCCTCCTTAGGTTAGCCAAGGTAGTCGCTCTATAGGGCGGCTGCTCTATTCGTAGACTAGATCGTATGGAACGAATTCCGTTGCTCTGCGCAATCCTAGCGAAATAACTTTGTAGAAAGTGAAGACGCGATAAGAAATCCGTACACTGGCAAACGGATACGTGTACCGCAGTCATTAGCTTTACGACACAGTGCACGTTTGTTTTTTCCTTTGGTCGCGCGCGTAAATGCAAAAGTAATTAGTACCTTGGGTAATCGCATTTTTTGGCACGTAGTAATCGCGTCAACATCGAGCACTAAAGATCCAATAATACGCGACAGCGAGCCTTAAACATTCAATAATAATTCCACTCTCGATGATAGCTGCGTTATATCTATAAACGCGGTAAGTCGGCGTAATTATTCTTGGCATTGAAAAACGATAAAAAGTTAAATACCCAGGGTCTACGATACGAAGCGAACTGGAAGCGAAATATTTCAGAGATCCGGTGTAGCCTTGCTCGCGAGAATATATCCGTTAACGCGCTTTCCATCCTCGAAGCGACGAACAACGAGTGAGAAAAATAAAAAATTGCTACCCGAATGTCTAAAGCGAAGGACTAGGATTCGTGACTTGTCGTAATACACCGGAGCAAAAAATAAATTGTAGCTAACAACTGAGAAATAGGAGAAAAAGCCTCGTTTCATTAGGAGCAAATGACGTAACGCGACACGAGGATTTAAGCCGAAAGAAGGCAATTCAGACGTTGAACCTGTGCACGTGGAAGGTGAGGAGCGAGAGCGAGAGCGAGAGAGAGGCAAAAAACTCGTCATTGCCTATTGGTCTTTTAACGTGGAGGCAGCGGCAGCGGCAGCGGCAGCGGCAACGGCAGCGGCAGCGGCAACGGCAGCGGCGACGGCGGCAGCGACGGCAAAACCGTCGTCGAGGCGAAAATGTGCTCGAGTTTCGGCTGCGAGGCACGTCGACGTATAGCTCCCGGGGATGTGCGACGTAGGGGGAGATGGTGCGTGTCGGGGCACGCCAAGACTGATGGGACGGGAGGATACGTTTTGCCGGGGGAAATCGTCTAGAAAATGGAAAAGCCAGCCAACCAGCCAGAGGTAGCTGGTGACAAATGATACTCCCCATCTATGGACAATTTACGCCTCGGTATTTTCCCGCAAACTGCATCCACTCCCGCGGATTGTCAAGCGCTCTTTTCCTCCGATTTTATCCTCTCGCTTTTCCATCGCGCTAGATTGGCGGCGTTTTTCGGGAAACTCCGCGTTCGTGGAACCCGGTGGTGGTCATCGACGATGTAACCCATCGACCGATCGATGATCCAGCCTGGAGCCTCGGAAAAAACGAGCTCATTAAAAAATCGAAAGCGACGCAACGCGGCATTTTCTCGCCAACTATAAGATAATGCACGATGGCGTTATAATTTTCTTTGCTCTCTGCATAATCAACTTCATAAATTACGAGCACGTCTGCGTTTACGCTTGCGGTTTTGCGCTGTCTACGAGCGCTAGAATTCCGCCTCTTTCTTCGCGATATCGCCTCCGAGGCGACGCGCGATGAGGGCCGGGGACGGGGACGGGGACGGGGACGGTGACGGGGTCGGGGTCGGGGTCCGGGGGTGGGGGGAGGAAAGCTGCAATTTCTCGCAGGATCGCGTCGCTTTCTCTCGTTCTTCTCCCTCGCTGGCGCGTCCAAACACGAGGACCGAGAGAAAGAGCGCATCCAGTCGAATGCTCGGGCGACAAATTAACCCGAATGTGCTTTCGCGGCTAGAAAAAAGGAGGGAGTGCGAGCGATGCGTAACTTGAGAAAAATGCGACGCGAGGGACACGCTTAAGCTAGGATAATCGCTCGAAACGATTTGCTCTTTTCACACCCGATTAACTTGGCAATCTCTGTTGACTAGGAGGGCGACAGAGTCCCCACCGAGTTCTACGGTAACCGACATCTTCTGCCTCTCGTCGTCACTTGCTCATCTCTTTAAACCTATTTTCTTCTTTCGCTTCGCCCGAGTCGTCCTTAACATTGGCTCGGGCATTCGTTCGTTTCTCTCGCGATAACAAAGCGCGTGGCATTCCTTCCGAGGGCTTCGACGCCTGGACGAATGCTCTACGTTATGGCGAGTAATTTTCTCATTAGACGAGGAAACTTATTTTTCATCTCATCCAGTTTGTTCGGGGAGAATCCCCGTACGGGAATTCCGGGTTACGTAGGTTTACGTAGGGGAGATTGCCAGTGGCTCTTGCATCTCCTTGTACTTCCATGAATTTTCAATTTCGATGGATGCGCGAGCGTTGCTCGACGATCAACATGACACGGCCGATCCGTTCGGTCGAGGTGGCAGAGGTGACGATAAGGATGGGCGAGCGACTCGTTTGACGGCTTATCTCCGCTCGTCTCCGCTCGTCTCTCTCACTCCCTCTCGTTCGCTCTCGTTCGCCTCGACTACCATATTGACGCGGCTAATTCGGAGGTCTTCGGAGGTCCTCGGAGGTCGATAGTGGGATGAGTAAGGACGGCGAGGCGCCGCTCTCCTCTTTAATGGGTATTAAGTCAGAATTTACAGAATTTACAGGGTGTAGAACCGAAGGGAAAACAAACAACGGCAGACCGAGCGGAGGGTTCGGACATCGCCGTCGCGTTTCAACTAAAATTCCGCGCAAGTTTGTCGGAATGAAATGCTCGCTCGGAGTCCGACGAGAGATTTGCTGCCGGTAAACAGCACTGCGGCAATGTTTTCGTCGAGCGTTGCTCCGGGAGAAAAATGAACCGACGATTTACGCACCGCCATCCGGGAATTTCACTTTAACGGTCTATATATTCGCGGGCTTGCTATTCGTCGGCGCGTGCGTGCGTTACTCCGCCCGAACGTAGGAAAACATCGAGCGTCAAATTTTCCATTAATTCCAGAGGATTTAACGGACTGCCGCCAGTCTGATGAATTTTTCAAGAATTTCGACTCTTTGGGTTAGTTGTGATTGCGCGTAACCGCTGATTCGTTACCGCTTCGGTTCGCAAACGAACCGACGTTCGACGTTTCTCATTCTACCAAAGTGTCGCACCAAAGTGTCGCTCGAGGTTTTCAACTCGAGCCAGATTCTTCAAATGGCATTCCGCGCTTCCGTTGTGAAAACGGAAGGATTCCAGCCTGAAAGATTCGGCGCCAAGGCATTCGTTCGATTCTCTCGCAATGGTGGTTACGTTGCGATCGTTAATTAATTTACGTCCGTTTGTCTCGTTAAAGACCTTTTGCATTGTGAAGGGCCTTCGCTCGCGGCCGGTATTTAATTTGTCCGTGCCAAATTAAACGCACCTTCCGAAAGTTCGATAAGGTAGAGCGGAGTGCATAATGCGAAAAAAAATATTGTTTGCTCAAGGGGCAGAGGCAAAATGGCGTAGTTAATGGAAGGTTGGGTCGTTTTTGTGATACGCCGAGCTAATACATTCAATTTTCGTGGGCAAAGTTGCAAAGTCACATTTTCGTGGCACTAGTCAGGCGGCTTGAGAAAATTAGTCATGCTTCCGGCTGGCCGGGCAATCACGGAAGTGGGGTGTCTAGTCTCCTGGAAACTGGACACCTGCTAATGCCGAAGATGAATTTTTCTCGCATCCTGGCTGTGCAATCGATCGAAAACTCAATTCGGACTCGCTCGCTTTTTTACCGTACACTTGGACTCGCGCGTACTTCTTTCTAGCCGCCTGGTCGCGACTTCCTCCTCCTCCACCTCCTCACCGAAAAAGACCCGAGACTCGAAAGCCAAGTGGTTGGTATCCTTAATGGGAATCTTGATAATTCTTCGGGTGTTTTCGTGGTGTGAAACCTTGACAAAAGGCTATACTTTGGAAGAGCGCGCGTTGGCCACGCTTCCCTTGAAATTAGGCATCTGCCGCTCGGAACAAACCGATTCGAAGATTGAATTTAATCTGTTGGAAAGGCGTAGAGAGGGCTGACGATGACGCAACGGGTAATCGTTTTGCTACGGCGCGCACAGGTGGCTATTCTCCTCGTCGGCGACCCAATTGCCCGCAGCACGTTCATCCGACGATAATACCGATCGCTGGGACGGTTGACACATTGTGGGAGGCGGTCCAATTTTCCGAAAGCGAGCGCTAAAAGAACGATCGGCCGTCGTCTCCTCGCCGTCACCTCGCCGTCACCTCGCCGTCACCTCGCTTTTTCAATCACGGGACATCGCCAAGTAATTAAAGGCCTCGATTTCTTTCTCTGGAAATGCGGGCGTCTCGCTGCTTCAGGAGCTACGGAAACGGCGGCCAGCGATAGTTGGAACTTAATTGCGGTCTCGCTCGCTCGCGGCCAATCAAAGTGTAAAAATGAGTGATTCCGGGGGAATTCGGGCTCGCCGGTGAAATTTGTTCGAGCGTTCCAGGAAGGCGACGAAATGAAAAAAGATATCGAGGAGGAGAGGATAACCGAGAGGAGAGCTGCGGCTACCGTTTCGTAAAGCTAAATAGAACGGGGGCACGCACACACGCGCGCACGCACGCACGCGCACACCCCTTTCTTCTTCTGCCGGCGAAGCGCAATGAAAAAAAAGGGAATTAAAGCTACGTTTAACAAATGCATGTTGATACAGCTGCCTTTGTGCGCTCGCGCCGAAGAACACCGAGCCGAAAAAGCCCAAGGGCTTGAATATACGGACGCACACACGCGCGCGTACGTGCGCGTACATACGCTGCGCCAAGACCCCCGCACCACATTCGTCCGCCAAGATGCGGTATTTCACGTTCTCTCTCTCTCTCTCTCTCTCTCTCTCACTCGCTCACTCGCTCACTCGCTCACTTTTTCTTTTTTTTTCTTATCCCCCTTTTTTTTACCTCCTCTTGTAACGCTTAAATCGCTTTACACGCCATATATCATCCTCGTCGATTGCTAATTCTCTCGCGAAGCTATAAATTACATTACTAATTTTATAATTTTTTTCAAGGAGCCTTATAATCTCGACGAAAAATAAAGGAAGCCTTTCGAGGTATCGCAGAGACCGAGGCAGAGAAATAGGACTGGAGGCCGCCAAGTTTCGCGTCGGCGAACGCGTAGTCGCTGGTCCTCGTTCCTCCGACTCGGTACAGAAATAAGTGCAACGCGACTGCTAACGAAAGACGCGCTCCGATCGCGATGAATCCCCGAGGGATGATGATGCACCGCGGCATTTTTATTTTTAAGATTTAACTCAAAAATCCGCTGCTCCCACTCGGCGTTTCAACGTCACAACGTCGCAGCTCGTACTTTTTCGAGGCCGGCGTTGGTGTCGTCGCGCTTCTATCGGCTAATTCGCCGAGGGCAAGGAGGCCGCGGGCGGTACCGGGACTCGATACCGAATCTCGCACGGACTGCACCTCGATCCGAGTGCTCGGGCAGCCTGGAGCGGAGCGCGAGGGGAGAAAAAAAAACCCGAGGCTTCCAAGGTCCGTCGATCTCTCGTTTCTATCTCTCTTCCTCCTCCTCGAGTTTTACGGATCCGTTTGGTAGACCAGATTTCCAAGTTTTTTCCCCAACCTCGGCTGGACTCCCGCGAGGCCTGCGAGAGCCGTCATCCTTTTTCCTTCCTTTTCCTCTCTTTTCCTTCCTTTTCCTCTCTTTTCCTCTCTTTTCCTCTCTTTTCCTCTCTTTTCCTCTCTTTTCCTCTCTCTCTCTCTCTCTTCCACTTGACACGCCCGCCTGCGCCTAACGCGCTTAACACGCCACTAATCCAAGTCGAGGAATCCGCGGAACGCCCGCCTGACAACATGATTGCATCACGTTCGACGAGGCGTTAGTTGGCCAGCTTTCAAATGCCCGGTTAATTCCACTAGCCGTGGCCGTCTTTTTCTTATTGCCACCTTTTTTATCTCTTCGCGCGCTCTCTCGTTAACCGAGGCCGATAATTATGCTATTTCTCGAGTACAACCTTTTCATCGGTGCTTTCTTATTGCGCAACTTGTGGAGGAAATCGAGCCAGACGTGGCCACTTTTTCCTCCTCCGGCGCGTTATTCCTCGACGCTCGCGCTCGATATCCGGATACCGCCGATTCACCCAAATCTACGGACGCGTGTTCTGACCGCGGTACCGTTGCGCGGCTGCGGATGTACTTGGACTTTGAAACCCGTCGATTTCGACGGAGGACGACGAGCTCCCCTCGATAACGGTATTAAATTCCCGAGGCGAATCTTTGCGGAAGCTCTATTTTTGAAGGAGCGGCGCAGTCAAGGTGCGACCTACGAGTAAAAAAGCCGCGCAATTAGATCTGTCGTCCTCAGACATTTGTCCCGCGCAGATGCGCGCGTTCCCAAATTAAAACGCGAGGACGGGTGGATCGTCGCTCGACTAGCGCAACACGATCCTCCGAGATTCCGGAATATCAGGCAGGGCCATCGACGAGGGAATAACGGAAGGTGAGGCGCGAGAGGGAGTATCGGTCGGCAGCCGAGAAGTGACAGGTGCTCGATTCGCTTTCTTCGACGCCCGACAACGGAGACTATCAATTTTACCGAACCTACCGAACCTCGCGCGTAATTAATACATCATCCAGGCTGTCTCGCTCTCTTTGTCTGCCGGGCGGTCGGTCGTCCGTTTCCCCGTTTTCCCGCTTCTCGTCCGTTAACGCGCAATCGACTGAACTCTGACGAATCGAGGGAGGCCGCGGTTCTCGGAGGAAAACAAAAAAAGAGAGAAAAAGTAAAAGAAGAAGAAGAAGAGGAAGAAAAAAAAAGACGCCCTTTCGATCTTTCTCGCAGAGTCCTCGGAACAACCACTCGTTTTTGGCATTTCTTTATCGGTCCTCTTTCTCCTTTGCTTTGCTGTGCTGTGCTTTGCTGTGCTGTGCTTTGTTTTGTTTTGTTTTGTTTTGTTTTGTTTTGTTTTGTTTTTTAAGTAAGCAACGGGAGCGCCCGAATATTTAATAAAAGCAGAGACGAGGAAAGCACGCGAGAGTCTCTATCATCGGCTCCTTCAATTTGTTCACGCGGAGAGGAGCGTTTAACGAGCGCGGCGCAAAAAAAAAAAAATGGTAACGCGCTCGCGGAGGGTCGAGGGAGCGGGAGGGAGGAAGATGGAGATGTTCCGCGTACGTCGAGGCTAACCAAGGATACACGCGCGTATTCCCCCGCGCGCGCTGGAGCCTCTAGGGGGATCGCGTCGTCTTACTGGTTGTAAAGATGTCGAGTTGCGGGAAGTCGAGCCGAGAGAAAGAAAAGAAGGAAAACAGTTAGCGACTTCTAATTGCAGAAGTGACGACGCCGTAACTAATGACCGGCGAACTCTCAATGCCACACGTCGTGGCGAAAGGCTATCGGATCCCGCTCTCGCTCTCTCGCTCTCTCGCTTTCCCTCGGCTTTTCCCTCGCCCGACTTTCGGGAAGCTCCCGATCCCTCGGGAGTCCGTATCCGTCCTCGGATCGCTCGGTCCACGGCAAGCAGAAGCGCGAGCCTTGATCGATGCGCAAGCGCGAAAAACGACTCGACGTTGATGAATAGTTTCTCGAAATTCTAGGCGATAACATGTGCGCGCGTTTACTAATTCTCCTCCACGCGTTCGAATCCACGTCGAAATGCGGACGTTTTTTACGTCTCTCGGGCTGGAAGATGTTCCTCCGGGCGTGATTGAGTCGTTGCAGTCTCGGGCATCCTAATGTTCTGATTGATCGCTACTGGCTAACTATTTGTCCGGGTTTTGCCTCGGCGAGCACGAGAATATTATTCCCGCGTTGGATGGACGGATATTAGAGTCAGACGAGAGCGGACTAACGACGTTGCTATTTATCCAACGCGGCCGACACTCGATACAACATCGGGACTCGGTTCGCAACGTTGTAAAACGGACTTTACAAGGTGTAACGAGTCGAAGAGTAATGCGCGTGTCGCGAGACTCTCGCGACACGTAACTCTGGGAAAAATCGACCTTACGCTGCGCCCAAGGCTGGCCGGTAACGAGCTTTTGAGCTTTTTCCTCGATAGCGCTCGGGTGACGGCGAGCGGTACGAGTTGGGCCAGCGACCCTGTCCGGCTAATCGAGAGGAGCGTCGCTCGCTAATGAGACATCAACGGGCGAGAGCCGTTAATTACTACCGAGAATTACAAGCCTTATTTATAGTTTATCCGCGCGGGAAGAGTCTGTAGCCTGTATCGGCGATCGGGGCTCGGGGGCTCCTAGTCGTCTGTATCGGCCGCTACGCGGAAATCCGAGAGGAGAAAAAGCGTCGAGTCTTGTTTCGGTAATTGCACTAATCAGCGGCACGTGGCCAGTATTCCGAGGCATCGCTCGGCCGCCGCTTTAAGTAGGAGCTCCTCTTTCGGAGGACGGCAGGCACGAGATAGATGGGGGTGCGAGCGAGCGAGCGGGCGCTGTATATATATATATATGTATGTATGTATGTATGTATGTATGTATGTATGTATGTATGTATATGTATGTATGTGTGTATATGTATATGTATGCATATATAGGCGGGAGCGTGGCGTTGTGTGGGGCTCGGCACGAGTTAGTCGGCGAGCGGTCGAGGGCCCAAAATAGAAGGGCCGCGACCGTCTATGCAGACGCGCGCACGCTGCTGCGGTAAGGTGGAAACAAGAGCGAAAAAAATATTCGGGGAAAGAGGTCGCAGTTAATAGGATCACAAGCTCGCGCACTAAACGGCCCTTAGTACCGCCGCTCGCTCTTCTGCACCGGGAGACTTGCGCTGCTCTTTCGCTCGCGAGCAGAAATAAAATGGTCAAAGGCTTCTGTGTGTAAACTCCGTTCCTAGCTCGGATGTATAATTACGCGCAACACTCCGCTAACTTGCGCTACGTGCCCAGCTTTTCGAAATAGCTGAGAAGCACCTCTGTGTTACACTCGGTCCCTCGATCAAACTACCGAGAGCCGCCGCTCTTTTTCCCCCTTTTTCGTTTGTATTACTGCGAGCAACTCGGGCGCAATCCCCGTCCTCGCCCTGGGAATGCGATCGTTCGCGATTCCAGCGACAGCGGGCGCAGAAGGTGCGAGCTAATGAAGAGTCCGTCCATCGACCGACAGCTCCGGTGGTACACGCGCACGTTCGTTAAATATAGCACTCGAGAGCGCGATAAAATTTCTCCCGAGCAATGATTAGCGCCGGTGGTTTAAGGACGAGCGCTGACCAACTGTCTCACTTGGTGCGCTGTTTCGGTAAAGCCGACCGAGGACCACCCGGGTATGCGGGTCGAACCATCATTTTTATCGATTAGCCTCGTAATATCGGCGCGGAAACACGAGTTCGCCGCAGGCTCGACACCTCCGAGATCACCAGGTGGGAACGATCGAGCCGAGTAACGCCGTCGGCCGTCCTAATGAAGATGAATCCCTCGGGGTCTTCCTTTGGACGCTACGCGCCGGACAAAATCAATTTGTCCGAGTCGAAGCTCGGACGTATCTCCAATTTTCCGTAAATCGAGGGCTTTTCAGCTGCGCAACCGCGTCGATAATAGAGACGTTTACTCGGCGGGCCTGCCGTCGGTGCGGGTCTGCCGAGGAGGAAAATTCAAAGCTCATTTCCCGTCGAGGCGTCGAGGCGTCGAGGCGTCGAGGCGTCGAGAGGCAAGTTTGTTCGATTGCCGCGGGGGTAATGCCGCGATTGCCGCTATTGCCGCGATGCTCGCCATTACCGAACGTCTCTCTCCTTTTACCGGCTCTAACCTAACCAGCTCTATCGTCGTGGCAAGTTGGCCTCGAAGCACTTTCGTTCAGCGCGTTATTTATCGAGTCGAACGATGCAATTGACGCGTAAACACCTATTTATCGTTTATTTGTTGAGCGCCGCGCGCGAACCTCGAGCGTAAAAACGTCGTAAAATATTTGCCGTGCCGAAGATGCGGAGGCAAGCAAAAAGTTGACTCGAGCCCCGTTGGAAATGGTCTCGGTAGCACCGGGGAGTCGACTCAACCGATGCTTTCGACGTATCGAACACCGAGGACATTCCTAACGACACACTTGCGCGTAACCTTTCTCAGGAGCAGCAGTCCGTCGTGTAAAACACTCGCTAACACATAATTACGAAACTCGATCCACTCCTTAACGATCTATAAAGCAAATGTTGTCAGTGCTCGGTGGATTTACAGCCGCGCACGGTTCTCGACTCCCAGCGAGAACCCTGGAGCTTCCCCAGAGTCGATTTCCGCGCAGAGTCGCCCCGAGTTGCCCCCGGATTGAGCGATCGCCCGAGAGCTCCACCACGGGCAAGGGCATCGAAAATCCGGCGATAAATCTCGAGCGGGGGAAAAATAAAGGCGCCCGGGGCCCGACGCGCGCCTCCGAACGACTAAATAAGTGTTCCAATTTGAAAATTGCGGGCTAAGCGATTAGTGTCCCGGTCGGAAATATATCGTTGACATGTGCCGGGGCGTCCCCCTCGGTATCTCTCGCGCGCCTCCTGAGGTCCCGTCGGTCCGAGCTCGCTCGTGCTGCGTTCCTTTGCGGATTCGGTTCCGCGACAACGACCGCGTCTTCGACCGCGGCGAATCGCCCGATAACCCCCGGCAGAATCATCGCCCTTTGGCAGGCAGAGTCGAGGGACCGAGTCGGCGCAATCAAGCCGCTAGTAAATCCAGGATGGAGGCTCCGCGTGCAGCAGCCTCTCGCGTCGTCCTCTGGAAGACTCGCCCTCGTCCGAGCTTGCGATCGAACCAGCGCCGATCGCGCGCCCTCCCCCCGCTCCGCCCCGCCCCCACGACCCTAGCGCACGACGAAATTCGGAAAATATCGGTGAATCATTCGCCTGGTAAGAGAGTACCTTTGTACTTTTGGCGATGTCTTGTGAGAAATAGTCGGTGACTCGGTAGAGGTAGAAGGGGAGAAAAAAAACGCAAGCCAGAGGAGGAAGAGACTGGCTTTTGAATGCTTTGGTTGCGAAAAGGCCGTGGAGCGGCGAATTCGTGAACATCAAACGAATTAAATCTCCGCGGAGAGTCGACCGCAGAAACTAATATCTCAGCGCCTCTTTTCGTTCGTTCTCTCGCTCCTTCTTCGCTCGTTCCTTCCTTCGCTCGTTCTGTGGTAATATAAGCTCGCACTCTATGCTTCTTTGACTCTTCTTGCTCACCTCTCGCCGCGATGCAGTAGTCACCACCAGCAAAATGGACGCCGCCACTTATTTTCTTCCCGACGCTCTTTTTATTCCGCTCACCTTGCCACTCTTTAATAAAACAACTCATCGGTATCCCCGAAGCCTCGAGAGAAAGTATCGCAGGTCTCGCGACGTTAGCCTGCATTATTCGATCTTTACCGGGGCATCTTCATCGATCGCCACGCTAATGCAAACGGGAGGAACGCGACATTTCGCTCGTGGTCGTGGCGTCGATGCGTTGGTGCGCCGCGTTAAATGCCCGGATCGCTGCGCGAGAGAAAGCATCTCGCGGTTCGTATCGATCGACAAACTCACCTTCCGCTCGCGGGGAACTCGCTATTTATTGGCTTTCCGAATGACTCTTCCGCATGTCGGTGGGAACTAGTTTTCAACGCCGGAGCAAGTATAAAAGGCGATTTGCTACGAGTTTTTAGCTCGATTATCACGCGCAATGGACATTTCGATAATGCGCGACTCGTCGGATACTTTAACTCGGTGTACGCGTACGTTTGCCAGGTACGTTGAAGAACTAGGTGTCGCGAGGTGTAAAGGGCCTCGACGGTGGATGGTGGATTGCATTTAAGGTTAAGGTTAGCGACTCAACAGACTCTGAGAAAGGAAAGAACGCGTATCGCGCAACGATTCGCTCGCGCTACAAGCAGCACTTGGTAAGGTAATAAGCGGTATTCGGTCGCAGAAGTACAATTTCGGCTCTTGGTGCAATTTGAGAGGTAACGCACTTGTAGCGAGGCTGGCCAGTTTATCGGGGAGTCGAGCATCCATTAACGTTAATCGGTACTAATTCAGCAGTGAAAAAACGTCGGCTGTAAAGAAAGTTTTTTGCTCAATAGGTTTGATCGATAGTTGCCGCGATGCTTTATAAATCTGCATGTTCCTTTGGAGCGTTGACGGCACGAAGGAGTTAAGTGGAGTAGCTCGAACTCGGGCTCGGAGGATCGATGGCTCGCGTCGGACTCTTGGGTCGGACTGTACCGTAGGTTGCGCAGGTGTGACCGATGGCGGTTCTCTTTGATCCACATGGACGACTGGCCACTTTGTGCGCGAAACTCGGTCCCAAGACGATCGCGTCTTTTCCAATTTCGAGCCAATTACCGCACGTAGGACGCGCTTTTTGCGAGCCAGTCCCGCTCTGCACTCCGACCCTGGGGAGCTTCCGTCGCGGACCGCCGAGCATCCGAGGAAGAGACCGGGATCGCGAGATTCTCGAAAAGTTTGCCTCGGTAGACGAAGCGCGACGTCTCCGTCGTCGTCTCCGTCGTCGTCGTCGTCGTCGTCGTCGTCCCGTGGCCTCTCGCACGGCTCGGCCTCGTGGAATTCCGTGATGGGTCCGGAACGAATGTGTAATACGACTTTTATGGGGTATCCTCTCGACATTTTGAGATGCGCCTGATTTGTGGCGCGCGCCTTTGCATATACAAAAGGTACCGGCGCGCTCAATCTCTCCCTCCCTCGCGCGCTCTCCCTCTCTCTCTCCCTCTCTCTCGCTCTCTCTCTCGCTCTCTCTCGCTCTCTCTGCGTGCGTATAAAAATTTCTCAAACTTACCTTTCTCGGCGGGCTTTTTTCTTCAAATAAACTCGATAATAAACGCCAATGCCACATTTTACAAGACTTGTAAATAAAGTTGCTTTTTAAAAAATACAAGTTATACCGCCTGGCAGCTCGTATAAGACCGCCATTTATTCACCGTACAAGCTGAATCATAAAGAAGGAACACCGTGATTTAAAAATGCTCGACTACGTGCTGTCGATTGCCGAAGATTCTTGATTGCGCGACGTTTAGCCGCGACGTTTAGCCGCGACGTTTAGCCGCGACGTTTAGCCGCAATTTCTTTTACCGCAGCAGTTTAACCACCAGACGATGCTCCTTTACTCGATCGAGAAACTGCATCGCGCTTCGATCGTTACGACCTCGCGTACGATGACCCTCGAGATCAAGGCAGCATTCGGAAAAAGGAATTTTCATTCCGGGAGCTTAGTTGAACAAAGGCAAACTCTGATCGAGATAAGGTCGAGGCGAGGCTTCCGTTGTCACGGAGCTACCAACGAGACCGAAATTAATCGAGGCTTTACTTTCAGAACAAGCCAGTCACCTGAACCTGTTCAACAACCGGCAGCAGCCGAAGAAGAAGCGAAAGAGCAGGACGGCCTTCACGAACCAGCAGATCTTCGAGCTGGAGAAGCGATTCCTCTACCAGAAGTATCTGTCGCCCGCGGATCGCGACGAAATTGCAGCTCAGCTGGGCCTGAGCAACGCCCAGGTCATCACCTGGTTCCAGAATCGCCGGGCCAAGCTCAAGCGCGACATGGAGGAGCTCAAGAAGGACGTGCAGACGGTGAATCCACTTTTGGTAGCCCAGCACCACAAGACCTTCCTCGAGAACGTCCAGGATCTCGGCATCCTCAAGAAGAGGCCGCTGCCTAGTTCCATCGACGACAAGTCCTAACTCCACGTTAAGCGTCGCTGCGACGTTGCGACGTCGAGGGCGAATTCTAGAGAGAGAGAGAGAAGCCCGATACCGTTGGTGTTAGCAACGATCGTTAAGAGCGATTCGAAGCGTTCGAGAGCGTTTTTGTAGACGTTAAGGCTCGTTGCTAACGATGTCCGACGGAATGTAACGCATGATTATAACCTACGAATTCAAATATTGAATGGCAATTTTTGTTCTCTTTTTCTTCGGAGTAAAAAACAAGATGGAAGCCTAGCATTTTGATGGTCGTATCGCGAATCAGTCGAGTATATTAATATATAGCTTCGGAAAACTTTGCGTTCAGTATTTG
This sequence comes from Wiebesia pumilae, assembly GCA_018907045.1. Taxonomy (NCBI): domain Eukaryota; kingdom Metazoa; phylum Arthropoda; class Insecta; order Hymenoptera; family Agaonidae; genus Wiebesia; species Wiebesia pumilae. Next base: position 549,385 of record JACCHZ010000136.1, on the reverse strand, counting down.
GATTTTATAAGATGCGCACCACGCCAAATCTCGTTTACGCTCGGGTTTGATCGGTCGTCGGTCGTCGATCGTCGATCGTCGATCGAGGCGAAAAGCGTCGTAGGCGCAGATTTTTTTACCCAATAATCCAATAACCATTGGCCATACGATGTACGGAGGAGTTTATAATGGCACGGAATGACGCTAACTTATTGTACTTTCTCCGAGCATTTGTATACATTTCTAGAAAATTATATTACCACGGTTTTGTCTCCATGTATCCTCCTGTAAATACCGTTTACTTGGTGTTCGATGTTTCGTGTGCGGATCCTTCAGAAAAGCACTACTTCGTTTCCTGTCCATCGTATCCCGTCATCTCCACACCGGTCACTTACTTAAACGGATATCTGTGTATTATAGTGTAATTAAAGTCGCTGTCCACTACGTCGAGGATAATAAATTATTAAAGAATTTAGCCGATAAGTTGAAGTGCAGGCTGCTTCGATCAGCCGGTGTGTAAATAGATTGTAAATACAAGTACGAACTACGTATCCTTCAATGTCCAAGTGCTCGAAAATATCCTATTTGCGTCGAGGCAAATAAAACTAGGATAATCAAAGGCATCGTGCACATCCCTGAACGAAATGAAAAGAGAACGCGTTCGAGTGATGGACGATATTACGCGGGCACTGCAATATACCCGATTGTCAGTTTAACAACGGAGCTTTATGATTTTCTTCAAAGATATGTACGTACGTTTTAGTCGGGAAGCCGCGCGAGACTTAATTGTGCGGATCGGATGTGCGTCAGAGGATGTCTGCGGAAAAAAGTAGATTGTGTATAGTGGTCCTAAATAAATGGGAACATCATCTAAAAACGAAATATTTATGCTTTCTTCTCTTTCTCCTTCTCACATTCCCATCAAAGTAAAACACTAGCGCTGCTCAAATATAACGCAAGAATCGCCGTTTGCGCGTTTGCGCGTTTGCGCGTTGCGCGATGCGAACGAACGCGATCTCGCAAACCTTAGGTCGCTGCTTGTACACACCGATACGCGCGTACACATATTTGTTCCTCGGCTGTTTCCCAAACTGACTTTTTGTGGGCCGTGAATCGTGAATCCGAACGCGATTAGCGGCCAGAATTTTATGAATTTTATCGATCCAAGTGGACCTTTTGGTCGGTTGCCGTTCATTTCCTCGATTCCTCGATCGAGCGTTTCCTCTATTTACGCTCGGGATTGTCTTTCGCAACGGGCGAAGCCAATCGGCCAACGAATTTAATTTTTAAGTTCGAGAGGACAATCGTGCGTTTAATAAACGAGAAATATGTCTCCGTCCTTATTCTTTTATTACAATTTTATTGAGTATTTAAAGGAACGTCATTTAAAAGGCTGCCTTCAATGGTTTGAAATGAAAAAGATATATCTTCGGAGCCCATAAACGTTTCAAAACTAAATTGTATCCATTATGTATACGTCTTAGTTTTTTATATGATCGACGCGGAGTGAAAAAATTCTTTGAAAACTTGACCGAAATAATTCCGAGAATAAAAGAAATAAAATCCAAGGCAGTGCGGACGAGCGGCTGCTCCTATGCTCAAGGCTGGATCTCGTTGGCCCCTGCCCCATGGCCCCATGCCCCCGTGCCCCCATGCCGCCATGCCCACCACCCCTCCAGCCCGCCGCAGCCCGCGCCCCGCGCCCGCGGCACGGGGCCGAGAACCACCCAAAGCAATCGGAAAACTTGGTTCCGGCGTCGCCACCTCGGAAAAGTAAGCGCGGCTCGAGCTCGGTATCCGCCGCCGATCTCCTGCGATTTCAGTGGGCTTGGCGATACCGGCGAGGGGCGACGAGGGGCGACGAGGGGTGGCGGGGAGGGGGGTGCGGGGGTAAAGCGGTGCCTCTCGGGTCCGTCGTAACGTAGGAGCCGTTGCGAACCATCGCGCGCCTGCGTCTGCGGTCGCGCAGCCAATGACAAAGGCTGGAAAGGGTCCCGCGGTTCGCAGTTCGGTCCTCGAGGCGCAGGTCGGAGCGACGAAAGGCGCGAGATGAAAAGAAATTATTCGCCGAAAATAGCGCGGGGCCTTCCGAGAAGCTTTTTGAAGCGGCTCGGCCTGGTTTACTCAAAGATATAATTTATTAAGTTGCGGCTATTAGGTCGCGCCCTCACTGACGAGTTCATGATGCCGGGCTGCTTGCATCGTCGACACGAGACCCGCACTCCTCGTAAAGTTCGCGCGTTGGCACGTCCGCGAGCTAACGCGGCTCCTCTATCCTCTATATCCCCGAGCATCGGCCACGATCGAGGAGTGCGTCGATGCGCTGCGGACGCTGAGCCAGGTATCGGTCGCCAGGTATCGGTCGCCAGGTATCGGTCGCCAGGTAAAGCAACGCGCGCCGCTTATACCTCGCAACAGCTACGAGATAACGAAACGCCCTATTTACCAGTGGTGGTAGCCCCGAAAGTCACTGCGCAAGCAAAAGAAGAGTACGTTAGCTTCTGAATTATGCAGCAAATAATAGCAACCCCGGTACAACGGGACGCGAGCTTAAAGTTTAATAGGAAACAGTCCCGGGCGACGGAGGCGCAACTACGAAGAAATAAGACACGTGTGCAGAGGTGGAGGAAAGTAAAGTTTTATAGCATTTGGTTGGAATAAAGTTTCCGCGGGTACGTTATAGCTCTAATTTCAATGAGATATTCAACTGGTTGAAACATTTCCAATCGTGGGACTCTTCCCTCTCGCTCGTTAATGTTCAAAAGTTAGCCGCTTTACGCATTAGCGACGAATGATTCGCGTGCTCGACAGTCGGAAGCTCGACTCCTTCTCGACACCTTCGACTCGTTACGAATATTCGCGTTCCAAGTGGCGCACGAATAGCTTTGAGAACGCGCCAGGTCGGGAAGTTGCACAGATCAATGTCGGGGAGTTCGTTGCCGTTGTCGTTATCGACGCGAGCACCGTACACGAGGGGCGGTAAGCGAGGTAGCCGACACCGAGCTGTAATTCAGAGGCCGGTGCATTCGAACGAAGAATCGGTAAGGGCGATGACGAGCAGCCGCAATTTCCTCGGTGCGTCCGATCCATCGAAGACTCGCGGGCAGGATCGCAGTTTTTATCGGAGTTGCGCGCGAGTCGGTATTATATAAATTTGCTCATTGGGTAAACCGTCGCCGTCGCCGTCGCCGTCGCCGTCGCCGTCGCCGAGCGTTTCGATGCGTTTCGATGCGTTTCGATGCGTTTCGATGCGTTTCGCGAGCGAGGCAAACTGCATTTTTAGGGAATCGCGGCTTTAAATAGTACGGATATTCCCCCAGAAGCTCCAAAGCATATCGCGAGCATTTATTCGGTCCGCTCGTGTGAAAATTCTATTTTAAATTGTCGTCCGCTCCTGTTCGGCCAAGGACCCATTTAAAGCGTAAATTGAAACTTCATCCGAAACTACATTGGAAATAAACCGGCGCCACGGTACGCCGCGTATTTATAATTTTCGTTCGCTCGTTGAAAGTTGATGGATCGCGCCGAGTAAAGCGCCGCGCCGTAGTAAGAATCGTTAAAGATTTCCCTTTATTAGAAGGACTTTTTAGAAGCTCTGCGGAGTGTCGCTTTCTCTTCGACGGAGATAATCGACGGAATCTAGGAAGACAATACGAGCGATACACGACGAGATAACGGCCGGGATAACTTTCGATAGGAGCAAGCGCTGCGGTAATTATCGACGTATGCTCCTTTCAAGCCGTAGACTTATCGACGATAGAGCATTTTCCGCCGAATGGGAGTTGCGATTACTCGCTTAGGCGTACGTGCACCTACATAAACTGCAATTATGCGAATAAGTTTTATCTAATCAATCGTGCTACGAAAAGTTCCTTTCGAGCAAACGGGATACGGGCTCTGAGGAGGAAAATCGATTTTCAGCTTAGATTTTGCTCGTTGCAGCCACTTCGTGCGAGCTTATCAGTCTCGCAAAATGCTCACTCGAATCAACGTCAAGTTCGCGCTTTCAACGTATCTTTGCTCGAACGGGATTTTTCGTTCGATGTCGATCATACCCTCTGCGTCAGTCGTTCCTTAACGCCAACTTTACAAATAACGATCTCTTAGGCCTGAAAACGCACACCGCGGGGCAATTTACACAATGTACACGCGAGACAATTTTTATCGACGTCGCAAATTTCGCTCGGCATTCGTTGGGAATAACCGAGGTTAAACGCGTCGATCGGACTCTAGCGAAAGCGAACGAACGAGAGAGTTGGAGTTCTTGGAGTGCGTCTTGCAGCATCGCGACCGGGGAAAACTCGAAAAGCCTCGACAAAGGGAAGAGAAAATGCTCGCGTCGCCGAGGAAAATCCGAGGAAAATCCGACTGCCGACGCAGGACGCGATGATACAAGGAAATACGATAATGAGGCCGTTAAAGACATCGAGAAGGCACTGTCAGTCTCGGTGACGACGTGGCATTGACACGCCCCCACCCCACCGCACCACCCAGTAATTCGGACTCGGCGGCACGAAAAAGCGGCGTCGGGGCGAGATCTGCAATTTCGATGCGGACTGCACGCGAGAAACGTGTTTCTCCGGCATAGACAATTAGACGGGGATCTAGACGGGGATCGAGACGGGGATCGAGACGGGGATCGAGGCGCGCCTGCCTCGCCTCGCCTCATCAGCGGCCCCTCGTTAATAAGCCTTTGATGCTCTGCGGCACCGACTCCTTTTCCGTCGTTATTTTCCTCGCCTTTTCCTCGCCTTTTCCTCGCCTTTTCCCTCGCCTTTTCCCTCGACACCCGACCTCGCAGCTGCATCGCCAAATACGAGAGCAACAATGGCGCCGAGCGAGTCGAGCAACGCGTCAGCCTAATTGGATAAGGCCAAACATTTTTCCGTCCATTCGATAACCTTTAGAGCGGCAGTTATCTCGGAGAAACTTCTATCCACGAGCACTCGATGATTTATTCCGATGCTTTTGTTTGTCAGTGTTGCGCGGCACTCGACTTGGCTTCTCCGGTCGAAAGTGGGCGAGAGCCGAGAACCGTTGCCAGTTGTGAACGCTCTCCTCGTCGTTGCTTTCACGAGGACTTTCGAACTTTAATTTCCAACTTCGCCTTGTTAATCGTGATGGATGCTGGAACCAGGCTAACCAGGCTAACCAGGCTAACCGGGCTAACCGGGCTAACCGGGCTAACCGGGCTAACCGGGCTAACCGGGCCAACCAGGCTAACGCTCGCGGTGCGTCTCGGCGTGCATCTTCCCCTCCTTTCCGGGAACAGGCTCTACTGGGAAAAAGCTCAAATACGCGTAGGCGGCGCGCGGTTAATTTCCCATTAGTAATCATAGCCGTTTAAGATTGCACGGGACTTGTTTCGCGCGTGTCCTCGTGGAAGGTTACAGCGTTGCCAGTGGTGTACGGTGTAAGGATTAAACGCGTTCGCGCGTAATCTCCGACTCGTCTACCCGTGATTGGAAAATTTTGAGAAATTGCCGAGCGATGAAATCCTCTTTGGATTGTCCGTTGTCGATTCCTGCTTTATCGGCACTTGTTACGTCGATCCCAACGCCAAATCACCTCGTGAATATCCGCGAGTCGGAAATCAATGCGTTCCGGAGGCAAGTTCGAAGGCCCATCCGAGCGTGATTTGACCCGTGAATGAAAGGAAGAAAAAAAAAAAAAACAAGAAAAAGAAAAAATAAAACAAAAAGAAATAAATAAACGGAGAAAAACTTTGAAAATGAACGCTCATACGGGTGATGTTGTTCTCTTTTATAGCCGGTATAGCTAAGTTTCACGTATCGTACGTAGTGTAGATAGTTACTTGTACACAACGTATTATGGGGTGCGATGAATACGGTAAATAATTCAATCGTAAATTATACGTGGCATTTATGTAACGTGTAATTAGTTTAATTTCCCGGACAAAAGAAATATACTTATTTATATCATAGAAGTTCTATTGGTATTTATGAAGCGAGGCCGTTGCATCTAGAAAACGTTTACCTCGTAAATTATCCAAATTTTTCCTTTATAGGCTGCCGATAATGACTTGCCTTATTCCGTAGTTGTCATATTCTTGTTAAATTCATAAAACCACTTAGAATTTCCATCTCATCGATTATACAATTTTTACACCTTAAAGCACAACTAGTAATTAAGTATTCAGGTGCTTCGGGATGTTTAACTCGAAATTTATGTAACAAGCACCATTTTTCCCGCGAGGCTGAAGACACGCGAATATTTTCCTAAACAAGCGAATATTTTCCAACTTTTTAATTCCCGTTCGTATTCATTCGACGCATTCATTCGTTCAACGCACGGATGAATATTTGAACGCACATTTTAAAATCGTTCATTTCGCGGGCGAGTGACGATCGCCGTAATTTTCCTAAACTAAATTTTTAGCCTCCGTAGAAAAAATCTTTTAAACGTTTATTTTAGTTTTGTGACTTATTACGAAACTTATTTACGAATCGCTGTAACGTTCTAAAATCAAACACAGCTTTATCACAAATTAAAACTAACCGCGTTCTTTGTCCCAACGTCTTTAAACTGTATTTTAAGTAGAGCATCGTGTACGCGCTTTCGTACTTTGTGATGAATACTTCTCTACGTTTAGCGCAAATACAAATGCACTCTCAGCAAGAAAGAGGTTTATTTAGATATCAATAATTTGATTCGTACATGAATCGTACGGACGTAATCTTGCAATAATAGCGCTGTTTCTGCCACTACTGGTATTTGTGTAAGGGATTCATGAACTTGTTTCCATACGAGCATTATCTACAAGTTAATCTACAAGTAAATTGACAATCATTAGCACGTGTTAACAGTAAGGAAATTAAAGCTAAAATACGGCTAATACGGCTAATACGGCTAATACGGTGCACCTAGCGGACAAGATGTTCCATGAAATATATGACGTGACACTTTTGATTCTCTCGAATGATGTAAGATACTAATGTTAATCTTTATAATGTTAAAGTTACTCTGCTCAAAGTGCTATAAAATAGATATTTCAAAAACTTGAATTACAAAACGGTGCAGCAATCGCAGTGAAAAGAATTTCATTATAAATCTGTTCTAATCAATATCTAATACACTTAATTGTGAATCTCTTTTAGCTCTTCTTACGTACGGATTACCAGTCTGGTACTTCTTTTTTATAAGCAATTAAAAAAGAAGAACGTAATAATTATTTTCTTACAGAATCTAATTATCTATGCAAATTGACTCGCTTTGGAAAAGATAACGAGTTCCTTTATATTCAGGAAAATACATTTTCATCCAAGTTTTCCTTTTTATACTTAGATTCGAGAAAACATTAACCCCATTATTATCACTGGATAAACTGCATAAACTTCACGATGTAAAAGAGAAAAGCTTATTTTCCGTACCAAATAAATGTAGCGAATAAAAATTAATTTCCCAGTTTGTTATTTCAGTTTATAGTAAATTTATCATCTGCATGTAAGAGGTTTCTATTTTCGAACAAATTTTTTTTAAATAAGCGTTTAAGTACGCTACTTAAAATGGCTAATACTTCAACAATCGTGTTTTTACAACATAAAATATTCACTTAACGTATCTTTGAAATTGGAGCGCAACTTAACAATAATTCAAATAGATGCCTTTGCATATAATATCACAATTCTTGCAATTAATTGATTCGTCTGTTTAACCCAATTTATATAACAGGATAACATTAAAAACTTTCTTAATGGGAATAAATGTAGAGTATCGTTTGATAAATATTAAATTTACTTGTATAATTTATTCGGTGCATTTATCGATTGCACCGCACGATGTTATGCTAAAATATTACGCGTCATATCAATTAAATTCGTACGCGACGTTAACATTTTAAATGTAATACGAATTACGAGGATAAAAATCCTCGTCGTCGTCGTCGTCGTCGTCGTTATTATCATTAAAATCTATATTTTTCGAGATCGATGATAAAGTTATTACCAATGAAAGATTATTACTAATGGCATTCACATTGCACAAAGAGACATTGGCAAAGAATTCTTTCGCAAATAATATTACCAGACGGTCGTAGACGAAGCATTCGCAAAGCATATTTAGTATTAGTTATACGTTTTCAAGAAGAACATAAAGTACACCGTTGTAAGGTGTTAGACCACGAGTGTGGCTCCCTACTGTATTGATCTGCTCGAAAGAAGAACTTAACTCTTCACCCATTCAAAATGTTGGGCATAAATCAATAATAGTAGATTTTGTTGGAAGTGGAGATATTAATTTCCGCCGCCGTGTACTGCTTAAAAGAAACGAAAGACTTGCCAATAATTTGTCACGCGTAATAACAGCTTTTAAATAAATTACTTTCCTAATAATCGACGTAGCAAACGCTGGCGTTTATTTATCGAATAGCCTTCTTTCTTCCAAGTTATTCGATAAGTGGCAATTGCGCTATTTTGCTGGTAACAGTGTCGGGCAAACAATTTAATTTCCATTGCATGTCCGTAGATTAAGCATTTTATAGTGATCAATGGAGTGCATTAATTGGCAACAACAAACGCGTATTATTTCACGTACGTAATTACGTATTTGAGTATTGAGTCGTTTACCGTTTCTTTGCGTATACGGTGATTCGCATCACGCATTATAAAATAAGCCGAAGCAAGTCAAAGACGTGTCCCCTTATTATAATACTATTAACGAAATGCTATAAGTAAATTTACATAAAGCATGATTCAGCTTTGGGTAATAATTGTAATAACATTGATTTAAAAGCTTATAATCTTACGCAACGACTTTGCGAAAGGCTTTCGTAATATTAATCAAAAAATGATTTCTCCAAGTTACCGTTATTTTTGTGTAATTTAATAGCTACATTAACGGGAGACATCAATTAAGGTAGATTATTTTTAACCGAAACGACCGACGTAAACTTTTAAGTCTTTAAACGTGATTTCGTGACTCTCATCGCAAAACCAATCGATATGCTTTCCCATTGTATCAACAAACGCTTTATACCCTCACTTTTTAAACTCACCTAGAGCATCTCGCAGTTGGATTGTAAAATCTCTTTGAGCTTGAAAGAGTGTCTTTAAAGCGCGTTACTCCATCTTCGATGGAGATGTCTGGCGACTTGGGCGAAATTAGTTTAAAATTGGTATTAATGGGGATTGAACTACGAGATTGAAACGCAACTCCTATAATTACGGCCACCGTTGCCTGGACTCGTGCGACTCTCGGATTGGATCGCCTCTTAGACACTTGAGCGAAAAGAGAGAAGCTCCTCGCTGGTCGAACGCGGTAGAACGCGGTAGAACGCGGTCGAACGCGGACGAGGGGGACGGGGTGGGCGCTCCGTCGGTAAGTTAGACCCGCCGACCCTTCGGCAGCCATAGGGCTCGACTCGTAGAGGCGATCCTTCGGTGCTGCTCCCGCGCTCGGCATCGCTCGGGAGATGATCGTTGGTAAGGCGGATAAATAAGCCCGTGGAGGAAGAAAAGTTTCTCGATACGACACGGTCGGGAGGTTAACGCGAGCGCTCGACTGTCGCCAGTGGCGCTCATTCGCACCACGTCACATTGTCCACCGAGGTTCGGACGGCTCACGATATCCCGATCACGGGGCCAGATCCGCTAACGAACCTCGCAATTTTCCCCGCAGCCGTACACGCGTGCAGCATCGACGCGTCGCATCGCTCCTCCAGGAGGGTGTGACGCACCTCCGCGAGCCCGAGTCCGGATAGGTTAATAGCTGTTACCGAGAGCCGAGCGGGGCGCGGAGAGCGATAAAGAACACGAGCGAGAGGGAATGCGCGGCGCGGTTCCTTGATTACAGAGCTCGGGATCCCTCCACACTCTCGCTCTCACCTCGGCGAGCCTCTGAGTCGTGCCGCCGATTCACCTCGGCGATCGCTATAGTTCACGCGAACGCGCCGGTTCCTCCAAAGGCAAGAGGAGCTGTCGCGTGAAGCCGCTCATCTCCGTCGTCGGCACTTTTCCGGGCAAATGCGCCGCGTTTGTTTTCCAATGTCGAAAATGAGCCTCGCGAGCTGAGTGATCGTCGAGGGACGCCTCGGTGGCTCCACCTCGAGCGATCGCGGAATGTCCGCGAGATCGAGATCGTCGAGGCGCGCGCGCGCGCTCGAGTTGTTAGACGGGGTCTAGTAGGTGCCCGATGATGGCGTGTGTGTCGGCCCGGGCGCAGATTAGAGGCTTCGGGATAATTAAGTAGCCTCTTGAAAATACGCCCCGGTCGTGGAGACGAGAAGGCTGCTGCCGTTGCCGCCGCTACAAACGCAGCCACGACCCGTTGGCTTGCTCTCGACAACCCGTCGAAACGAACCCTCGTGGGGCTGTATTGCTGTACCCCCACCCCCGAGCCGCGCCGAATTTCAGATTTATGGATTAGCCGCCGCGGCGCGATTGAATAGCTCGGGCCTCACGGGCCTTACAGGATCGTTAAGATCCGCGCGCACCTCCGATCGATAAATCAGGGTATCGTCAGGTAGAGAGCGTGAGATGAATGTGGCCGCGGCGGAGGGGGTGGAGAGGAAGCGTGCTCGTAATTTTTCCCCCTCGGTGTCGGCTCGTCGCGCCTCGAGGATTCCACGGGTACCGAGAAAAGAAGTCCGAGCGCTCATTGCACGGGGGTCGGCGTTATTAGTGAGCGGGTAATCGTAGAAGGTGTGATTCTGACGCGTCCGGCCGTGGCGAGTCGCGCCTGCTGCTGCTGCTGCTGTTGCTGCTGTTGCTGCTGTTGCTGGTGCTGCTGTTGCTGGTGCTGCTGGTGGTGCTCGCGATGGCCGCGAGTGCGAGCGAGAGCCGAGGACCGGAGAGAGAAAGCGCGAGACTCCGTGAAAAGAGACTGCGAGGAGAGGAAGAGTGGAGAGTGGAAGAAAAAAGCCCAAGGCGAAAGGGGTGGGAGAAGATGAAACGAGCCGACGAGCCACGGGGTGGTCTCTCCTCTCCGCTCCCCCGCCCCACTCGCTCTCTCTTCCTCTCACCCTCTCTCTCTCTCTCTCTCTCTCTCTCTCTCTCTCCTTTTCTTCATCCTGCTCTCCTTCGTCTTCTTCCACTTCTTCGTTCTCCTCCTCCTCCTCCTCCTCCTCCTCCTCGACGGTCCTTTTCTTTAGCTCGTCCGCATTCACTCCTTCCTACTCGCTGCGTGCGAGAACGCGAGGGGCCACTCACACCTGTATTATATTATTCAAATTTCTGCGCTTGCCTCTCTCGCTCCTTGTGTGTCACTTTGTCTCAAAGACCGACGACTATATTTGATGCCGATGCGAGAACGCGAGGGGATGTTCCACCTTCGTCTCTCCGCGGTCTCATTTTATCGGCCGAGCCTTTGACCCTTTCATTACCGACGCTATCGTGCCCGACTAATCTTTTCCTCTTGCTCTCTCTCTCTCTCTCTCTCTCTCTCTCTCTCTCTCTCTCTCTCTCTCTCTTACCCCGAGAATATTATTACAAATCGAACCAACTTAATCACTTCATTACACTCGGCAAATTAATTTGCTCCTTTTTACCTTTATTATTACCAATTTTGTATGCCGCGCACTCCTCCAGCGGCATACGTACCTTTTATTGCCGATCGATACAGCGCTAAATGCATAACATGTAGTATTTAATATTTTGCAAAAACCTATAATCTTCCTTCCCTCCCGCAATATTCATCCCCATTTGCGAAACTTTAATTTCTACGTACGCGCAATAAAATGCACGTTTATAATAAGCCCCGACACTCTCCGTCGTCAATTTTTAATTCATAATTCGTAATTTATCGAGCCTCTTAACGCGCTTGCTAAACTAGGAACCATCCTCCAAGCACCAAAGAAGCACGACCATTTCGTTAAAATACGATACGCAACGTCCGACTATCGAGTCCTCGCTTACTCTTGTATAAGCCTCTCGATCCGAATTAACGTTTTCTTTTTGGTACTCGAGTCCTAAGCGGCTTTAATGCACGTCGAAAGAGAAAAATAGCAATGATTGCTTGGCCCGTTTGGTAAGCCAAGAGCCATCAAACAATTGCGTAGCCACTTCGTGGAAACTTCCTTATAGATGTAAAGATTATAGTAATTGATTTTAAAACGGGTTAAGATTGACTACTGAGAAAGATGGATTAATTCGAGAGTAAGAGTTCGAGACAAAGAATAGTTGCGAGTTGGTACCTTGATGTTTTATCGAGATTTTTTTTTTTTTTTTTTTTTTTTTTTTTTTTTTTTTTTTTATACGCCTATTAATAATTACCGCGCGTTTAACGGTTCAAAGTACGTTCGTGCATCATCCCGTACGCGATCGCTCGATTCCGTACACCGAATTTATCACCCAACTTCGCAAATGACAATTGCAACACCAAGTAATTAACGATTGACCGCCGGGAAATGCGGTGGTGAATTATCGGTTGAGTTACGTAAGCTTGTGGAAGATTTGCAATTTTCTTTCCATTTCTTAGCCAAATATTGAAAAAAATTTCCGAATAAAATTCGAACGCTCCGCTAAGTATTCGGCAAGTAATAATAATGATTCTTACTTTCGTGTGCACTCGTAGTAAGTGAATTTGAATATTCTTCGTTTATTTCTCGATTAAATCATTTCTCATCAAAATTGTACGTAAAACTGTAGGAAAAACGTGCAAAATAGTACAGAAACTTGCGCTTTTGTTATCGTTTTCGCTTAACTTCAAATAATATGACAATGATACGAAAAAGGGACTTTGAACGGGTTCAAAGTAAAAGTTGCCTGTGCGATCGCCAATAAAATGTATCAGGTATCACTTTTAACTTTACCGAACGCCGATTTATTCGATTGAAAATTGGGTCATGGCCTGATCAAAAGTTCCTTCCAGGCATCATTCGAATGACCGAAAATTGCTCCACGCGATACTTCTCACGTTAAGAATTATTTTTAAAACTGATTACGGTTTCTCGCGCATTGCACACAAATAAACCGAACAACAATCTTGGTATAAGAATAAAAACTGTAAATGTTTGAAAGCTTCCTTTTTTTATTTCATGATACATTTTGAATTTGCAAAAGCACCTTATCTGCATTTATTACGCATTAATTTCGCTGAAAATGCATGCCAAACAAAAATGTGAGACTAGTATTTTTCTTATATGTTGTAATGTACTCGTTCACATCTTAGTACACTTTTTGGTAATAATATTTCATTAAAAATCGTTGCCAAGTATTCGGAATCTTTATATTGGAGAGAAGGAAACCCGAGCCACGTCAAATTGTATGCTATTTAAACTACTTTAGATGGAGAAAATTATCGGATGCATAAGAAAGAATTATGCTAAGCAGACAGAAATATTAAGCAAACGCAAGGCAAAGTCTACGGACAACTTATCGGTTTAGCCGATAAAATAATTTCGATCTCATCGCGTTGGTTGGGGCCGAAAACACATTACGTAGAATTTGTTAAATATTTCGTCATGCTTTCGTAAATTTTCCGGATTAATTTGCATAACTTTACACTATAGGTATTTCAGTTAGGGCAGGACAAATCGATGTAGTCTTTCTTTTATTAGCTATCGAAACATCTAAACTTTAATCGCAAACAGTGCAACAGTTGTTCTACCGAGCTGAAAATCAAATTTAAAGTTATCTTTGCCTGTTATGAGTTGAGAAATGCTTCCACTGTGTACAGTATCGATGAAAATTGTACATGAAATCTTTCTTTAATATAAATTATCAATGTCAAGGAAAAATTAGCGTTTTCTAATCTTCCAAAAATCTTACCCAAGGTTCATTTTTAGAAATACGAAATTGTTACAATAAAATTAATATGATTATTCGTTTGATACGTAATCACACGAATACGTAAAAGTATAAAAGTGAGAAGTTCGCAAGAATGTTTCTTGAACTTGGAATTATTAAAATGATTAAATTAAGCTTATTTCGTTTAGTATTGGGCATTGAGGTTTTGTTTCTTAGGTTGGCAAATATTCCATTCTATTCGTTAAACGTTTCGGATGAATCACGCGTAGAAGCCGGACATTTAAAAAAATTTATCTTCTAGTAAAAGATCCTATTAGATTACACTGTATGTAATACAAAACGGCATAATTAGCTTTAAAGCGAAGGCTATCAGATCCCCTACTTGTTCTTGTAAGAAAATTCTTTTCGTAACCAATTTCTTTAAAAGATATTGAGAATCATAACGACGTTCTTTCAATTTGTCAAAATCGTTATTTTACGCAACAGAAGGAACGAAAATATATTACATGATCACGTGACCAACTGATGACGCTCTAGGTATTACACATTTGAAATAACACAGATATATAATTTTACAGAAGGCTTCATTTAATTAAGGTCACATTTGAACAACTCTTAAGGTTTTTGCGTATTATTTGTTCAGCTGCAATTAAATTATTACAAAATCGAGTCCAATCCATTAATGCACAGATTTTTAAGAAATGCTTAAATAAATAGAGAATTTTTGTTTTTGTTTCATTAGTATTACGTTCAATTATATTTCGAGAGTTAATTCCAAAAATATTATCTTAATATACGCTAAAAGCAATGGAAAATGTACGTTGATATATTTATTCGGAACTTCCGCTCTAAACATTGATAATATCATTCCATAATTAATGGCTTTGACACGAAGTATAAGAATAAACGAAATAATATGGATTAAAACATTTATTACCGTGCAATTAAAAACAAATTGTTAAAATTGCACACTGACAAGAATAACTGGAACTTGCACATCCGACCTGTGCGTGTACTTACTCGATATTAGCAAAAATTTCAAACGCGTTTATCAAAGCTATTTTTTAAAGTAACGAACAGGGTGGGGGATATTAATCAATCAGTATCAAAATTTTTACGGTGTTCTTTTTGTAATTGGACTTGCTATCGCTTTATCTAGAATCGTTAATTTTAATCGAATCGTTTTTTTTTTTTTCTGTACTTTTTATCAAAAGAATTTAGCTTTTTCAAGCAGTTTCGTAGAAACGGGAAGTAATTACTGAATTTTTGATATTTTAATGGATAAATCGATGACCACGTACATCGAGTGCGAGCGAATTTTTTGGCTTGTAATTTAACTTGTTTGGAGAATTCCATTTTGATTATTCGCGCGATATTTAATGTAACGCCTTAGCACTGTTGCATGTAATTATGATTAAATAAAATTTACACCTCGGAAGAGCTTTATACGTTGTTCTTTCTTATGGTGTACGTGTAAAAGAACTTTCAAAATCAAGACTTAACGAATTCGTACACTTTTTGAGAAATCATTGAGGTATCCTTACTTAATACTTTTGTGAAATCCGAAAAACGTACACTGATCTTGTTTTTCTTACCTTACAATCAGGATTATTAATTCCGTCTAGGAAAATATATTTCACAACGGCAGAACAATGTATTAGAAAATTATTGCTATTAGCTTTTTTTGTTCGGACACTTGTCATATAAGAAGAATTATTTGCCTAAACCAACAAAATTTTCGCGGGTTTTCGAAAGAATAACCGTGTTATTACGTAACGTTTCTTAAAGTATTCAGAAATGCAAGGGAGATGAGACTCAGGCTCAGTAAATTTTTGTACTTTCCCTACACGTACATACTTTTTTCCAAATTCTCTTCCGTCAGCTGTTCTTTCTCTTCGACCAGCACTTTTCTTTCGATGTAAATTTTGATGAAAAGGCGACAAACGCTAGATCAATCATATTTAGCGAAGGAGAAATCGGTCGCTTTTGGCCAATGTATAATCCTCCTTTGTATCATCAGCGAGACGAATAGATTACCATTTTCAATGAAGAAACGCTTTAACATGCGACGATTTAAACTTAATGTCGTAATTAGAAGGAGTTGAACCCCATTGACAATAAAGTGGAAATACACCTCGAAGTCAAATAAATATTTTCCTCCTGCAGTGTCTATGTGCGTTAACTAAATTGTATACAAAATAGCAGCAATGCAACGGATACAAACTGCGAGCAATTTGGTTGAAAATTATAGATTCCGTTTTACATGCAATGTTCAAAAAGGCTATTTATCTCAATTGATCAATTGAATAGTCGGCATTATATCGATCTCTACCGACTCGTCTCCTTCTAAAGGAGTTTTTGCGGTCAGAAATGGTTGAAAAGGGTTTTTATTTAGATGGAGTTTCGGATTAATGTTCTTTAACGCAGGTTAAGCTAATGCAGCATTATTAAAACCTGGAGGATAATCGGTTAAAAAATTTCAAATCAGACGAATAATTACGAGGAGACTGCAGAGTGAAAAATTACGCGAGATTGGATAATAAATTGTAAAATAAAAAATGGTTCGACAGTGAGAGTCGAAGGCTCTTGAATATGTTTCGGTTCGTTTTTCTTTCTTCTTCTTTCCCCCGTTTCTCTCTCGCTCTCTCTCTCTCTCTCTCTCTCTCTCTCTCTCTCCCCCTCTCTCTTTCTCCCTTTTCCCCTCTTGTACCTAATGACTGCTTCTCGCTCTCTTATTACCCGACAGTTTTTATCTTTGGACAATTTTATTTGCAAAAAAAATCGTGTCTTCTAAGTTCATAATTCGAGGCAATTCACGTGGATTCCGAGATGCATTGAGATCAGTCGATGGCTGGGGCCGGATTTAGATGCAGGCGATAAAGTAAATTCGTGGGCCGATCGAGGATTTGGCTTTTGGGGAAGCTGCGGGCTGGGGAGAGGCGGCGGTATATTTGGCGAGTAACTCGCATTTTATCGGGGTTTAGCAGCGTTAGATTACGGCGAGCGTACAGTGTAGGTGCTTAAGAGTCAACGTCGGTGGTCAGAGGGGGTTAGAAGCCAATAAGTTATGGTCGCACAGGCACGACAGAATATCGGCTCGACGGGAGAGGTAGAGGCTCGTAATTCTTAGTGAAATTGGCAACGGGCAGCGGGCAGCGGGCAGCGGGAGGAGGGCCATGGGCTCGATTAATGGAGAAGAATGGCGAGGAATCGGAGAATAAGAAGAAGAAACGGGGACGGCGAGGTGTCGATGCCGATGTGTGCTTGGCTCGCGCTCTTGCGCGCGTCATTTTAATAAATTCGCAGCAAATCACGCAGGGAGGCGATTTTAGTTGCAAATCGCGCGCGGCGCCGCGAGAACCGACAAAGGAGCCGCGTGTTGTTCAAAAGGACCGCTCGCGCTCTCTTCTAATGCCCCGCGTGTATACGGCTCGAGGCTCTCTGGGCGGTGTCTCTCTCTCTCTCTCTCTCTCTCGCTCTCGCTCTCCCTCTTTTCTTACTCTACCATTCGGGAAGTTTTTATTTCACTCCCTCTCTCCCTCCCACTCTGCCCCTCGTCAGCCTCGTCTGCTTCGTCGGAGTACGGCGATGTACAGTGCGCTGCACCTCCGCGATTATCATACAAACATTGATGACTAGACCACGCTGATGCCGGAAAAAGAGACAGAGGACCGAGCAAAAAGTCTTTCTCTCCGGGTCTGCGGTCGTGGTACCGCAGAGCGCTATCTTGGCTAATCGCTCATCGCGAGCTGCTGCTGATGCTGCCGTTGCTGCAGTTCCCCTCGTCATCAAAGCCCCGCTGCTCGCGGACCTTTACACCGCCGGAGTTTGGGCCTCCGGGTCCCTAAATATCCTTCATTGGCTCGCGCTTCTCTTACCTTCCCCGATCTCGAAAGCGCAATGGCCGATGGAGATATAATTTTCCGTGGCTGGCTTTCTAAAGAACACGCTAATGCGACGGATGACGGGACGATACTCTTCGCGCGTCGATCCCACACGCGTTATCAATCATCTCAAGAGCGAACCCGAGTTACCCTTTGGAAGCAGTGTGCCACGTCTGTTTTATGCCTCTTATGCCTCCTCCTCGGTACACACATCCTTGGTCTTTGACGAAAACGATACCTCACTCTCCTTCTTCCCGTCGGAAGGAATGACACGTAACGAATAAAGAAGTAAGACGAGGAGGCTAAAACGACTGTAAAGGAAGTCACATGGCGTCGTTACGTAGTAAGACACCGTGTGTTGCGCCAGAAAGTCTCGACAAAAGGTGCTCCGAACGTCCAAGTGGCACACTTGGCAGCACCTTATTATCCGTGGCTTCTCATTATTCCTTTGTGTTTGTTGACACAACATTTTTCTTTCAACGGAACCAGCTGGAATATATTTTATGCACTGCAGATTCCTCTCTCAATAGAAACGTCTTTCCAAATATTGAGTCGGTGTTTTGCAATAGTCGGTTGCAAACAAAGCCTCGCCTCGTATCACGGATTCGTGTAATGTACTTGGTCGATCGGCCCGACTATCCATATCCTTTGTCCTGGAGGAGGAACGACGCGTTGCAGCTTGTAGCGGTTGGCAGAGCCACAAAAATGAAGCGCTATGAATGGGGTTACGCGTGTTTGGGAAATACGCAATTTCAACGTTCTATTAAATTACGTTTAAGCGACTCCTTATTCTCTCAAACCAAGGCTGCGCGTAATTTTATTTACAATTTCAGTCCGTCAGTCTGGATTACATTTCAAGATTTAGGCTGTTCTTTGTTAACGTCTCTCCAGTGGAAATTATTGGCACTGGCGTACGCTGGATATCAAGGAGCAGAATTACAAGTTTTAAGCTTTATATTAGATCAGTATCGAGATTTTAGATTGACAACTCGACGTTGCAACGTCGAGTTGTCGAGTTGTCGAGTTGTTACGACAAAAGAAACATCGTCGAGCTTTTGTACGGAGTAAACTTTAATTTTCGCGACTGTGACTCTTGAGAATACTTTTATTTTCGGGTTTCGCCGTTCGTTTATAAAAGAAATTTCAGTACCGAGATACGTACGCTAAAATGTAATCGTCGATTGCGAATACATTACGAATACATCGTCCAGCGTTTGGTATTGACTCGTAAAAGTCCATTAACGAGCCTAGACGACCGAAATTATTTTTCGCGGATTATTGTCTCGTATTTAACAAGTTTTGGCGTTACGGCGAAAATGTCGAGTGTCCGAATAAGATCAAGCCTTTCGATGTAACCGCATATAGAGATAAACTAAAGAATGCCATTTGGAGAGAAATTGTAGTTTTCATCGGGACAATGGCTGTTCTCGGAACAACTACAATTTCTAAGTTGCCAAGTCAGAATGACGGATCTCACGCGTACAATGGACATTTGCACAGTTCTAATTACAGTTTTGGCAAGACGAAATATCAACTAAATATCAACTCGTGGATTACACGGATATTCAACAGTCGCTCGTTTGCATAGGCAAGGGATTTATGAAAATAAGTACTCGCATCGTCGCTGTTTACCGTAAACAAATCGTTGCTCGAACGTGGCTTTTCTCATCAGGAGAGCCAAGGTACGCGCTTGCCAGTTCAATTACAGCCAAGCAAATAAATCAATTGTCTTTTCGTTATTCGTTATTGCGTACCGTTATGCTTTAATCTAGTAGCTCGCATTGTAAAACCAACGGAGCATCGGGCGAAAAAAGCGCTTTGCGTATACAGCGAGACAGGGAATGACGCCGAGCGTCAAGGGGGAGGGGGCGAGTTAATGGAAGGAGAATAGAGACTTTTGGGTCCGAGGCTGGGCTCCCATTGTCTCGTGCGAGCCAAGGTAGACACGCAGGATGTAAAACGCTCCCTCCCCCCCTCACTCGCCCGCTCTCGCTCTCTCTCTCTCTCTCTCACTCGCGCGTTCACTCCACGGGGCTGCGGGCTCGTGCTCTCGCTCGTGCACTCCGCCGTGGAAGGACCACCCAGCCAACCTATACTTAGTGAGGTGTCGGCAAATTGAGCTATAGGTGCCTTGGGTGTAATGCAACGGGAGGCCCCGACATCGTCGATACCATCCGGTACGCCGGACTATTAAGATCAGCGCGGGCCTCCGTTAAGCGTTACTCTGCGGCACAACAGCGAGAGCGAGCGAGCGAGCGAGCGAGCGAGAGAGAGAGAGAGAGAGAGAGAGAGAGAGAGAGAGTAAACGCGCGACGCTCGAGGGCCCCATCGAGCCGAGCACGGGAAAAAGAAACCGAGATACGATAGAGACCGGCAAACTTTTCCTTGCCGTCGCGCACTTTTCGTCCTTTTCGATTCGCATCGATAACGCGATTCACGCGTTTATCGGTTACTGCAAGAAGCACGAAAGGGCAGAACTTACGCTCAACATCTCGCCTCTCTCCAAATTACCCGGCGTGACAAACGCTAATTGTGCGTGAAATCGGGCTCGAGTCTAGCGTAATTGCCGCCCTTGTCGATTATCCGGGAAAAGTTGGGCTTGGCGGTGCGTTCGGAGCCCCGAATAAGCTTGTCATCGCCGAGTCGACGTCCCGGGCAGCATCCGATCGGCTTTCCCGCATAACCCGTGCCTTTCGCGCCTTTCGCGCCTTTCGCGCCTTTAATCGATAGAGACGCTCGCAGCCGCGGCCCCGCAATATTTTCGAGCCGCGCCGAGCGCGAGGGAGCGAGAGGGAGCGAGAGGGAGCGAGAGGGGGCGAGATGGAGCGAGATGGAGCGAGAGGGAGCGATGCGCGCGCGCGGCACTGTGCGACTCGTGTAATTGGCTTCCAACTGGACTTCAAAGGACGCCGCTCTCCTTCATCGCGCCGCCATACGGCCGCCGAGCTGGAGGGGGAGAGAAAGCCGAGGCATCTGAAAATTATACGCGCGGTCTGGGCGAGAGCGGCGGCCCCGGTTGTCGGTGCGGGGTGGGTCGGGGGGTGTGTGTGCGTGTGTGCGCGTGTGCGTGTGGAGGGAGGCGAGGAACTCGAGCGTGCGTTCGCCTCGAGTCCGGTGCGCCCTCGGCCGGCAACGAGATGGACGAGAAATCGGTTACCGGTGCCGAGTGACCGGGTCGCGCGCTTTCCGCGGCTTTTCCCCAGAGCCGGACATCGTCGGGACGCCAATAGCCGTCGGGGCGCGGCTTCGTTAGTCCGCCGACTTTCCTGGGCCTTTCTTTGGGCTCGGGAGCGCCTTTTGAGCTGATTAGGCCCGCGGTAATTGGCAGTCGGGAAAATAAGGGCAAAAAGACGGAAAAAAGAGAGGAGTGCTCGGCGTTGGCGCCCCGTAGGAGATCATAACGAGGCCGATTTATCCAATCAGGATTGAGAAACTCGCCGCGAGAGCGGAGCTGCTGCCGCTGCTGCAACGACGTCCTAACACCCGAGGACACGGGTCGTTTAGGCGGCTCCTTTCTTCGATCATTAAGAGCTGCCGACGAGTGCCCCGGGGGCTCTTACTCCTTCGCTCCCTCCGCGCTCCTTCCGCGCTCCTTCCGCTCCAGAGCCATTGTTTTTTCTCTCGGAGCTCTTGGCGATTTTCCACGTTTCAGAGTTCGTCGCTCGCTCCGCGCTGGAAACTCGAGGGGCAAGACTTTATCGTTCATCGCGGAATCCTTTTACGATCAATTTGCAACGCGATTCAGCGTCCCGAGCTCTCTCTCCTTAAAATTAGCTTACTCTTTATTCCGAGGAATATTTAAGAAGGAGTCCTCGAGACCTTCGACCAGCGAACAAGCGCTTTTTCGGTCCGCCTCGGTATTTTAATTATTTTAATATTCCTTATCCTGCCTCGACTGAAATTCATATTGGATTCGATCGACTCGCTGACGTTAAATTGAATTATACCCTAGTATATAAACGAATATATAAATATATATAAAGATAAACGAATTATACCCTAGTCGTTTAAGCGATCTCTCAACTCGGTTAGTTGCGAGTAGTCGCGGCTCTCGATGCCGCTGGTAAAATTTCGTATTCACGAATGCGCTCGATATTTTCACGCTGGATGATCCTTGCAGAGGATAAAAACATCCCATCGCTGTCAAGCCCAAGACTGATTGTTCAAATTTCAATCGAGTCATCCTGTGACAATTAAATTGCAATCCAATAATGATCTTCCATCTTCCTTAAGAACGTCAACGAAGAAACAATAATTTCGCTAATTATAGTTTCCCTTTCTAACAACCACTTAACAACCTATTCTCTCGTGTTTAAACGGAGAAAAAAGTCATCGCTAATAAGGACGGCCAAACCTAATTACGATTCGTTGCATTAACGCCTGAACATGAATGATAAAATTGACTTTAACAATATAGGAATCTTTTCAAGCGATAAAGCTCTTGATTCGATGTTTATATACATAGTGATCTGTTCGAAAGTCTGATCGTCGTAAATACTTTACGAAAGCACTCGATTAAATTCATCGGCAATGGCCAATTTTAACGAATACACAAATGTGTATTCGAGGTTGTGATACTCGTTAAAAATAGCGCTACCTTGAGAGAAGAAACACGACGATGAAACTAACGCGAAAATAATACTAATTTCATCGGTAAATCGCTACTTTCTAAAATCTCGTAAAAAGCTCCAAACTTGCGAATATCTCTAAAGTTTCTTAGCGAATAAGGAAATTTGTTCA
The DNA here is from genome assembly GCA_018907045.1 of Wiebesia pumilae. Taxonomy (NCBI): domain Eukaryota; kingdom Metazoa; phylum Arthropoda; class Insecta; order Hymenoptera; family Agaonidae; genus Wiebesia; species Wiebesia pumilae. The sequence goes on along the minus strand of JACCHZ010000136.1, from coordinate 527,079 downwards.
ACTCGTTCCAATTCATTCTCGGGTTGAAATTCCTTGGATCTTTACTACGAACTACGGTAGGCGAACGAAACGAATTTCTCAGCAAGTTCTAATTTATTTAAACAAGCAACTTACCCCGTTGTATAATCGTCCAATTCTTTAATGAGCCAACGTTAAGTGATCCGTAAAAACATTTGTTCCAAGTATTATTTTGTTGCGGCGAAAAACGTACACACGATCGCGAAGATAAAAATTTATGAAAAACGGCTCAGGATGTCCGCTCTCCAACGGATAGACTCGCTCGATAAAAGTCCTTAAACTTAAGAAAGTTAAAGTTGCTTGACCTCTCGAAAGCAAGTTCGAATATTACGTTGTAAAATTCGCGAGCGCATTAATTAATAATCGAATAACAATGTCAGTTGCACGTAAAGATCGTTCACAAGAGATAATAATAAATAGAATTACTCGGGAGAGGGAATTATTTTTTCTTCGCAATAGTCGGTCAAAGTTCAACGTCATTATAACGTCATTATTTCAAACATGACTTTGGATGAAAACTCAATTTTGGATACCTTACCGATAAAGGTCTTTAATAAAGAAAATAAGATGTTTAGAACGTCATGCTGAAACGAGAAAGACCTTAGAGAATGTTAAAAATGAAATTCGTACGCGAGATCGGGAGTCGAATGTATTAAGTATAACTTTTAACTTAATTGAACATTGATTCATTTGATTGGTAATTATGTCATGATCCGATCGGGAATTGCTACTATATCATAATTTACCCGAGAGAAAATTGCTTCTTTTACATTTCGTACCTAAAAGGTTAATTTGAAATTTAATTACAATTACCTTTGAGATTGTTCACGTGTGAAGTTAAACGAGAATTGTGATTCTTTAACGGCGAGAAATAACGATAAGCAGACTCTTTCACTTTTATCTTCGATTGTGGGAGAGAATTAATCTCTCGCACTCCTCCATATCCTAACGCCTGGCTGCCAGTAAGGACTCATTTTATTCTAATAAATGCGAAATCCTCGGCGATGGTCATCTACGCTGAACTTTGGATAAAAAAATCGTATTACTATGCAAAAGACAAATTATACGATAAAGTATATGCCATTGTGCTTTCATAATCACGTGTGATTTATCATATAAGTTTTTCATACGGAAATGATGCGTAATAATTCACAAGATTCGTGCCAAAAGAATGCACATACACGTGTGACATAAATCTTACGCAAAGTTCATGCGTTCATTTTGAGCTATTGTACTTTTCATAAATATATACGTAGGATTTTTATGTATGTGTGGGTGTAGCCGATAAAATCAATAAGAGTTACTCGCGTGGAGTTACTTTTTTTTTTAAATCTTGATAAATTTCCCATCGGATTGTAGAGATCCGAAGAAGGATTACTGAATGTAATAGCACGAGATATCTAAGGACATTCTTATTCGCGTGAAAATCAATAGGTCGATTTTTTTAGATCGGCGATTTTAAGTTATATTTAGAATTGATATTTAAAGATGTAGTGAACTCTTCCGAATCAATGGTCTGCGGATAAAAAATGGTCGTGGTCTTTCTTCACCGGACACGATTTCATCCATAAAGTTGTTGTAATAATTAAAAGCCAAAGTAATTATTCTGGACTTTTCCTGTACGAGTAAATTTAAGAAGAAAAAAAATGAAACTAAATCGTTCTACTAAATCTATTTTTAACGAATAACTAACTCAAAGGCAATTTCCATGATACATAAAGCATTTGAATTTACTGCGGCAGATGAAGCAGCAGAATATATGCTTCATTGGGTATTATTCGAGCCACGCTTTCGGTAAACCTTGGTTCGTTTATTATCCTAGACCTTTTGTTTGACTTTATAATAACCAAGCCGGTATTATACTCACGGAGTACTCGCTATAGATATTTTCGATTAATTGATAAGTTTAGCTGTTAAATGCCCGTAAAGAATTCTAATTCATTTAGCACGCTTCGTATAATTCTGATTTTTATTAAAACGAGATTTGCAACGTTCATCTTCGCTCATTGTGGAAAGTTACGCAAGTGTTGATAAAAAATCCGAAGATAATTAATCGCTTGGATCCGAGCCCAATATTTTATAATAGAATTATTAGTATAATAGAGCCTCTTTGTAGTCGATTTTCTACTCTAAATTATGTTTCCATATTACATTTCGAAATAGAATTAAATTGTAAATCATAGGACGAAAACAGGTTGATCATTATTATTTATTCATTGGTATAACCATTGTAGACTTATTTTTCGATACATCGCTATTCGAGCATTTTCTCCCGTTTATTATTAATCTGTACAGATATTGGTTCTAAAAATGAATTCGTTTAAACAATACGCAATTCGAACAAATACTTCAAAGTGATTAACTAATTTCGTTCATTTCTCAATATACCATTGTTATTCCATCCTAATGACATTTATTTTATAAACCACGTTACGTTTATTATAAAACACTCATTTCCAATAATCGCGTTTCAAACATGAAATTTTCTTATCGATAAAAAGTATTATTGAAGGGCAGGCTAATGAGAGTCAAGCTACACGTTCTATAAATAAATTCCTCCAGGTGCATCATTCCTTCTTGTGAAACAAAGGTCAGTGAAGTTAACGGATGTACTTTCAGTAAATAATAAGCAAGGGTAGTTTTCTTGCGTCATTCTACGCTTTAATAAACAATGAATCAAGCACGCACTTTTATCTATAGCTACCGCTTACGTAACGTGCAGTATTTTTCTAATACAAAAGAGAGAGAGAGAGAGAAAAAAAACTACTGCTTAGAAGCAGTTGATACGTCTATTCGTTGCCTAATTACGTAAGCAGCATTTAGGGTAGTCAGCAAAGTATCATAGCAAGCGATTGAATCGATTGAAAATTTTCACGACGAAAGTTTATAAAATTAAAAATTTTACTTTTAAACATTGTATTCAATATTCAAAATACTTTTACTTTGCTCGAGTAGAAATGATCTAGTCTTTGCTGTGTATAGTAATCGCATTAATTACCTAAGCGGTGAGACACGAATACGTGACCTTATTTTACAAAATGATAAAAGAATACAAAGTGTTCGAACAGTACACTTTCTTATTAACCGTTTAGCCAGCCAAGTGTATCACTGGATAAATTTCTCAGCATAAATATTAATTTTTAAAGAACTTCGCCTTTTAAGATCGAAATAATCAGATTTTAATAATTCAAGCATGTCATTCATATGATTGCTTAGAACATCATATAAAGTGAATTATCTAATTAACGTACATTAATTTCATTGGTACTGCTTATGAACGTGTTCTCGATTCAATAATTTGCACGATATGCACGCACAGAATCGCACACTCCCATCGTTAATAATAACAAAAATAGGCAATTTTTAATAATTTGTAATTTTTGACTGTGCGAAGAATTACAAAAACACATTCATTTGATCATCATACGGTTACAATTACGTGTCATAAAGAACAGATCACGATTCTACGTTTTTTCGTTAGCTAATGTACGTAAGAAGAGAAAAACAAAATAATAGGGGAGTTTATGTTATAGAAATTCCACAGATATAGGCAAACTAGATGAATAATTAACGGGGTACGTAAAATGATTGAACCGTTTAAGAAACTTACGATTGTGCAAGATCTTTATGTTGTATCTCCTATCTTCGATAGGATACGTTTGCACAACTAGAAAAGCGAATAAGAGATATTCGATAATTCGTATAATTTTTATAATTCTGATTTAAATAAAAATATCACCATGACAATTGTGGCTAGTTGATATCAAATGACATTTCCAAATGGTCAATTAAAAGGAGAAATAGTTAAATTAACTCGTTTGTTGTGAGTAGCTATTAAACAAGAGTCTGAAAACAGCTTCGAAACTCGAACCACAGTTAAGAATATTTTCAACGCGATTGACTTAAAACATAAAAGTAACAGAGGGAAAAGTTTCAAATAGCTCTATGCGTTGTCAAAAAATCTATTGTAAAATTTGTCAAATGTATGTATTATCGCGAAGTATAAGCAGAAAAAGAAATTAGTTCGAAATTAAAATAATCAACAAGAACTCTTAGCTTTAATTCTTACGATATATGTACGTACATGCATTGTACATTATAGTACCGGAATCATTGATGGATTCAAAAACTTTATGATATTTTGACCAAACGTAATTTCCATGTAATATCTCAAACGATCGATCATACTTTATTTAAAATAATATCTCAGTCATCTATACTACAATAATAAAGCTCCGTTGATCTAATTTATTACCAATAAACAGTCAATTGAATGAAACTCGTTAAAGAGCACGAGCAGACTTTATTCAAGTTGATTCATCCGAGTCAAGGTATTGTTACTTGACTTAACGTTTTATACGAATGAACGTTTATAGATATTTGAGTAAATTCCATTAGCAATTTCCTTCGAAGTCGACATATCTTAAGAGATGTATATACAATACAATATACAAAGCATAATTCTGAATTTGAATTAGAATTCTTATCACAGTAACCGATTAAACTTTTGATGCGTTTCTCCTTATTTACAAAATGCATGTTTAAATAATAGTTGCGACGTTTTTGCTTAAAAATACAAAAGCTGTTGAGAAAAGTAGCCATTTAAATAAAATACCATCCAAATTACTATCTAAATTAAATAGAACCCCATGTCTCTACATCTAGTTCAATCCCCCGTTCTTAATTAAAATCCATTGATCTTGATTTATTTCTCCGCTAGATAATATCGCATTAAGGCTTTACTATGTTCCAACAGAGTACCCATACATCCAAAAGTGATACGAAATTACGTTCGCAATGTCAACGCGTGGAAAATCCTTTTTTCTTTCGATAATTTCTTTCAATAACATCGCAAGTGTCGTGTGTACTTTGTTGTAAATCCTTTATTGAAAATCAAAAAAATACGAAACTTTTTTTCTCCGTGTAATAATTTTTAAATAATTATCGCTCGCATCGTTAGTCGCTTTTAAAAGTACGAGCACATTGATTATTTTACCGTAGAAATTATTCTTTATACGGTAAAATAAGTATTTGAAAAATTACCATCAATAAAAAACCTATCAGCTATTAAATTAACCGATGATTTATAGTATACGCCGTCTACGCATAAGTATAATTGCGTGTGTACTTATAAATGTCCTCAAGGAGAATAAACGTACAAGCATAGCTGATGGATATTTTCGAATACTTATATTAAATAATCGAACTTCTGAAGTTATAAAATTACTCTTGTATATGATACTGGACAATTATATCCGATTTTTAATGCTTCTAAGTTTTAGAAAAGTTTTTGCTCTTTTAAGCTTTTCTAATACTATTGATGCTTATTTATGACCAATCAAATTGAAAATCTCACAAAGATAAGAAAAATCTATTATACTTCTCTTGATAAAGCATTTGTACAAAGAAAGGAAAATGTATTCAGCGTCGAAGTAGAAGCGAATTATTTAACTTTGGTCTTGTAAAAAATTTAACATAAACACGATAATTGCAATATTGGTTCATCAAATGCGTATATTCGAATATTAGCTCCAGATAATCTAGAATAATTGACGCGAAAAACTTGGCCACTAAAACTTATTTTCGTTTGATTAACCTCGGCCAAGGACCGACCAATGATAATTCACAAACTTATAAAACTGAGAAATAATCGCTGACAGTTCTCTCTTGGTTATTGCGCTTATTACGCGCGAAAAAAGGAAATAGCCACTTAGCATTTTGATACGATCGTGTTGAAGTTTCGCCTGAAAACCGAAAACAGTGAATATTTAGCGCAATTCTGATTTTGAAAAGAAAAATAACGGCGGTAAAATATGTAGATAATATTTGTATTCTGAAAAGTAAAATATACAGCGAGAAAAGAGTCGTCGGTGTTCACGAGGTGTCAATGAGATTCAACAACTGTTAACGAACGGCTTTTAATACAAAGAAGCCATTCTCTCGTACAACAGAACGGCATTCTACGAGAAAAAGCTTATTTCGAGGATGCAATTGTTTGAGCTGCGAGCCACGTTACGCGTGATTAGCAGAAGAGTTAACTCGGCGGTGTGGAAGATCGTACAGTTAGAATAATAAATTAAAATGCCGCTTAGTTAGGAGTTCACATTTGGCATTTGGCGCCTGAGATATGACAGCGGTCGCTCAACTGGTCGCTCAACTGGTCGCTCAACTGGTCGCTCAACTGGTCGCTCAACTGGTCGCTCAACTGGTCGCTCAACTGGTCAACCGAGGCAATTAGGCGCGCGAGGCCGACTTTAAGAAAAGCTCGTGATCGGCTCTAGGAGAGCTTGCGTCAACGCTTCGGAAGGTATCGATACGGGCGACGAAGCGTCGCAAAAGGACGCAGCGGTTACTCAAAGCGAGCCGCGACTCTTTTCGCTCCTTCTTCAAACTGCCACAAAAGCTCACTGTATCACTCCCTCCCATTAATTGGCCACTCGTCCGCCGTACGATATTCCATCAATCATTCCTCGAAACCGCCCGCCCCGCTCGATGCCGTGAGAGCTCACGAGTACCTGGTGCGCTTGGCCTCGCAGACGTTCATTAATCCATTAATTCGTTAAACTTTTTATTGGCTCATTTACCGGTCGGTCCCGCGTCTTTCGACGATCGAACGATCGAATCGCGGGGAAGGACAGCGGACAAACTCACGACTGATGTCATTGACGCAACTCCGAGTACAAGTGCGACATTGTAGCAGGTTTCGCCTTTTGTTTTTAATTGAGCCGTCGCTCGAGAGGTGCGATTTTTGTCGTTTTTCGCCTGAAAGCGCTTTGGTTCGACAGCCTCCAGCACCGGGAAATAAGATAAAGACCGACGTTCGCCTTTTTAATCACTCGCTGCTCGGCACTCGAAGCGCTCGCGCGCGCGATAAAGTAACGTTATTTCGAGTTGAAGCACGAACGGCCGCGCGTTCCGAATTACGCGCTAATATTAACGAGGACCAATATCGACGTTAATAAAAAGCTGTAAATCTCTCGTAACGAAATTGCGAGAAAGAGCTTTGGAAAAACGAAGCGCCACGAAATCGCTTCCGAGGATCGTTTTCGGAAACTCGTCATCGCTCCTTTCGTATCAGTCGGCAGCCCTACTTTCGAAAGTTTGATTTGACGAGTGCGCGTTAAAAAAGAAGTTTTACGACTCTCCGATTCCACCAGCGTTCCACCAGCGTTCCACCAGGTCCAGCGTTCCACCAGCGTTCCACCAGGGCCCCACCAGCACCCGGGACGAAAGAAAATGAAAGAAAGAAACGAGATTTTCGCGCGGCCCGGGGAAACTTAAGACGCTGTTTGACGGTGTTCGACGGTGTTTGCGGTGCAATTAGTAAGTCTGGACCCGAAATAAAAGGTTTAATGGATTTGCTTAGTCGAGAATTGTCGATGGCAGTCGGGAGGAAGAGCGAAGGAGAGAAAGAAAGAGCGCTGCCGCCCGGGGAATTCGACATTCGAGTTATGGTTTTATACGTTGCTTATCTCGCCGTGAAAGCTTTTTTATTTTACGGTCAGCACGCACAGAGCCAGTCATCGCACCGGGATAATGCCCGCGTTACTCCAAAAAACTCACGGACGGTTGCCGCTCGATTTTACGACGTGTCGGCGTCGGCGGCCTTTGATTTAATTAACCGTTTTCGAGGTTCGCGCCGCAGTCGCCGTTGGTACATCGTCCTCCTGTACCCGGGGATACGGGCGCCGCCGTATTGGAGCCCCGGACGACCGGATCCGCGTTTTTCCGCCCTCCCCGGCTGAATTTCGGAAGCCGCTCCTCCTCGGCCTTCGGATGGTCCGCCGTCCTTGCCTCCGAGACGCTCGAACCTCGGCTCTCGTCATAGCGTTAATTACGAGAGAGGCCTTTCGCTTTTTCATCCTCGCGGACTTCATCGTCGCTTGATGGATGAGCAAAGTCCGCGGCCGATGCTCGTCAATTACAGCGCGCGAAAAAAGAATCTTAAAATGGATCGCTTACTCGCGGCCCCGAGCGACTGCCCCCGAACTCTCCCCGTGACGTAGCGAGTCTCAAGCGAATCTCAAGCGAATCTCAAGCGAGTCTCAAGCGAATCTCAAGCGAATCTCAAGCGAACCTCAAGCGAATCTCAAGCGAATTATCTTTACCTAATCACCTTTCGCCAAATCCGCGCCCGCGCGCTCTTCCTTTCGCAAATAAAGCGTTCAACCTCCGCGTCACTCCAAGGCCGACTCCGAATTTACCGCGTAATCGCTGCTTAGAGTCGAGGCAGCTCGCGAATTTCACATTCTTTTGGGGCGTGCGCACACACACGCCGACAACGTCAACAGCTGCAATTCCAGTGCATCTGTTGCGCCCGACGCGTGTAATTGCCCGATAGATTTTTGCGATCGTACTAGGCGGCGGCTCATTTCCTCGTACACCTATAATTTCTAGCCGTGACTCTCAACAAACGTAAACCAACAAAAGCTGTTACTTCTCGTTATTTGTATTATTGAGTTGCCAAGCTAATCGCACGCTGCGAGCGTATTTATTTCCGCTCTGCAAACGGATATTACCCACGACTTGAATTTATCACTCGCGCGAATTCACGGAATAATTCGCGAGCGCGTATCGAGGACTCGTCAACGGTGACTCAACCTTTTCCTCTCCCCCTCGGATCCCCTCGAATCCCCTCGAATCCCCTCGAATCCCCTCGAATCCCCTCGAATCCCCTCGCTCTTTTCACGGACACCACCGTCGTTCGCCAGGACTACGTCGTTTATCCCGGGCGTTTTCCCCGGGAAAGCAACCAGCCTGTTAACGAGCGATACTCGAAATCGCGCTGCTAAAGACTCGAGCGAAGCCCTGGGAATCGACCGCTTTTTTACGCAACTAATTGAGGCGCCTCCGTCGATTCTCATCCCCGAAACGTGAATTAATCAATTGGCGGTCCTCGAAGCGCCCGACGTCGGCAAAAAACGAGGGGCACCGAAGTCGAGGTCATCCCCGTGCCACCCGTGCGAGGATCAGCCGAAGCTTTGGCCCACGAGCCAGTGAGTCGAAATCCGAGACACGCAACGAGGAGAAAGGAGGAAGCCGCGGGAGTACAAAACAACGCGATCCTCCCGTCGAATTCTTTCACTCGAGTCCTGCGATGCACCGCGTCCCAGGACGTTATCAAGGATCGTTATCAAGGGGAGAAGACCCAGACTTTTGCCGGGGATGATCGACCCCGAGGGATGATCGACGCGGGGATAAGGAGCGCGCGCGAGGGTCCCGCCGCGTAAATTTCAATCATCCCCAGCCGAGGCCGGTTTCTCCTGCTGCCTTTCTCTCTCGCTCGCAGGCACTCGCGATTGGCCAAGGGGCGTTCAAAGACTCGCCGCCATGACTGGCAAAGCGGCCGTCTTTTGTTTGTGAAACAATGGAGCGCGCGATATGCGAGTCGAGTCGCGGAGCCCTCACTTAGCGTGCCATTCAAATGACAAAGTCCCGCTGGATGCGCTTTATCTATTATGAGATATTGGAAGGACGCGCGCGATCGGACCCTCGATTTTCCCGCGCAGCCTTCGTGGAAAAGTCGCGACGCTCGCCGCGCGATAACTTTGAGTTGCGGTGAGTTAAGCCAGTTAAACCAGTCCCGACGCCGGTAATCCCTCGTCGATTCCTTTTATCTCCCGGACGCCGATGTTAAGGACCGGCGTTGACTCTACGCGTTTACTGCACTCCTCCACGGTTTGTTTTCGCTGTGAAAAAATCGCCCGCGAAAACAAATATGTCCTTTATGTCCTCTCCTCCAACTACGATCTGCGCTCGTCGATTCGCAATTTCGAACGAGGTTATGTTTTACGACACTCGTATAACGTCGTCTGTCGTCCAAATGTTCGCTCTTGTTAATACTGGAAATACCTTTTGGCCTTTAATATACGAACCAATTCGCTTCGGCTAACGCGAGAAAGATAGTAGTTAACCATCGTTTTCGCTCGGCCTAATGAAAAGCGTGTTTTTCCTTGGCCAGTGGCGTAAAACGTGCGTACATAAATGAGTGGATAAACTTCCTAAACTTCGTGCTCGTACTTTTTGACTTATCTGGAATAACCTTACAATCACGAGTCGGCATGTGATACGCGTTTCAACGAAGGTAACCTAAGATAAAAGTTAACAGCGGTTTATGCAACAAACGAATATCCTCTGGAAAAATTGGCGATCGTGGATAAAAGAATATCCATTACTATTCGTTGATTTATATTTGGCTTTTGTGTTCCTTACTTTCGTACTCGCCGTCTGCGAACGCAACTCCTCGTGAAAATCACACAAAATTGTTCGAATACGTTAACGTTTAATGATTTATTTAATTGGCAAATTATTTGTTCTATCTGCTCAACCGCGTTCAGTAATTTCCAATTTTTAATCAATCATCGCTTAAACTGGTAGCCTAATTTTTGTAGTACAGACACTTGTGTTTCTCTCTCTCTCTCTCTCTCTCTCTCTCTCTCTCTCTCTCTCTCTCTAATAATCAATAGTTCTCCCTTTCTTTTCAAAGGTGCCCGGATAGGAAAACAGCTGGTTGATCGAAAACATTACTACTCGTGTCCGCCATCTAGCCATAAGGGACGGTGGAGTGTCACGTTACCGTTTAACCTATTGCCAATACCTTATGCGCTACGAGATGCCAACATTACCGACTGGGATATAAGATCGGCGGATAACGTACACTTCATACGTAAATTGTGCCTCAGTCTTTCAACGATTACGCGTTTTGTAGGAAATTCATCGAGTGTTATCTATAGATAGTAACTGAAATTGAGCAACGAGCAACTTGCGTGAAAACCACAAGGTAACGTTGGAAGTGCTCAGTCGGTAGGGCGAGTAGCTGCAAGACCGGCCAACGATGAAATCGCAGCGTTTACCGAACATCAGAGGTCGGGGCTTTTTGTTTATTGCTCGATCTGCGAAAGGCACCCACGGCAACCACGTCGTCTTAGGCGAATCGACGGCGTAATAACAGCTGGAGCAGGAAGCGCAAGGATGTACGTGGCATGCGCGGATTAGTAGCGGAAACGTCGGACGATAAAATAGGCTTTCGACGGACGTGTATCAAGAAACGGGAACGAGACGAAACGCTCGTGTAAACTGAAAAACAATCGTCATAGGCGTGTGTCACTTGGCTGACAGGCCGACGCATTTTCAACTAGTCATCTGTTAGCCGCTAATCGTTTATTTTTCCAATATGGACGCTAAAAGACCGCGAGCGTCTCTCGATGCCGCTACTCGGTAATTCGAAGCCTATTTATAGGTTGCAACGCTAACTAGCGCTAAAATCATCCTCCTGAATTAGCTATTTCACGAGCGCTCATTGACAATCCGCCTTTCTATCGTTATCTCCTTCCAGATCCCACGCACTTCTCCTTTTACCTCCTCTTCATCCAAGCATCGTTATTTATTCAAAGTATGAATTCATAAGAAACTTCGACTCGGTTGGTCCTCGTCGAGTGTACACAAATATCAAAATGTGGATTGGACGTAATTCAACGTTCGTCTAAAGTTTACACGATCTCCCCATATTTTGAAAGCTTTTTCATTTTCATCTGTTAAAACAAAATTTATTCGGTCGATCGCTACACGCTACTAAAAGAGCCACATGTGGGACAAATTGTCCTATTCGACGTTTCCCGGGCGATATTGGGTCCAAGACTTGGGCTCATTCGTTCAAATTTAACGTACATGAAAATTACGATTTATTTCATTTGGTCCTCATTTATATATCTAGGAACGATTATTCATTCGCCGAACAACGCCTAACAATCTCGCACATTCGCTTCATTCGTTATGAATGTTCATTTCATAAGGTATGCTTCGAATATGATTTATACTTTTTTATTACTTTGATGTTTTTTGAGCTTCACCTTGTACGGTTTTATTGATTTCTTAGATTGAAAGGATAAACGATGTTCTGCCTTTCTGCAAGTACGGGAATGTAATAAACAGCAACATGCGTTCCACAAAGTACTCTATATTAAAATTACAAAAACTCTAATAATGTACGCTTGAATGTAATAAAGTACCAGCGTTAAAAATAAATTTTACATAACTATATAAGTGAAAGTCTACTGTTTGTTTGAAATGTAATAAATTAGTGCGTGTGCGCGCGCGCGTGTGTGTGATTTCTCAAGAGGTACTTACTTTAATTTCGAACAAAAACTCCTCTTCTTCGGTGAGTTTATTGTAAGTGTTCTTTCGAAATCCGAACGCACTTGAACGAATGCTTGGCTACATTAGCTACAAAATAAAAATACACTTTTAAAATGTTAAATATGCCCAGTGAAGCATTGTTTGGTAAGTCAGCGAACAAGTAAAACATGTCGTATAATCTTTGTTGTATTGACAATCCTGTCGCAATAATAATTGCTCTTTGATAATTTTAAATTGGTCACGTGACCCGCCACGATTTATCGCTTATTCCTTGCGTTTGACGCACGTTTCCTAAAGGATCGTCTAACTGTAAATTGTAACTTAAATCGCAACTCAAAGTCTGTCGGACGAACGCCGTCCGATTCAGCTTGATTGGTGAAAATCGCTAATGAATGCTTGATTTTTGACGCTTTGCATAAACCATTTCGTAAATAATTTGAAATTGATGTGAAAACTATTAATATCAAACGCGGCACTCATTGGCATTCTCGTGGGGCATTCGCAGTAAGTACGGTGAATGTAAAGAAAAGAGCGAAAGTCGAGATCTAAGAATCTCAATGAAAAGAAAGAATTTTGTCGAGTTCGAAGCGGAATAAAGCGCGTGTCCCTGCATGAAACGCTGTTGATTGGCCAGTCGTTCGCCAATTTTCTCAACGAAGCTCTGAAACCGTGAAATATCGCTAAAAATTTTCTTCGAAAGGTCGGAAAAGCGCCGTAACAGTAATTTTCTTATTTCCCCTCTGCTCGATGCTCGCTACTTAACCATATTTGATATTCCGATAATTTCCTGGTTAAAGTCTCTTTACGAGAATACGTACCTTAAGCGAGCATTTCCTCTATAGATAGATTTTCAGGAAATTCATTTTCGAATATGTCCATCGACCGTCACCGATATAATTGCTAATAATCACGTTATTGTCGTGAATAAATGATTTTCTCGTGGGCGCTTTTTTCAATGACAATGTACCAACGTTCAAAAAAAGTTGGCTTGTACTTGGTGCAGCGAAAGTGTAATTTCATTTGCAAAGCACCTCTACTTGTTCGTTTTGTAAATTGAAATTATTTTCTTTTTACCATCCATATTTGTATACAGTCGGAAGGGTAAACTATAAAAATACAATTCGTGTTGGCACGTTCTCTTAATGATCAACGAAAATTTCTAGATTTCTCGGGTGATATTGATTTTTATAATGAATTTTGAATACTTATTAGGAATGCTTCATTTTCTTTTATGAGAATAAAAATGTGAAATCAGCGTAGAGAGTATTTTCAGTTTAATTAGGTATTAATATTTTCTATTTAATCAAATTTTAACTGTATATGCCATTATAATAGTCTGTGAATCTGTTCTTACCGAATTAGATAAACTTAAATTTTCTTTATTAAATGCAAGATACCAACAATTACAACTAACAATTGGTTGCAGTGATTACTAGTAGTAATAATTAGTAGCGCTGATTAGTATCCGTTAGTTCTAAATTCTTTATTATTCACTATTCCAATGTATACGTTTTAAAAAGTTTCATACGTTTCTAACTTTCATACGTTCATTTCGCAATGTACTCGGTACATTTAAAAGCCGCTCTCAAACTGCACTCGAAAATTACTGAATAAAGTAATGATTATTTTTGCGCGTGTCAGATTCTACAAAAAAAATAATAAATAAATCATCGGTGCGCGTAGCGAATAAGTGGCTGCTGTTCCGAATGCATCGCACGAGGAGAAATTAACCATCGGTCGAATAATGCACAAGTGGTATTTTATTAAAAATTTCTCTGGATGCTGGTTTGCTCTATCAGCAATGCTCGGTACATCCCTAAGTGGAAAACGAAAGTGGATGTAAAGCGGCATTAGTATTGGCGAATGGAGCCGCTTTCCAAAGGTGGCATTATCGTTTCAAAGTTTGAGATTTTCTCTTGCCACTTCTCTCTCTCTCTCTCTCTCTCTCTCTCTCTCTCTCTCTCTCTCTCAGCTACCACGATTTCACCATCTCGCTTTCCTTATAGCCTTTTCCTTTTTTCTATCTTCTACGAGCTTGTGTAACCTCTGACATGCACTTCAAGTCGAATCGTTGCCAAGGAAACCGAGCAGCATGACACAGACTATTGAAGAGGTTAAAGGGGGACTTAACTTCTGATTTTCAAAAAACATTGCCATGGAAGTAAGCGAACTATGCCCATTATCCAAGTTTGTGCAATTTTACAATTAGTCGATTCGATTCGGCTGCTAACGGTTGTATTAATAATGGCCCGACTTTTGTCATAATTGGCGTGACGTTTGTGTGCTGATATTGTTATTATCGAAAGTAGCTGCAGACAAGTTTTTTTTTACACAAAATAATAAATCTTCTGCTGTCGGGGAAAATTCTCTATTTATAATATAATTTCTGTACAGCTACCGAAGCATCAACATTGAAACATCCAAATAATTAGAGAGACGCAGTTTTACGACTTTCCGAAAGTACTAATTGGAGGCTTTAAATCCTCCTTGATTTAGCAAGTTAGAGCCTCGGCAGCTTGACTACGAACAAAAACTAGAAAACTAAACTAGAAACGAGTGAATCGTTTTAACGACAACTGGCAGACGGATTTATCTGAGCAAGCGCAAGAAAGGAAGGATTTGTCGCTGCTCAATCAAGCGACAGAAGCTAATTTTCATTAGCTGTTAATCGTTCATCCTCTCCCCCTTATTCCCTTTCTTTCTCCGCTCGACATTTGTTTAGCGCACATCCTTTCCTCATTTCCCTCTCATTTCGTCGCTTCGTTTCGTTTTCCACCAACTCGCCCCGGCTTTAATTCCAAATTAAAAAGCTCTGCATAAACGATCCTTAGTGTGTGTGGCAAATTTAGAAGAAATTTGCCACACACGTGCATTTAATGCCAGTACCTCATAACCAGCACATGAATAATTACCATCGGTAATTATTTTGCTGATACCCCTGATAAGCACGAGCAGGGGATGCCGTTTACAGCTGTGACTATTACAGTACACGACTATTACTGCAAAAACTCTGTATTAATTTCTTTTTATCGTTTGCGAAGAAATGACGAAGCTAAATCAGTTGGCGTTGAATTAGATTTGCTTTTTGCGTATTTCAAAAGGAAAATGCGGTGCAAATAAGCGACGAGCGTTTTTCCCCTCTTTTTTTGTACCGATTACCGATTACCCTACGAGCCATTTCCAGCCGGGAAAAAACGTAAAATTCGTCAAATGTACCTATGACAATTGACACGAATCAAGAACACGTGAATTTAAATTTGAATGTCTAATCGATCCTTGGGTCGCTTTACCGCCTTTCTCCGCACCGACAAAAAGCTCGAGGCTACTCACAAATGCGATAAAAAAAATTTTCCCTTCTCTTAAAAAGGGGAAATGATTTTTGAAGCAAAACTTTGAATCTCTCGTCCCTAAATATGACAATTTAATGTATCCCAAAACTTCAAAGCATACGCTTTAATACTCGTAATAAACTCGTAACGCAAGGGTCGAGTTTGTTTTCTTATTAATTTCCTCGAACCTTGTTAAAATAAACTACTTGCAATTTTTAAAAGAATGCCGGGGAAATGCGATTCGAATATGAAGTATTAAAATAAACGTTCCCTATGCGTTTAGGATGTGCACATGCTCGTGCATAGTGCGTAAGCTCTTAGATCTCCAGAATAGACGAACTAATTTTAATCGAGGCTGAGCTTATGCAACGTAATTTTTAACATTGACTAATGCATATTTATTTTACGTGGGTTACAGATTTTCAATTTTAAAACTAATAAAGCTAAATTCGAAGTCTAGCCGGATATTAATCTGTAAATGTATGACTTTATCATTTACGTCCCGATATTTACGTTGTTCATATCCTATTTATCTCAAATTAAACTCGATAAGTTTTTTTTTCTTCTTCTTCACTTTTTAGCTAAGTTCTCGTTATCAAATCAGTAGATTTTGATTATTCTTAAGGAAATATTTGCCATTACAGCCGCACACTCGCTTACCTTAATCAACGGAATTGAATCAGCTTCGAAATACTGGCTGACTTTGAGTTCCTCAAACTCGTGATATGTCTTTTCCTCTGTATTTCTTCCTTGTGTTGTTTTAGCATACGTGTGGGCATGTGTACCCGCCAACGCTTGCAATTTATAAATCTAAAATCGCGCAATATCTAACGGTAATCGAGACTTTCATGGCTATTTATAAGAACAAAATATTTTACATACCGAATGGGATATTAAGATTTCTTTACCAAGTATAATTAAATTTAAATTGTCTGCACAGCCTAGAGAAATTTCTTCTTTTTCCGTTATACGAATTTAATTGCCTGCCACAAATATTAATCGAATAAGAGAGGATGGACCTTTGTGAATCTTAAATAATTTCGATAAATTCCTTCCCGTAAGCAGCGTGTATTTTCGATATATTTGTTTGAATCTAACGCCTTTTCAAGCCAAACTACAATATCATATATTTTAATTCGTTCGATCGAATCGTACATCATTGTCAGTGCGCTAATCCGCGAATTTGAACTCGAATGACTGTACAATCATAAATACTCGGCTGTACGTTCGTATATTTTTTAAAGAGTAATCGAGTGTTATATATAACAAACACAAGTTAAAAGCCAACTTGCGAATGTAAAAATTTTATTACGCTTTAAACGATTAATAGCAAGAAATGATTCCCAATGGAGCATCGGTGCAGATTTCGTTACATTCTGCATCGGTTTACGTTCGTGGTTGCTTAATAGCTTATGAAAACAGCTTCCGGTAATCTATCCATCTATACGCAATAGTAAATTCGAATCAAGTTGGAAAATCCACTTGACGCGCGTTATTCTCGTGTTTAACGTACGCGCCTTAAATATCACTCATCTTTTTCTTCTCAACTTTCAACATTTTACAGCTCTTTTCTCTTCGCGTACTTTTCTCATTATTACATGTACGCGATCGTTATTTTATCCTCATATGCCCGTTCGCTCCATTTCCTTAACCTTCGTCGAATCGTGGTTTATTTTTATTTTTTCTCCGAAAATCTATTATGGCTTTTGAAGTCTGTTTAATCATTTTTCTGAGCCATTGACGTCGCCTCCGATAAACCACGTTTGTTATTGTTGAAAAAGTAACGTCTCGAGCTCGAATAAAAATGGAACTCCGTACGTTAATACATTAGCAATTAAAGAGGAATCGCATTTTTTGGCATAAGAATGGATATTGGAAAGCGCATGAAGCGCGGAAATTATTTAAAAATGAGTGGCTCACGCATTTAGCAAGTCCCGAATATTCGTTGAATTTGAAATTTATCATATTGGATGGGGATCGCTTTGCATTGATGCAATAAACACACGGTACGCAATGAACGCAAATGTACGGTGCGCGCTTACGTAAGCAGAGCGAGCAGACCAATATAAGAGAAGAATAATATCGCCGATAGAAATATCGCCGATCGAGAAAGAAAATTTGGAAATTCGAAGAATTGGAAGAATATATGAGAAATAAAGGCTAAGGTAATTTTGGCAAACAATGTTTTTAGTGGGCGTGACGAGTGCACGCGCAGATCTTCGATGGATGGAAAAAAGAACTGGTTTCCCTCGTACGTTCGTTCTCTTAGCTCGACACCACAAACACGTAAAATACACGAAGCCGCAGCAGCTCGCAAAGTCGCCTTTCCCGATGAGCTCGCACACGAAGCGAAGGTACAGAGTTGCTTAGGGTCTTGGCATCGACACTGGCCCCGCGGATACGTGAGCGTGTTTATCAATTGTTATAAACAAAACGGCAATGGACTGCAGAAGCGGCTATAAACCTTTTCTCCATCCGCTTCGAAAAAATATCACGGCTTTGAGGCCGCGTCTCGCGCGTTCCACTCCTACTCCTTCCTCGGACTTTTGTCGATTCTTTGGGAGAAGACCCTTGCACCACGTGTGCGTATGTGTGCAAAATACACGCTCGTTTGCAAGAATATCGCAAAAAGTGTGCCAATAACTGCTCGCGAAAGCTCCATTTAGCTCTCTTTCGTTACTCACGAGTGCGTTATTCATTTCGAGTGAAATGAAAGGGAATCACAATGATAATAATCGACTCCGTCGTGTGCAGTTGCACTTAAGTAGAGAGTAGAAGAGTTTGAGGCGCTAGAAAACTTGGATTGGGTGGCAAGAGACGTTTATTTCTTCGAAAATGAAGTTAAAACGAGTTTTTCAAAATCATCCTTAAGCTTGTACGTTATTGTCATCTAACGCTGAGCAACGACCCGAGTCAACGATCACCGAGTCTTCCTCATTGCAGCTACAAAAAAGAATGTAAAATTGAAAGGTGGGTACAATATCCAAAGAAATTACACCGGCTGCAGTTCGATAGAAGCAAATTTCGTTTTTGCGCGTAAGCGTTTCGTTCCTACACTTTTACACGAGTTCACGCAAACGCGCACACAAAGCTTTGCACAAGTGTACACTTTTCAGGAATAAGCGTTCACCGTTACAGAGCTTTTCTTCAAAAGCTCGTACCGCGTAAGTACGTAGACTCCGCAAGTTTCGCAATAATTACTCGGACTAGAAATTGAATAAGTTGCGTCGAGGCTATTAATTAAGCGCAGTGAATAATGGCAAGCCGAGGATGCGGAGAATCAGAAGCCAGAGGAGCTTCATCGAATATTAAGTTTTATGTTTACTGCCGGCAAGTGTCAGATCTCGTTCTTTTTCACTTGCTCCCCTTGCTCCCCCAGCTCCCCCAGCTCCCCTTTTCACGATCGGAGCGTTTGTCCCATCTCGGCGTCTGAATAAACATATCTCGTGTCGGCAAAGGCCACCCACACTTACAACGAAGAAAAAACGTATTGCCCTTCCCGAGTGCGGTACGCTCTCTTTAATCTCCACCCCGAGAGTCACCCCTTTCGGAGATCCTCCTCCCGAGTCATCTGGAGCGACTCTTAGGCTGCACTCCGCGTCTGCTGCTGCAGCATCTCCGCTGCTCCACGGTTACGGTGGAGAGAAAAACCGTGCGAGAGAAGAATGAGGGAAGCTCGTGGTCGCTGCCCTCGTAAATCACCGACTCTCCCCTTTTCAAATAAGCTACCTGCAAATGAGGAGGGCTTAAATAATCGACTAGACCAGTCTTTCTTCGCTTACTCTTACTTCGCTGTCTCTTTATTTTTTTCATTCTTCCACTCGTTACAGATATTTCTTTATGTTATGTATTTATACATGTATTTACAGGTTAATATACAAGACTGCTTCCTCTATTACAGTTAAATACACTTTTTTTTCTTCCCCCTTTTCTTTTTTCTCTTTCTCAAACAATGACTACACGTGACTGTTGGTGAGGAGGTGGCTATGTTGCGCAGCGGAGTAAATCATAAAATGTAACTTCGGCGTAGCGCAAATCATCGATGACTTTACGCGCACGTTCCCCTCGACTCGCAATGAATACATCGGAAGAATAATGAGCTATTCGGGCCATATCAATTTAGGAGCACTTATAAATAATGCAAGTCTCGCTGATGGTCTACGTTCTCTCGTTATACTTTTCATTCGCATCGTACGATATCGTAGATTGCGTCGGGAAATCGATGGAAGTTGGTGCGGTGCAACGGATCGTCTTATTTGGTTCTAGAATTGTCGCGAGCGGGCCGCAGAAGTACGACTGGGCGGGTGGGCGGACGGGGCGGTGGAGGGGGCGGGGGCGGGGGGATGGGGGTGGTGGTGTGGTGGTGCGGTGGTGCGCGTGCGTGCGCGCGGGCAGGGGGGGGGCGTGGGGTGGGGTGGGCTGGAGGAGGGGCGGGGGGAGGAGGAGAAGAAGACGCGTGAACGAGACGGAGCCCCAAGCTCTCCGGTCCCACGCGCTTACAGCTTGTCCACGTCGATCTTGGTGGCGTTGGGGTTGTCGGTCGAGGACGGGGTGCCGTTGTGGTGTATCTGGACGACCGGGGATGCGTGATGATGGAGAGCCGCCGGCGAGCAGAGCAGGGGGTGGTAGGGCAGGCAGTAGTAGGGAAATCCCGCGGCGAGGTTCGGCTTGCCCGCGACCGACGTCGTCGGGTGCTGGTGGAGGTGAGCCGTCGTCGGGGCGAGACCCGAAGCGCCTCGTAGCGGAGTCCCTAGTCCGTGCAAGTGCTCGTCCGGGTGCACCAGGACTCGCACCGCCACTCGTCTGGCCGCGTTCGAGTTCACGAGGGCGCCCAACTCCTGCTGCTGACGGCGCTTCGTCTTGTACCTGTAATCATGCGTTGGGGTCGTTTACGGTCAACCGATGGAAATTCGACTTTCCTGATCATTGCCGTACAAATCAGCACACCACCTTGCTGTAAACTTTTCAAAAGCAATCGCGTTATTATCCGGAGTTTGTGCCCGTTTATTACAGCTCCCTCTCCGATATCATTTCCGATATCATTTCCGATATCATTTCCGATATTGCGAAGGGATGACGTAACGTAATTCTTACGTCGATACATTCCAGCTTAGATGCGTACGCGCGTGTGTGCAGCGGAATTCAACAGTCGCTCTGAATTGAAATAAGCAGAGAAGGTTTCTCAATAAATTCTCGATAAGTGAATATCAGCGATTTATGTAAATGACGGAGATTCGGTTGTCCGGCATATAAGCGATTTATTGTTTTGTAAAGGAGCGGTTCGTTAGGTAACGGACAACGTTAACCATTGCGTCACGGTGAGTCACGGTACTTTAAATTACGTTACTTTATCAGACGACCTCAAGCTGTACTTTTATTTCAAATGAACGTCGATGCGGTGACACGTGCTTTTATGGGCAGATTACGAATCATCCGCGTAAAACTGGTCAATCGCGTAATACGCAAAACTACCGATGGAAATGTAAGAGAGCGTGCCCGGGACCTGGTATAAAGGTCTAAAGTTAGACACCCAGAGATTCCGTTTCGAGAATCAACTTACAATCCGACCGCCTGATATTGGCAAATGATCGTGTTTTCATTCCAAGTCGTTCGCTTGTATTCGCTTGGAAAGTGATTAGGAAGCGAAACCGGGAGGAATTCGCTCGATTATTTTCCCTCGGCGGCTTACCGTCTATTCTGAAACCAAATCTTGACTTGAGTCTCGGTGAGTTTGAGGCCCCTCGCCAAATCCGCTCTCTCAGGACCCGAGAGGTACTTCTGCGCGGCGAATCTCCTTTCGAGCTCGTAGACCTGGGCGTGAGAAAATGCCGCCCTGCTGCGCTTCTTGCGACCCGGTAGATTTTGCCCGTGACACTGAGTCTCGAAAAGCTCGTCCTCCATGTCATCTGTAATCGAAGGGGTTTCGGCCGCTCGTTAGCTCAAAGCACTCGCTCCCTAATTTAAAGGTTTCATTTAAAGATGTTCTAATCGAGGTAAGATAGGTAAGATACGCGCGGGGGGACACTTTGGCCGAAAAAAGGTGACGGAAGCTGACAGGATACGAGACTATTTCTCGGCACTTAGCGACGGGTCCACTCGGGAGAAGGGAAATTCGTTGGCTTTTGATGTCTCGGTGAAACGTCGAGTAGCGTCCGTGTCGCTGCTCCAACTTGTTTGCCCTTTGTTGGATCCCCCCCAACCCCCGGTTTAACCAACGGCAGTCAGTGGAGTGCACGTGGCTTGGACTCGGTCTAAAGGCGAGAATATGAACTTCGTTCAAAGTGTAACGAGCGTCGAGCTTAATCTCTCTCTCTCTCTCTCTCTCTCTCTCTCTCTCTCTCTCTCTCTCCGCTCGACTGCTCCTTTTCTCTTTGTCCGACTCGCGCACGAGTCTAGTCTCCTTGAAAGAGACGCTCGCTTTAACCGATTACGCAGTTGAGGACGCACTCGAGGGCGATCGACGATCGCTGGCCGACGTTCGTCCGATCTCTCCTCGCAGTTTTATTTGCGGAATATTTCGGTTGACCTATATTCGAGCTTGTACGAGGTCGCGTCCGGGCTTTCAACGCTTGTCAAACAGATCGGAAATCGTTCGCCTTGAACCGCGGTGTCGTGTTACTCGAATCCACCCCCGAAAGAGCCTCGACCGAATCAATTTACGGAACTCCGCTCACGAAGATTCTAACCAGTGGCAAACGTCGTAGCCGGTAATCGGGGTAATTGCGAATAATTGAGAAAGAAGCCGCTCTGCGGGAAAATATCGACGCGTCCGCGCGTCCAAGTGTTGAGATTTTCTCGAGAATCGTTGGAGGGACGCGGAGGTTGTTCGGGGAATAGAAAGAGGAAGGGCGGGCAATTTTGTGAGTGCGGAGGTTTGAATCGGTGCCAACCCGTTCCAGCTGTATCGCGGCTCTAGGTGCCGACGACGGCGAGGACGCATTAGTTAATTGCGGCTGCGCTCGTCCGCGCACTTCCGCTCCTTTTGTTTACCCGCGCCCGATCTCCGCTTCTCTTTCCGCGCGACGCGAACAATCGACTTGTTCTGCTTTTACTTTTTTTGTATTTATTTGTTGTTGTTGTTGTTGTTGTTGTTTCTTATAGTTGGGAAGGTTAAACAAACGAGCGATAAGTCATCGTTTGTTACTATGGAACTCGGTGAATCAGGATACTAAATATATTAAGTCTCATCGCATACTTGTAGTACTCGGGCGTATAGGTTTGCACTGTAATGACATGATTGATTCTCCCCCCCCCCGCCAACTCGCTATCGCCCTCACTCTCTCACTCTCTCACTCACTCTCTCACTCACTCTCTCTCTCTCTCTCTCGCTCTCTCTTACAGGAAGTTCGAGGGGTGGGTATGTTTGAAAGTGCTAGAAATCTCTTTCCTAATGTAATTCGAGGCGATCGATTCTTCATAGCTGGCATCGCGGTTTTGCCTTCTAACTTATGATTTATTACATTAGAACTTGAACGGATTCTTCAAATTTTCTCAACGTCCTTGCGATAAATTTATGTCATTGATACTAAAGAAAGCGATGAAGTTGCAGTATAAAAAAATATAAAAAATATCGTTAAATTAACATTGACTAAAGAAGAGGATCAAAAAAGTTTGTTATTTATATCAAAATTTTTAAATGATGCTTTTACAGTTCAAATAATTGAAACCATTATACATGCAATCGTGTGATTAAACCTTGAAGATCCTGAATGCAAATTGATCTATTCCTCGTTAATTCGCGTTATTCATATTGAATTTTGATTCGTTGCAACTTGGCTTTTTGAGAGATGCGTAAAAATTAATTTACCTAATTGCATAATTTTTTGTTTACCAAAGCGATTGTTGAGATTATGCATTCGTAAATGATTAGCCTCTTCGAATGATTGACATTTTTAATCGAGCGAACGTTACAAAAGAGGCTTATATTGCCTTTTAAAAAATACGCGCATTAAAGTGGATTACAAATTGTTATAGTTATCGATAGATTGACAAACCGACGGCAAAGATTCAATCGCTAAATGTAATTTCCGTACAGAGCTGAACGAGCGTCTGTTATGAATTAATAAATAAATCGTGCAGCTCGATAAAGAGTGATAAATCGCACGATCGACGATGAAGATTTTCGCAAATCGAGCGTCAGCCACCGCCGAGGAAAATATAAAAACAAGCCCGACGATCGTGGAGAAGAGGAAGAAGCTTCGTTGCTCCGTTGTGCTCTAGTCTGAGCAAGTGCACAAAGTGCGGTAGCCTAAGCACTTGTGACGTCTGCCGAGTCAAGTGGCACTTATGCTACTAAAATAACGTGCAGCTGCTTAAGCCGTTCCCGTTCCGATCGCCGTTCACCTATTTAAATTGACAAAGGTACGCTCTACTTGACTCATCGCCAGGAGTCCCTGCTCCTAGTGATTAATCCTCGCTTCACGCGATCGCTCACCGAGGTATTTACTTTTGCTCATGTCCAGGGCCTCGTCCTGCTGCCGCTGGTGCATCTTGGCGTCCTTGGCGGTCCTGTGGAAGCCGTTGACGTCCGCAAAGTCCTCTATGGGCTTGAAGTTCGCCTGGTCGACCTGGGAGAGACCGGGGAAGGCCGTGAGGTTTGCCTGCGCCAGGTTGCGGCGCAGCAGGTCGAGCTCCTTGACGATGCTGAGCTCGGGCGAAGGCAACCTCAGGAAGTGACCAACGCGAGCCTCCTGGTCCGCGCGGTAGCCCTCGTACATCCTCGCCGTCCTGCGTTTGTCCTCGACCTCGTGCATCTCCTCCGACAGGCCGCGCCGGCTAAGGATGTCCGCGATGCTGAACGGCGTCGGCTGGTTGGCTTTCGGCGACATTGACGCATTCCTTCGCATAGCGTCTTCCATCCTTTATCTATTTCTCTCGCCCTCTCTCACTCTCTCTCTCTCTCTCTCTCTCTCTCTCTCTCTCTCTTTCGCCCGCTTTTCTGCGCACTTTACGCACGAAGGTCACCGAGAGCCGCGACTACTTCATGTCAACGTGCACGACGCGGGCAAGTTTGGCTCACGGGGCGCGCGCACTCGGCACCACTGGGCTCCGAGAGGATGCTAATGACGCTGGAGTACGGACTGTCATCGACGCGGGCGCGCATCGCACCCTTCGACCCGAGTGTGCTTCGTTCAAGTGTGCTTCTGTCGCTCTCGCGTCTTCTTTTTCGAATTAGTCCGCGGCTCTTGCCCCGCTAGAAAAGCCCGGCGCCTCGCTCTCTCTCACTCTCACTCTCTCTCTCTCTCTCTCTCTCTCTCACCCCGTCTCTCGCCCCGTCTCTCTCGCTCGTACGCCCGCTGTACGGACGGCGGGCGAAGGGGAGGAGCGTGCGAGGGGTTAGGTTAGGTGTGCGCGCTAGCCTCGCCCACTCTGGCCAATCGCCGGGGATCCGTGGCTCTCGCCCTCGCCAATGATGGAGTCAGAGCTTTCGCGAGCTTTCGAGCCGAGCGCGTGCTGATCCGAAAGAGCTTTCGAGCTTTCCTCCACCTCATCCTCCCCTCGCTCGTCCGTTCGCTCAAAGCCCGGCAATCGCGCTCTTTAACAAAAGTGCCTTTTCAACTTTTTGCTTTGGCGTTTTATCCCGAGGACGGAGGTGCGGCTTTTGCTTCTTTTGCCAGAGGCGCTGCACTTGTCGCGCAAAATTCCTTTTTTAGTTTCTTCAAGCGTAGTTTCTTTGCAGCTGTGGCAAGTAACTCGCGCTCTTCTCTCTGTCTTTCAAACGTCCGCTTTGACATTTAATTTGGCCAAATTTATTTCTACGTGACGTTGCATTGCATTAAATCCTGTTTACAAAATAAAAGTCGAAGATACAGCGGGACTTTGGTCGGACGAAAATTCACCTCTTACGAATTATTCGTGTGAAATTTCTTTCGTTCTTTAGCTCGATAGAGGAAGAGTTTGGCTGACTTATATCGGTGCTCAATATTATCGGTAATTTATCGAAAAAATTTCTAGCAACTCAGCTGTACGTAGAAATTTTTAAATATAAATATAAACGGTGCTCGGTAAATATTTAACGACGTGAGAGTATTTTAAAAGTATCAAACATAGTGATTTATTTCTTAGCCTTCTCGTTATGTCGAGCTTAAGCCAATGTACTTTTGTACAAAGCTAGAAATTTTGGTTTACAATCCGTCTAAATGACGACCAATCTCCTGAAAGTATCCATATAAAATTTGTAACGAGTATTGCGTGCAATCCGAATGATTGTCAAACGATTCATTACTAGGAAGGCGTTAAATATCGTAAACTCTACACCGTGTATAAATTAACAACTTACTCGTTGATAATAGCAATATCAACGAGTGCGGTAAAATGTTGTTTTTCGCCAAGCAACTTCAATATTTTTCTCGGATTTATTCAAAACATGCGCTCAACGTTCTCATTGCAATTATTCTTTAAAAAAATGTAATTACAGCATTATTTTAAACCCCTAACGCAATAATCATAAGTACATTTTGTCTTTTTGTCATGTCCTTTATACAACATTTCACGTCAACTTTACCGCGGAGAATACATAATAACTGCCTCTTTATTTATAATACTAATAACAAACAAACCTACTTCATACTCTTAAAATTAAAATGTTTAAGCTTAAAAGGAAAACCGTAGTAATATTTAACGTGATAAGGAGTTACTCTAATCCCTTTGGGATAACAAATTTTCAGTTTTGTAAACATTTTTTTCATGGAAAGTGTTAACAAGTGCAACGTACAAATGAATAAATACCGATGGTATTTTCTATTATGTATATATATTTCACATTGAAAATGTAAAAATGTAAAATTTTGCGACGTTCGTATTTAAAAAAAAAAAAAAAAAAAAAAAAAAAAAAAAAAAAAAAAAAAATTATTACCTTAAACAAGGCTGTAACCATGTAAAAAATACATTACGACTTATTTATTCTTATCGTAATTACACTCACAATGATCGACACTATGAGTATTGGGATTAAAAACTTGACTCGTTAGGCGGAGAAGTAGAGATGATTGGTACACTTGACCGTCGCTTAACTACTCACCGAGGGTATATTATAATAATTAATTTTCGATACTTGCAAGAGAAACCTGGGTTTTCGACTTTTTCAAATTTTTAGTTTATATTTCTGAAAATATTTTACCAATCTTATAAATCAGCTTGATAAATATGATTTACCACTATAAACTAAACGTGAAAATTACTATGTTGCCAATGCGTTTTTATGTTTAAATAAATCTTCTATTGTATAGGATAAAAAATTGCTTTCTATAGAAGCATATGAATTTGTTGTTTTCACTACCTCGTGAATGTTGGAACGTGTAAGTAGCTTCGTCATTCCATAGATTTACGTTAAATGTATTAAGTACGTGAAATATACAGTCTTTAAACCCTATATTGCATTTCAATTTTGTTGAACTTTTTATCACAAATTTACCATTAAATGAACAGTTAATTTGCTTTTCTTTAATAATGGAGCAAAATTGTTTGCGTTAAGACTACATGTACATTGCGCTATATAGGTATACAGTAAATAAGATGGAAAAGTAAAATATTCATATACTGGATTAAGTTTAGTTTGGTAGTTTATGCCAAGCTAATGTACTATTAATGCGATCGCGTATAAACGATTAATTCATACGACAAAGAACATATTTAAAAAGACAGTTTGTACACGGAAGAGATGTTTAAGTTACTTTAAAGGATAACTCTATCTTTATTGTTGCTTTCTTTTGTTTCGATGAATAATGAATTTCCGACTTCTATTATTCACGAAATTTAACTCTAATCGCCGTCGCAGTACGTATATTCGAATCGCTGTTGTTAATATCGAAGAGACAAAATTGTACGAATTAAAAAGCGAATTTGAAAATATCACGTAATAAATGCAGGTTACTCATCGAAACAAATGATAAAAGACCCATAACTATAACGTCCGAGATCGCGACCAAAGAAGATCGTAGCGCACGACAATTCCACAAGTCTAGGTTAATCAAAGTTTCACTCCTGTTCTCGGCAAGTGTTTATAAGCTCGAAGTATTATTTGGGTTGGATATTTGGAAAGTGCGAGCTAAGCAAATGCTCGAGTATGAATAGACTTTAATGATTTTTGAAAGTTTGGCTCGGTCGCGGAGAGGCGGGCAAAGATTCGTCGAAACATACGTTCGCTGCTCGAGCAGTACTTGCAAGTTTCGTGTAGCGCGGGCTGCATGTGTTGGCTGTGCTTTACATAACAATCGCCGCTAAAGACTGCCGGCATTGTGCGACACGTGCTGCTGCTGCTGCGAGCTTCCAACTTCACTCCTGTCACGGCTTAATTAGGTGTGAACCACAGGAGCGTTAAACACGCCTCGCTTGACCCGATGACGGCCTAGTGCCCACACCAGCCGCCCCTTCCATTGATACGATCGATGAGAATTTTCGCACGCGATTCCAATGACTCCGAGCATCTACTTTACTTCTCCTCCTGTCGGTTCACGTGCGTTCATGCGTGTAATGTGCGCCCGGGGCCTCTAACTTCTTTCCTTTCTCTTCCCATTTCTCCTCTTCGTTTTACGCGCCCTCGCTAACGAGTTTATCCTTGCGTTGTCACTACCCCGACCCACGCATTTTTTTACGCGCATTCGAGCCTACTTTACCGTACTCCGATTCTAATTGGGCCAGAAATACAGCCTCTCGCATCGCCATCGCTTCTTCGCTGGAGCAAACCTTTCCTCCTATCTCAGAGCCGAATCTACGCGTACATATGCCAATAGCCTAGCATTTCTCATTTTGATTTTCAAGTGTAGCAGGCGACCCAACAACTATGCTAAGATTGGAACGTCTGCTGCGATCGACTAATTTATAAATAATGAACGAGTGCGTTAAAGGGGGAGAGCGCGAGAGAGTCCGCAGTATGTGCGAATGCGAATTTAAAAGAAATTATTTAGCCAAGCGTCTCGTTTTAACTTTTTAGAATAACAAAGTGGCGGGAACGGTATTTAAAAGAGCGCAAGTATTGCACAAAAGAAAAGTGTCACTTTCGAATGCAAACGTAGACGTTTAAAAATATCATTTTTTTCTTTCATCTCATCTCGTCCCAACCACTCGAATGCATCCGATGTACTACGAGATTCACCATTTGTACCGATAATTCACTTATCACGTTCCAGCCGCGACTGTGAACTTGACTTTTTTCCTCAAAAATAAGGCGTAATTGCGGATCAAGCGGTGACTTACGGTCTGATTTGCGTGCACTGAACAAAAATCGATGCACAACTGCCCTTGCTGCTGTGATTGCGCATTTCAGCAACTTGCGCGTAAAATGTTTGCGTTTACGATGCGGAAAAATATATCCAAATCCGTCAAATTACCAGAGGTAATGAACATTGTACAAATAGTCAAGTGACAAGATTATCCGCTATTAGTTTTTCTAAAATTATAAACACAGAACCTCGAGTAGTCGAGAAGTAAGTAAGTTTTGAACGGAAGGTAAGAAATAATAATAAGTTCCGTCGTGCGAAATAGAATTAGGGTAATCTTGAAAGACTCTTGAATTAACATCAACCATCTCGGCTTAGAGTAAAACGGCTTTTTAACGATCCCATTCGAATTGGACTCAAGATACAACGAGAATAAAGAAGAACATCGTTTTCTCGTTACAAGTTTTTGCTCGAGTATAAATTCGGTAATTATGATTTGTCGCTACGCGAAAAATGAGAAGAAAAATGAGAAGAAAAATGAGAAGAAAAACGAGAAGAAAAAGGATAAGAAAAAGGATAAGAAGCATAGAGGTTCACAGGGCCTGCCCTGTAAACATAAACAAAATCATAATTATTTTTAAACGCATGATAATCACCGATGAGCCAAGAATGATGTTTGAAAAAGTCGATGAGACCAAAGTGCCAGAGTGTTTTGCACGATAAGCCTTATTGATGTTGAATTTACGAAAGGAAAGCGCGAGCCCTGAAAGTAAGCCGAAAGTTCGAGATAAGGAGGAGATGGAGAAAGCAAAGAAGACGGCGCTTTTTCGAATCAATCTAATCAATAATAAATTATAGGGGAGCATCTCGGTACATCGCACTCCCCCAAAGCCTTGCGTCTCTGACCCTCCCGCTCAATTGGTCGCAATTCTTAAAGACCTTAATTGGCGCGGAAAATTATACCTTATTTCGAGTTACCCTCAGCGAGACCCGCTCCGACTTTATTTCTCCACAGCCACTCTTTTTATCGGCAAAACTTTTTTCACTTTCTTCCTACGAGCGGGCAAAAAAATTTTTTACGACGCATCGCGTCTAGTAATAGACTCGCCTCTCGTATCATGCGAATACGTAGTGACATTCGCAAATACGTACGTAACAGTCCACTATAATCTGCTCTATCACCGTTATTACGACTATTGGGACACTTATACTAAACGGTCCCCAAGGAATTACTTAATTACCGTCGAAAGTAGGGGTAGTAACGCCGCGGAAATCCGTAAACGTACGAAACTCTCGCCTCTCCGCGTCCCACTGGGTTATTCATAAATATTAAAGTTATTGGCAAATCCGCTAGAGCGTAATGTAATGGCGCAGGAGTCATTCAAAAATAATGTTCGCGGCTTCATTCATGAGACCAGAGACGTTGACTCGAGTTCCCCGTGGAGGCCCAGAGAATCATTCGAGCGCGAGCTCGTATCCGCGGAAGAACATAAAAACAAGAAGACCGGATGACTGCTGACTGTTTGTTAGTCTTGGATTTTAAAGTCCACACGTCTGTCAGTCGAAAGATGTAATATTAGTGCTTAGTATATGCAGTACTACTGTTCATTCACTCTTCATTCCTTTCACATTACTTTTATTTTTATCTTCCTTTTTACTTTTCTACATCAGGCTGCTACTACTGCTTCTGCTTCTGCTGCTGCTGCTGCTTCTTCTTCTTCTTCTTCTTCTTCTTCTCTTCTTCTTCTTCTTCTTCTTCTTCTTCTTCTTCTTCTCCTTTACTCATGTTTATACGAGCGCTTGCACTTATAGAGATTATGCATTTATGCGATTGGACTCGTTTCTCGCTATAAAACCTTAATGCATAAAGTCTTATCATTAATCAACCTTGTACTCTTCAAAGGCCAACTTTTTCAATTTCAAGTGAAAATTATTTCGTTACGCTCGAACTACGTCGATTATTACTGCTTTGAGTTATAAATTCTTCAAACATTCTTGCGTATGATTTTATTCGTTGACTGGCTTTTATATTTGTAAAATATTAATGCCTTATACGTGATCGATAATTAATGTGTTTTATTATCCACAGTCGATCTAAATTATCCTCCAATGGTACCAAAAATGTAAAAACACCCTACGGTTACACGCGTTCGCGCGACTTCTCTACTTTATCGACCGTTGATAACTACACATCGGCAACACAGAGTTTCGATTTTACACCAGCTCTTTACTATTATTACATACGTACATATATTTCAATTTAACAAAGTCAATTGAAAGACGTAATTTTTTCTATACGATTACTACTCCTCCCAACAATCAAGGCATTTAAGCTGACGTGTGCGATCCTTAAGTAAACGGTACTGAAGTGTGGAGGGAGAATACCGTGTAAACGTGGGTAGACGAGAGACAAGAGATGCTACTGTAATAGTGTAGTGTACTTCTCCCTAATCAAATACGATCTCAAATTTCATCATCAAACATCACGATTCGATTGATCTGGCAATAATGGCAATAATCAGAAAGACGTTGTAACATCACCCGTGTTAGAACTGCGTTCTAAATCCAAAAATACCAATCAACAATTTTTTACATAAACAGTCCTCAACGACGACGAAAATTTACA
Source organism: Wiebesia pumilae (assembly GCA_018907045.1). Classification (NCBI taxonomy): domain Eukaryota; kingdom Metazoa; phylum Arthropoda; class Insecta; order Hymenoptera; family Agaonidae; genus Wiebesia; species Wiebesia pumilae. The sequence goes on along the minus strand of JACCHZ010000136.1, from coordinate 495,814 downwards.
GTAATAACTTACTCGAGGATTAACAGTACACGATGGCTGCTCGTAAAACAGACATCATCCTTTTTATTCTTAATGTACAGTCGCTGTAGAAGATGGAAATAAAAGTAGCAAAACACTTATTTCCAACGGTAATTGCACACCTTGACAGCTTTATTGACTTGTTCCCATGGCCTTTTATGACACCGGCATCGCTATCAGCCTAATCAAAGACGGTGCAAGTTGTACATATATAAATACACATGCGCGCGCAAACCTTTTATAACGTAGACACTTGACTGCCAGATGACCCGTCGTTGCGAGATAACCTAAAAGCCTCTGTGGCTTCGCTCAAGTTGTCAGAGTCTTACCTATTTATAAGTCTGATTGCGATACCGGTCTCGGAAATATTTATAATATTCAAAGTTAATTTTGTTCGCTAAATATGTGGAGTAGCCAAGCGTCGTGGAAAACTCCATCAGCTTCCTGCATGAAACATCGAAACGACGTTTATTTGTGTTTTTTATTATCCTCTTCTTCTCGTTTATTCCCTTTTAATCTCGTACGATTATTGTTAGGCTCGTAGGAAATTAGCCTCAACCAGAAATACAATTATTCGACTACTGGTTTTTGAGATTAAAAAAGAAGCACATACGGAGTGGAGCATCGAGTTGTGATACGTGCTTCCGCAAAGGCCACTTGAAACAGTTTCCGTTCATTTCCCTTAAAGTGCCACTTTGGCTGCTGCGAGCAAAAAATTAAATCGTCCCAGCTAAAAAAAGTAAGCGCAGCTGTCTATTTTCCGTCAATTTTTCAATGTCCTTTTAAACGCCTGCTTAGTTTATTGAGACCGCATTCGATGCAACGAAGAAAGATCGTGGATTTATGAAAATAAAAGGCACTACTTGGGTAAAAATGATTTTAATAACTATTTTTTTAATTTTTTTTTACATCGAGCAATGGGGTCTTATAGTCTTCGATACTTAAAATACGTCTATGTGGCAACAGGTTTCTTTTTTCTTTTTTCTTTTTTCTTTTTTCTTTTCTCTTTTCTCTTTTCTCTTTTCTTTTATTCTTTTTACAAATAAAACATTCTTTTTGCTCCTTTATCGTTGAATAAAACTTCATTTAAAACAATTAAGTTTTATAACTAACATTCTAAAACATCGCATCGCCATTATCAGCTTATCAAAATTTCATTTCCAAAGACAACCAAGACTTTTAATTCTTAATACAAGGACGCTTTTATATTTATTGTATGCGCAATAATACAAACTTTGTAAACACGTAATACTTGATAAAGAAATATCGGTAATGTTTCTTTCGGCGTTAAATGTAGGAGTGATGGACTCATCGCTAACGTTTCTCGTATCTCATCGGTCCGTTCACCACAATCTTTGCAAATTCTGATCCATCCCACCCTGATCCATGAAATTGTAGTAAGACATCTGGTAGGTCGAGGCGTTGGTGTAGTTACCAAAGTTGAAATCGCTCGTGGACTCTATGCAACTCTTGTTGTCCGAGCACTTGATCTCCGACGCGACGTTCCTCACGTCGGGAAAAGGCATGATCTCGCTCGTAAAATGTGACTTGTATTCGATTTTCAATGTCCTCTCGTCGGTCGCGTTCGTGTTCCGGATCTCCGGGCCGAAGTTCGCCCGGTACTCCGTTGGAAGAATGGGACGCTGAGTTTCTAGGTTCGCGTTAGGGTTCGCCCGATTTCCCAAGTCCGTTTGGCTCAGGTCCGTCCTGAGGAACTCCGAACTCATCTGGTCGTTCGTCCTGAACTCGGGGTGAGCCATACGGATGTCGTTCCTTGGGAAGTCTGTGGGAGCGTTTATCGTAGCTTCGGGACGAAAGTTCGGCCAGTACGGCGGATTGTAAGCGTCCTGGACGTTAGGTTTGCCATCCTTTATGAGTACAGGTACCGGGATCTTCTTGAGCGACTGGTGGTTCTTGAGGTTCTGGGACTGCACCTTTTCCGCGTCCTCGAGACGTGCGCGTTTGTTCTTGTAGCGCCGATTTTGAAACCAAATCTTCACCTGCGTACTCGTCAGCTTCAACGACTGCGCCAACATCTCGCGCTCAGGTGCGCTTAGGTACCTCTGCTGCTTGAATCTCTGCTCCAGCTCGTAGACTTGCGTCTGTAATACAAACCATTCGAATCCTTTTTTACACTTTTATGCCGATTTGCATGCCTCAGCGCTACCGAAAATGCATAGATATTGCATCGTTCCAAAATTGGGTCGTAAGTTCGTCTTAAAAATACGACATTGTACATGTGCTTTTGTATTATAAAAGTACGGTGCAGTAATAACTTACTTGAGAAAATAGAACTCGAGGTTTTCGTTTCATCCTTTTGCCTGATTGGCTTTTTCGCAGCTCTGTTTTACTCGAAGTCACCACATTTCCTGCGTGTCGCAAATATTTAATATAAATATTAAAAGTGATTTTTTAATATATTAATACTAGATCGGATAGAATATTTTTGTCCGATATTATATACCGAAGTCACTTCTTTAATCACGACGACAATGAATTACTTTCATATTATTAAGATTACTGCGACTCATTTGAATCGAATTGAGTTGATGATAAAAACGTGAATTAGTCTCAGTTGCAGGACTTTCATGAATTATTTATAATGTAAAGTTTACAATAAAACGAGGCTCTGACTTCTGACAAGAGTGTGTTTTCATTGGATATTTGATATTGAAACTTACTTCAATCGATCCAAATATTGAATCACACTTTAGATATAATCCATTTAATGACGCCTCAAGAGTTTTTTCAGCGGATTAAAAATTATAAGAAGTCCTACGAGAATTTCTTAAAATTTCAGTAATTCAAATAAAGATAAAGTCGCACTGAAATTGAAATATCGTAAAGTATCCTTTACGAATAATTAAAAATAACGCGAAATAAGATAAGTGCGCGAGTTAGAATATTGCGAGGTGTTGAAAAAAAAAATACTCATTTAGGATCAAAAGCTCTAAATTATTATAGTATTTAAGTAAATGTCTACGTACATGTAGTAGGAGAAGATACTTACCATCTTCAACCACTGAATTTTCCTGATAAGGCGGAACAACTTGACTCAGTTGATGAACGTGATTCATTTCGCCGTATCCTTGTTGATAACTGTTAACGCTTTGATCCTTTAGCTTGTCCAGATCCCAAGTATTGTCGGGTATCATATTGTATCCGTAATAATCCGACTGTATTTGGTTGTTGATTTGCGTTTGAATGTCCGTCTGCTGATGCGTTTGATAACAGTCCATACTGGAAATTTCTTGATCAGCGCTAAGAATATCTCTAACACTGAACGGTGTTGCAGATATTATGGTGGACAGCATTCTAACACATTCTAAAGATTGTCAGGCAGTTTCTCTTAATTTTCCCGACACTGGGCGTCTATACACAAAACGTTGACTGACTCAAATGCACACACATTTGCACGCTAAGTTTCAATTCTCATTGTAAAAGCTTCACCTAAATGCTGACTCGTCGATAAGGCAGATGTCTCGAGTTAATCTGGAGAAAGGATCGAGCGAAAGGTTTGGAGAATAGAAGAGAAATCCTTCGTATCTGTGACATTAACCGAGATCAACCGAGTTGTAAGACACTGCGACCTTCAAACCACGAGGGTGGCTATGCACGAGTGAATAGCTCGGAGGGTAGATGTGTAATGTGTCTCGGTTTCTTGGCGAGTCAAGTGTCAGTCCGCAGACATACACCAACGGAGATCCCCTTGACGCGTGTGCGTTTGTGGGTGGAGATTCACCGACGCCACTTTCTTTACCAACACTGTCAAACGTACCAAAAAATTCTCGGATATTTGCACACATCGCTAGCCGACGACATCACAAGTACTGGAATGGAAATCCACTCGAATTATGGACATTATTGGATTTATTTTGCACGGCGACTCTCACGATGATAGCGACTTCAATACCTTATCGGTACGGTGACGAACTTGCACTTATAAAAATAAAAAATAAATAAATAAATAAATAAATAAAAAAAAAAAACGCAAAAACAAAAAACAACACTAAATTCTACTTTCTTGCGAAAGCGAACGAGCGTTTGAATTGTTTACAATAAATTACTATGGAAATTTGGTAAATTAAAGGCCATGAATTGAAAGAGCCTTAGCTAGGTATCATTTTGGGGCGGAGATTATTCAGTAAGTGCCGCCTATTGAGAAACGAACAGCCAATCCACAACGAGCGATCGACCAACAAACATTTGATTAAATCATCCTTTGTGTACAAAGTATGTTTTAATATGCTCATGCATACGTTAATACAATACCGCTACTTTCCATTTTTCATTTTTTATTACGAAATCTTAAAAAAAATCATATTCTTAAAACTGGCTACTATCAGTCACATGTGTATCATAGGTAAAATTAATAATAATGATAATGAAATTAAATATTGTATGGATCATTAGAGGACATAGATTCACTGTTTGAAACATCGAATAGTGGTGCGTAAATGCGAAATTTCTTAAATTGTTAACCTGTCGTTCTTCACATTTGTATCTTTATATTCCAACAAACAAAATTCTAATAAATTATAAATAATTTTACAGATTAACATCGTACGATTATAATATTGAATAGATATTATTTATCTCGTTCCAATATTCCAGTATCGATAATATTAATACGCTTCTTGCAATATAACACACAGTTTATCATAAATGTGTAAAAAAATATTCAATCACAAATGCGACTCTTTTATGTCACACTTATACACAATTTTAAATATAATGATGCTTATCGTTATGAGATTTACCATAATATCCACATTTACCTTTGGAATTTTTAAAGAAGAGTTTACACGTTGGATACGATTTTAAGTATGTACTTAAAATAAAACTTTTCTCTGTGTTTTAATTCAAGAATATTCGCATGCAAAAAAAAAAAATCGTTTTACACTGAAAAGGTAACGTACTTGGAGAAATGTAAAAGAAATTAATTAATACTAAATTTGATCGTCAAATAATAAACAGTATTTGAGGATTGAAAAATAGAATACAGTTAAGGTATCTCCGATATATTAAACTTACGATATTCTATCGGTGAAAAAATAAAATTAAAAATATTTTTGTTTAAGATTTTAATGCAGCATGTTCAACTCTGTAATTGAATGGCATTAAGTGGACATAAATTTTTTTATACCAACATTTGGAACAAAGAAATTTTTCAAAAAAATAACGCTTATTGCATTTGTTAAAATGCAAATTAAATTTAATTATCTAATACAGATGTATGTTAAAAGTTGTCGACCACTTACTGTACGAGAAATGTTTGAAAATAAATAATTTTTTTTAATTTTTTTGGTTCTGGCTCGGGATGAGGTCTACATTGAGAAAACTGTAAGCAAATGCTATTTTGTGGTATTTCAAACGTACGTTTTGTGGTGGTCTTACTTCGAAATTCTTGTATTTCTCGTTTTTACGTATTAAACCGACACAAATTTTTATGACTTTAAGGAAATAACGTATTGTATTATATAGTACAATACCGTGTGATTTACACTAATGTGTAAAATAAAACTATCGTTTGCGTCATTTGTTACATAAAGTGCAAAGAATAACAGTGCATTATGCATAGGTGAGCTCGTGAGCTGCGTTTTTTTCCATGTATAGAGTACTTTGCAGTAAGTATCAGTCGATCGTATTTAAACTTTCATACGTTTTTTAAATATCCACGCATCAAAATATTCAGATATCAAGTACCGCTTCGCGAGTAGTGCATTTTAATAACAATTCTCCGTCTTGGACTAAGTCATTCATGTGAAATGTTTCCTCTCTTAATGATCATTTAAAAAGATAACCGTTTCCTAATGTACATTATTTGATCGGTGTTGACGTAGGAAATAATATTTCTAAGTAAAAAAGAGTAAAAGAACTTTTTTACATACATTTAGACTCGCTATTTTATTACATCATCATGTTGCGTGGGCTATTACGTACTATTCGCAAGATTATTAAAATACTCGATGCCGCGCACCGAATTGTGAATCAAAGTGTGAGATTATTGCCTCTCGTCCGTTAAAACGTGTGATAATCACAGAGTTGAGTGAAATTTAATCGAAGCGCCAAAGAGCGGAGAGAAAATGCTATGAAAGCAATAAGGGCTTTCTAGTCGGACTTGCTTTCTCTGAAAAAGTCGGGATTTTCTAAAAATCCCTTATAAACAAGGTTTCGAGTGGCATAACGAGGCAGATAATGGGCTACATAGTGAGTTGTCGCTCGGCGAAGCGATTTTCCAATCCCGGCTCTCCTCTCGGAAGATTCTGGAAAATGTAAGGCTCTGAATAATAGGGCATGGAAGGGAGCAAAGCCGGTCGCCGCGTGTCTAGACATCCAGATCCGCGCAATTGTCTAGGCGACTGGTGTAAAAAAGAAAAAACAAAAAAGAAAAACGGAAAAATAACAAAAACTATTGGAAAATGCCCCGACGCGCAAAGGACTTTTCCGCCGCTGACCTCTTCAAGTCGCGCCGCATCGTCGAGGCCAACATCCGCTCCTCTTCCGGAAGAGGACTCTTTCATTCCGATTGTCCATTCCGAGGAGCCGATAATTTATGGTAACATACGTAATGTACCTCTCGAGGAGCCTCTGCGGATCTGGACCTTCGACTTCCTCCGACTCGGCCAACCAGCTCGTGTTTTTTTCTTTTTCTTTTTCTTTCTTTTTTCTTTTTATCTTAAGGCCGTCGCTAGTGTCCTTTGAACTTTGCCTTTCAAAGGTCCAACGATTCGCGCCCGACCTTTTACCCGAGAGCAGTTCACGAGGTCCTTTCCGCGATCTGTGCCTCGTGATTTTCTCGTAAGGAACCACCTGCTCCACTGGATAATCGAGTTACCGATACTTTAGGCAATTTTCTACAAACATTTTATGCGATATCAAATTACGGAATTTAAAGGTCTTGTCGATATTTCGATACGGTTTACGATCAATTACGATTAAAAACAACGAACGGTGAAACAGACTGTATATAAAAGGTATATCGTACTTGTAATTGAAAAGCACGGTGTAATGAAAACTGCGCGTTGTATATTCCTGCAGAATATACAACGTCCTTGGGACATGTGATCCGAGTAGAGCTGGTTACAAACAACATGACTTTGTACTCTGTTCGTTGCTCGTTCGAGAAATTAAAAAATCTCGAATTCCAATCCCTAGCTAAGCGTAACGAAATCGCAAGGTCTAAGTAACTAAAAATGTCACTAACAATGCCAGCAGAAGTAGGCGTCAGCAACGGCGCGTAACGCGATCCTTCACCGATTCCTCAACACTCAACATTCCCCAGCACCAGGTCCAATAGGCCCCGGCACTTTCGATCGAGTACAAGTAGCCTCGCATCTCGCGACCGCGCGAGATAAAAGTAATCAAAGGAAAAGCCGGAAGAAGTCGGGCGACGGCGAATCGGAAGAGCGAGGAAGTGCGCGAGACGGGGGCTCGGGTCGGGAACGCCTGCGTCGTGGGCGGCGGCGGCGGCGGCGGCGGCGGCGGCGGCGATCGAGACATGGTCCAGAGCGCGACCGTTTGGTTGCACGGGTACAATGGGCCCATTTATGAAGCGCAGACCATCGCTGCAACTGGACGCCACATTGCCCCCTCGGGCTTTTCCTCTCCGACTCCTTTTTTGCCCGCGCGACATCTGCTGCCGCGCTGCGTGCGATCGCGCGAAAAACTCCTCGGAAAAGCGGAGTTTCTGCGCGCCCGCCGGCAAGTGTCGGGAAAACGAGGAAAGATGGCGCCTCCCCGTTTGACCCGGCGATCGATTATCGGCGCCTGAAAAATTACGAGCATTCGTTCGTTCCCCCGTTCGTTCATCCGTTGCGCTGATTGGCGTTCGCGAAACAACCAACACCCGAATGATAAACGAATTAACAGTACTGGTGGGAATTTGTGTGGAAACGTGGTTAATATCCTTTAGTCGTAACGAGCGAACGTATCGTCGACTTGATGAATCGCATGCGTCTTTAATTGGATGAAATCGTTGTAACGTTGTAACGCAACGCGAAGGATCTCCAATGACGGCACTTTCCCCGAGGGTAAGGACAAAGTCGAGTCCATGCTCGTAAATAAATAAACCCGTCGAGTTTGCGTAATATAATCGGCGCGAAAAATGGGTAATGACCGGCCGAGTTTCCAGGCGCTCGTCCTGGCGCCACGACGCGGTCGACCTCAAACTCCAAAGTCGTCTTTCCCACAGTTTAAGAGAGGCGCCCCCGTTATCTCCCGGCGCCTGTAACGCGCACCACGAGCGATGCGCAGGACCGTTCCTCGGGTTTAAAATAAATGCATCGCTGTTCGCGCGAAACGCTCGTGGGAAATGCCGGAGCGCCGATAAAGAACTTATCGGGCAACTTGGAGCCGGGCAACTAGGATCCAATCGGGGATCGATCGGCGATCGAGGGGATCGAGGGGATCGAGGGGATCGAGTTACCGCGCGGTTACGTTATTTTATTGCAAACGACGAGGCGAGGATTTTGCCGAGGCGTCGGGAAAATCCTCCTTGGCGATTTTCAATCGGGATTCGGACGCCTCGAGAGCGTTACCCTAGGAAAAATACCGACGGGATGAATCTTCCTGAAGCGTTAGTAAATCATGATATCTGTGTACGAAGCGAGTGGAGTCCAACCGGGATCATTCCGTCAAGGGTTTAGGATGCCAATGGGCACGTCTGGATTATGTTAGGCCTGAGAAGAAAAAGGAACGCGACTACGCGCGCCTTCGCTCGACTTCTTTGGTGGGAAAATTAAATGTCTTGTTTGCTCTTTTTTCGAACTGTTCGACAAGTACATTCCAACTATTTACCATGTATGCTCTCGTTAACTTTTTATCTTCGAGATTTTTTCCTATCGGTTCGGTGCTACGACTGACACGTGACAACCGAGCTCGAGATCGCGAGTACATTTGGTTCCGCGCTTTTTCTAATGACGTCATGCCTCGGTTATTCTCGAATCGATGCATTAGTTTCCTGAAATGTTGCGCCGAAAAGTAATTTACCGTCGCGATAGTCGTCGAATAATGCGCGGTTCGATAGGCCACTCGATAAATAACACCGGTTAGTCGGATTTATTTTCAAGTAGACTTCGAACGAAATGTTTAATGCACAAAATATGACGCGATAGTTCTTGTTGAGTTATCGTTTAAAAATGAGATTTTAAAAATACAAATTTCTTCCTCGGCTATAGGTTAATAAACTCTTGAAATTGAGTCCGATATACGAGGCACCGTTATTTCCATTGGAGTAAACACGCTTTGAACGACACTTTCTAATATATCCTTCTAATTTGATTATTTTAAGAATGTATAATGAAGCGTAACTCGTTGCCTCGGCATTTTTTATTTAAAAATTTCTGCACAACTTCAACATCGAACCGTGCTCGTGTACGTGAATTTTCATACACACATGTTGAGAACAATAAAAGAAACAACGTACTTGAGTTCGTGATAAGGGAAATAAAGGGAACGCTCTCAATAAAAATAGAATGAAAGTATTACTGGATTTAAACAACGTACAATCGTAACTCTGCATAATTTCATTTAAAATTCACAAGTGTGAATTGCATTATATTATAAATTTGTACTACGTTGCCCTTTCTTATTTTCTTGTTTCGCTTTCGTATTCTAAAATGTTTTCAATTCATAAAAGTTCGGTATTGATAAAAATTCAAAGAATCAATCGGCAAAGCCATTTTTATGAGTACACGACGTAAAAGTACTGAATAATATATCAAATAGGTAACCCACTCCTGACATTTTAATATATGCGATTTTAATTTGTACAGCGATACATCTAGTACAATTTGGAATATAAATACTGCTACGTATGAGGGAATTTTTCCCAACAATTGTAGCGTATTTACCTTGATTTCTGCCCAAATCAGTAAATGCATAAATGTAGGGTTAATTAACGAAACAGTCGTTTGACTTTTAAACTAATTTCACCATCAATGTGAAGTGCGTTCGGTATATATATATATAATTTCAAATTATTATGCGTGTTATTTTATATTACTTTATGTATTTATAAAAATACCGCGGCATACATCAATTTCTCATTACCATTGATGAATATTAAGAAACAAGTACTTTAATATAATATTGCGTAATATGAATACTATTTAATAAGAAAAAAGAAGTTTATGATACGCAATTTTTTCGAAACCAAAAGTTAATTATGACACAAATATAAAATTATCGTTCGGAGATTAACAAAAAACAAGAGATTTCACGAGATTTCACGAGATTTCATAATTGAAAAACTCTTATGCACGAAAATGCTTGCATTATATCTGTGCACAATTAATGAGAATTACGAACAATTATGTTCCACGACTTTAGTTCAAGTTATTCGCGTTCAATGTCAACGAAATGAAAAGTTGTTCATTAGCGTACATTGTACCAAACTATTATCTGAACACGCTTCCATGCTCACGCATCCATAACGTAACAAAACAAAAAATTTTTTAACTATTCCTAGATTTATTTATTACATCTGATTAGCATATGATTTTAAATTCAGAATAGTCTAACTATTGTATAGCTGATTTATTCACGGCCGGAGATACTTTATTTACTGAAATAATCAACATCGACTGATTCTTCGCTTCTATTTTAAAATATATCAAATATCATTGATAGTTCCATTTGACACATATAATAATAAACTAAACTATAAAATATAAAAATGCACGTCTTGATGTATAGATCTTTAAACTAGAACTATATTTTTCTTCAAATTAAGACGTAATTTCAATTGTGATAAGATTATCCCGAAATAAAAAGCAAAATAAAAGCCTTGAGAACATTAATTAATTAAAGAGAAAATTCAAAATATTCGACATATTGTGCCCAATGTTGAGTTCAAACGTGTAGTTTTCATGTCAGAGTTTTTAAGAAAGTCATTACTCCTCTACTCACTCTTTTAATGATATTAGACAATTAGAAAAATGCCAATAATATAGAATTTCTAGTGTACATGAAATATTTTGTAATTACGTTTGAAACGAACTTGGCAATAAATACTATTGAAACATGTGTTTGTGTACAAAACGTAATTCTTCCGATTCTACCCAAAAAATCCAAATAGTAAAATACGATCTTCTCTTACAAAACGAGACTTTTTAGAAAATACAAAAAGTCTTATTGTCAAAAGTTTTGAAAGTGTCAACTAAATCAAAATTGCCTGACGCATATTGTATTATAATGTTTACACGTACGAGTTTGTGCTAAGAGGCAACATTGTAAAATAAGAAAAAAAAAAAAAAAAAAAAAAAAAAGAAAAAAAAAAGAAAAAAGAAAAAAAACTCTCAAGTGCAGGGCAAAATATGAAAACATTATTTTAAACAGACTCGTCATCCGATACTAGTTATTTATGAAAAAGTAATATTGACCGTAAATCTAATTAAAAGTTCTTGAACTTCCATTCAAACTAATTATATTTATTTAGATATGAAAATCACATTATTTTAATATCAGATATTTTTTAGTAGTCACAAAATTGTCTAAATCATCGATTTAGCTAATTAAAGAATTAAATAACAACTGGAAATCACAATGGGAAACGATCTGCTTTGACAAAAAAAAAAAAAAAATAAGAAAACGTAAGAATAATGCGTTACAAGATAAGATAAATTTACATTTATTCGAATGTAAATGAATTAACAGATTTAATGTGATATTAACCGAGTTCATAGGCTTGTCTTTTTGAGCCGCGAACGGTAGCTGAATACCAATTACGCCTTATCAAATGACTCATTTTTTATTTGCTGCCTAAAACTTAAATATGCTGAGAAAGACAGGATGTAGTTGGTTCTGGATAATATCACGTAATCGTTACTCTGCATCTTTGTCGGTATTGTAATGGCTTAGTTAGAGGTAATGCCTACCGACAATATATACTTATTATCGATCGCACATAGCCATAATTGTTTCAAATAAAGAAAAACCGTTGGAAATATTTCTTAAGTAATTGCTCTTTTATGTTTTTCGTAATTTCTTAAAGCCACTTAAACCGAGGGAGTTAACATTTATAATACACTCGTGAGTTGAGTATATGAGAATAAAAAAATATTCGATATAATAAAAGACAGCATTGCTATTAAGATGTATATTAAGTTTTTAGATAAAGATGTTGCTTTTTTATATCGATTATGAGAGTAAAATAAAATATTAATTTGTTCAATAAATGGCATTTCTCAATCGTACAACCAAAAATAAACGGATACGCGTGTATTATTTCTATAGCGACAATATTTCATTGGAAATGAATCGATAGAGAAATATATAAAATTCGAAAGAAACGTAGTTGTTTATTGTTTTTCGTTTGAAAATAAAATTAATAAATTTTGAAAAAGTTGTATTTTACTTATACGTAACTTTCACGATTGCATTTTAAAAATTGTATTCGCATACATTGTATCGTGTCTACGACACGTTATTAGATATTTTTCCACGAACGATTAACTTAAGATGAAGTTTCAGAAAAAAATCTCAGGATTTATTTAGCGTCGGTAAAGGTATCATACGAGTTGGTAGTGCGGTACATGATAATAGAGAACACTATTTTATCTCAAGGGCACACTCGCCGCGTTATTTTTTAAAGCAATCGCCGCTAGATGTCGTCGGAAGCGCATATCTTGCGTAAGGTTATTTTCCTTCGGTGAACTGGTCCTTTTTATTCAATTCCAATGACAATTTACACAAAAATAAGATTTCTTTCCATAAACTGCCAACATCGCTAATTACGAAGATATATCGTCATTTATTGTTACTGGCGATTAATCGAAATAATTATTCAAATCAAGGATTACAAATGAAATAAATATCGTCAGACAGATCGTATTAACTTAAAGTATACGGGAAACGATTATGAAACATGAAATTATTTAAATTGGTTTCCTCCACGGCATTACGAAATAATTTTTTACCTAAGGTTACGCACTCTTGACCTGTTCACCGAACTCTCTCTCTCTCTCTCTCTCTCTCTCTCTCTCTCTCTCTCTCTCTCTCTCTCTCGAGTATCCGACTATTTCAAGGTCGTAAATCAAGAAAAAATTGATCATAAAGGCTCTACAACATCAAAAAAATACGACTCGAGGAAACAGCAATTATTGAAGAGAAAAATGATCTTCCGATGCTTTACTACTTCTTAATAACTCATACCATAAATTACATTTGTATTTTTAATTAAATATGATAAAATACGCGAAATAAATAATGGCTAATTTACATAACGATAATATCGTGATTGATCGCTCGAAATAATATTTATTCTTATAAATCTAGTGTACCATGTTTGCAGGCATACGTATGTGTACTTTGATGAACATATTCGTACACATTTTTAATAATACACGTTACCTCGTAAAATAAATCACGAGTATATCGCGTTATAAATTGGTGGCACAATATTCATGCCGATCCGTTCGAATGTTTTGCTTTGTCATTTTTTATAGCGAACATTGACGAAACTAAGATTTTATTTCAACAAATTTCAACAAATTTTTACGCTAATTTAAAAACTTTATTAGTAATTTAATATGACAGAGACAAAGGCGGTGGAATAAAGTTGTATCTTAAGAATTTCATATTTAACTAGCAAATGAACGTATTCTGATTTAATGGAGAATATTCTACAGTTATATATAATCGCATAATAGATATTTTCACGTTTCAATTCTGACATTTTAATCTGTGAAATATTACCGTATATACACAAGTCACAGAAGAGCACAATATTTTTCTTTAAAAATTCGATGCAAAGAATTTTAATATATACGCATATTTTTCACGTGCAAAATTAGCTCAGCCTTTACAGCGTGAAAATAAACTCGGTTAATTTTACATTTTGGTGAATATTTAATTCGGTAAACTTGTATTTAATTTTGGCTTATTTTATATTCGCCATGTGAACGTTATCGCCTCTTTACAATCATATTACTTTGATAATCTCTTCGAAATTCCGAGGATGCACAAACACACTTTTTTAAACCGAGAAACATTGGTTTTGTCTCTCCTCTTATTATTCGTTCGAAATACGTAATCTTTACATCAATCATAAAAATTGCGTCGTTATTTTTTATTATCGAAAAATATCACTAAAACGAAGGCACAAATGTTTTTATTCCTAAACCAACGTATTCTCTGGTCTTGAAAATTACCCGCTTACTCGGTAACAATAAGTTATCACAGCGATCAAACGAAACCCCTTATTTTTTTACGAATTAGAAATCCCGTCTAAAATCGATGAATATTCGAGCAATTATTTCCCACCGACATCCAGCGTAACCCTTGTTTTAAAACGTAACGTTTGTTTTCCATCGAAGCACCGAAGCGTATATAAATAATAAATCGAAATTTCATTGAAAACTAAGTGTATTGCGCGTGTTTCCTGGGACCGTTTACCTGGATATATTACAAAAGTAATTCCTTTACGCGAACAATAAAGTACAGGCGGTAAAAATTGCGAATCCGACGTTTACACAGATGTTTAGTGTAAAAGCGTGCGTCTAGAAATCACGCTAAATGGAGAACGAAATCGAGATGAACGAATACACGGACATTATTTCAACATGAGGAATTACACGTTTGCCGGACAACTAGGTTCCTCACCAAGCCCATTGAATGCTAAAGCACTCGAGTAACATTGAAAAATGATTAGACTCGTTGAGAGCACACAGGCTCGTTTAGCTGAAATATGTGGTACTGCATAAAATTGATAATTTACTTTTTCTTTTTTTTTTTTCTTTTTTCTTTTTTCTTTTTTTTTTTTTGCTTATTAGCTTGCGGTGAGAACTGTCACTGGCGATACAGCAAGGTCTTTTGTTAGGAATCTTAACGTAGATGGCCGAGGAAGTAAGTTTTAATATGTTATAAAATTGTTATTGCCTTGGAGTCATAATGCAGCAGCTAATATCAAACAGTCGTTATCATCCGAGTGTACAACATCGAGGAAATTTTAAATTTTAATTCTTTCGAGTTAATTATACCGAATATATTAAACGAAATAGATGCCCATTGAATAAGCGTTTTAACGCCTTATAATTGAGGCTCGATTTTATGATTTTATTCTTGGAGAACCAAGTTTTCGAGCTTTTATCAATCTAATTCTTGTGCCATTTTGATAACGTACGCGAAATCAATTAAGTATTTAATTCCACCGAGCGGATGCGCTCGTTACTCAATAACAATGTCAAATAATATATTGTCATTGGGAAATGCTCTTAAATTATTTAAATAATCTTGTTTACTCATTAAGCCAATGACCTTCGATGAATTTGGCTGAGATAATACGATGGATACGTCACTTCTAATCTATTTCTGTTTCCTACGCTTTCTCTCGTCTTCTTTTGCTACAACATTCAAATATTTCGAGATCTTAAAATTTTTTCCTCTCTTTCTCGCGTTGCCTGCATAAAATATTACTCGCTGGGATTATGGATTTGATAGACGGTCGCTCTAGACCACGATTATCGCCTATTCTCTCTTATGTCTTGTGAAAAGGAAAACCATAAACTTGGATTTGACCGTCAATATACCGGGCTTGTTTGACTATTTCTTCTCGATAAATGCGCGATAAATTAAAATTACGGATTATCTCATTAATTTAAGTAGGATGGAGAGTATGTAAATTACGCATACACGGGGTAATAATCGTATGCTAAAAATTTCATATTCCAAATTACTACGCGTTATTTAGCCTCTTATAATAACAGTTCCGTAAATTATTACGCATAAGCATCGATCAATATCGATACAGTGCTTTGTACTGTTGGGATTAAAATACTCGGCGCAAATTCAAAACATTCTACGAACGCCCGGATAAAAAATTCGCATTACGAAATATTTAGTCTACGATTACAAAACAACGCGCATGAATTCGTAATCGTTGATGGGCTGTCGGCCTCTGTACAAATCGGCGTACACGTATTTCGACTAGGACAAGCGTAGTACGGCCACTCGAATCTTCTTGAAAGAAAAGGTAATCTAATTTTGAAAAAATTAGGGAACGCCTATCGCCGACTCGCGATATAAGCTTCCTTAAATTCCTTAATTCCTTTAAATTTCTTTTAATATCGGCGAACGTAGCGAATGCCAGTTTTTAAGCCTAAAAAGTTGGCGGGTGGAAGTAGCTTTGTCTCGAATGTGCTCGTATTTCCTCGTTGTCGAGTTCTCTCGCCTCGTCGCCTACTGAAACTGCGTAGACTCGCGAAAGGAATCAATTGCCCTAAAATATTAATCCTTGGGCGTTCGAGGCAAAGAAGGAGACGTGCTTTCTCTCGGTTGTCCGCTTACACTCGTTACGCACGAGTTGCGCGCGTAAATTTGAAGGTTGGCGGCTCATCGTTGGTAGCGGTGAGCCTGGAATTTCCAGAATGCCCGAATAAAGCAGAAAGCATTGGGGAGTCTCGGAGTGGTGCGGCCCTCGAACTACCTTTGATTGGAATGCCACTCGTAAAAGTGTAGCGCGTACAAATAGTGCGCGCGTCCGTGAATTACAGCGAAGACCCGAAGATCGCGACTGGCGTAATCAGAGAGATTTCTCGCGGTCGCGGTGAAAAATGGAGGCAGACTCGCGCTGGCAGCTCGGTTTATTACGATGTACACGTCGGCGAGTGCTGTTAATCGGAAAAGGAATAAGTCTTCTGGGCTCGAAATCCGACGGCTTGCTGAGAGGCGCGGATCGGACGCTCGAGTGGCGGCTCGCGGTGGTCCAATTTGTCTCGGACCTCGATATTGTTACAAGCTCATCCTTAATAATACGATCTACGGATCATTTATCTCGCTATCTTATTCGACTCGGTCCTCTGGACGTGCCGCAGGTATATAATTTAACCTAGCGTTTATAGTTTCGGGTATACGTCTCCCCCGGCTTTTACGACTTCCCATCGCCTTGGACTCGGCGTCTTCTTTACAAGATCGTGGCGTGTAGGCAGCCGCACACTAGATAAGCTTCGGCTCGTTATCGCTCGGGAGCCACGGCCGAGGGCACCCGACGAGGCTATTATTTTAAAAACATTTTCGTCGGCCACTATCGACTGATTTTTCTCTCGCGTTTTTTCCTCCTCGTCGAACGTTACAAATTGCTTATCGCGTCTGTATGTTGGCTGCTTGTTGGTCCCTCTTATCTCTCCTCGGTCTTTGCCACTTTTTACTTCGACGGCTGGCTCGCTCCTTCCTTCCTTCCTTCCTTCCTTACTTACTTACTTACTTGCTTGCTTGCTTGCTTGCTTGCTGTCCTCCCTTGCTTTCCTCCCGCCGTGCTCGCCTAATTTTTTGGAAAAAGTACGCAGGCGCACTTTTCGCTCGTAACGAGTCTTCCTTTAATTACCTTTCGGTTCTCCGGGGTCAAGCTTGACTCGACAAGCGCACCTAGTCCCTTTTCTCGGGTGCTTCGATGTCGGTATCGGGGGGTACAAAGCTGAAAGAATTCTCGTTCTACAAAAGTCAATTTGTTCTTGGGATTGTGTCGTTGTCGTGCTCTTGCGTTGCCGTCCTTCGCCAACAAATTCGGATGAATCAAATCCGTTGGTTCTCCTGTTTTTAAATTTCAAAGGGCTATTATTAATTCTCGGAAGAGCCGAATTTCTTCAAGACGATGATAATCAATAACGTTACGAGCAGCTCTCCTCGTTAGTAATTTATAATTTCTCTCTCTCTCTCTCTCCCTCTCTCTCTCTCTCTCTCTCGAAAACGGGCGAAGCGAACATTTGTACTCGCGAGCGCTTCGTCGCCGGTAACATCGGATGCGATTGCGATAATACAAAATCAAAATTGGAAAATATGAAATGGAAAAGTTCTCCAACTCCTACTTGGACGAATGAATCGGTATTGGAATAAAAGAAAGCCAGCCAACCGACCGTTGCTTAACTTAACTTCCCGTGTTCGTTATCTCGCGGCTCTCGTTGGGAAATAGCGAGCACCTGATATTGCCGAGCAACACTGCCAGTGCCGAAAATCAAAAACGCCCGTAGACCTCCTCGAAAAAAGATTTTCGATAAAATAGAAATTTCCCTGCCTCCTCGGTTTCTCCGAAGCGAAAAGCTCCGGAGTCCGGCGCGGATTAGCCCACATTCCTCTAATTGACGTAATTGAAAAGGCAGCGGGAAGGGGAGGGATACCGAGTGGTGTATGGCGGTCGAACGAACGGAATACCGGTCGTAGGTGGGGCGCGGGGCGGGGAGGCGGGGGGGGGGGGCGAGAAAGAGGAGAGGCCGCGGAGAGCTAGAGACGCTCCGGATTGACCCCCGCTGTGTAATATATAGGAAGCAAGCATCTCCTTCGAGAGCCTCGCTCTTTCTGTCTCTGCGCCGGGCCAGCTAACCTCCTATAATTGATACGAATGTCTTTTGGGCCCGTTCACGAACATCGTTCTCGGCTGCTTTTGAAAGTACAGGCCGCGCCGCCAACTCCTACTCCTACTCCTATCCAGTCGGTTGAGCATTTGAATTCCAATTCCCGTGCATCTGTGTATCGAGAGTCGAAACGCGAGTCGAAACGCGAGTCGAAACGCGAGTCGAAACGCGAGTCGAAACGCGAGTCGAAACGCTAGTGGAGACCGGGCGTCCGTTTTTGGACGCCCGGATATAGGAAAGCGAGGCGGCGCTGCTTTGCTCGAACCCTCGTTGCTCTGTTTGTCCTTTCATTTTTCATGGAAATCCCAGAGTTTTCCCGAATTGGTGCTGATTGAAGAGCAACGAGCAACGAGATTACCATGTCCATTCAAATTCAACTCTACGGTTCTTATGCTTTAACGATTGCTTATATCGTTGGCTGAAAGCAGTTTTCAGTTGCATCGGCGGGCCGCATCGAAATGTTTATAAACTTCGCAACGACTGTGGATACCAGTGTACTTTTATGCGCCTGTCGTTGTGTCCTTCTGCGTTTACCGCTACTTTAATTTACCAGCGATCGACAACTACGAAACAAATACCAGTACGTTAACACGAAGCCAGTTGTATCGGATTCGAATTTGAGTGAAAAAAATGATCGTGCACCAGCACAAGTCGTTTAACTGGAACGGTCTGTATGATTTACGGTCAGGATAATTGAATTCGAACGCGCGTCGTGACCGCACTCGACGCAACACGGATCACGGGAGTACGGAAAACTAAAACAGAAGGTCTCGCGTGACTTTGCGCGACGTTTTGGCTTTCCACTTTGGTCTTGATAAATCGCAAAGCTGCTGGAAATACGAAGGAGACGACGCTACTCTGCATGCCGTGGATGATCGGTAACAGGACGAGTGAGCACGTGTTCGAAGAAGCCAGTCGCCAAGTAATTAGTTAGTCGATCACGCGTCGCGAGCTCCGAATCACGGTAGCCCAGAGACTGAGAGAGAGAGAGAGAGAGAGAGAGAGTGAGTGAGTGAGAGAGAGTGAGAGTGAGTGAGTGAGAGAGAGAGAGAGAGAGAGAGACAAAGCTATGCCGGGTAATTAGTACTTACAGATGCACTCGCGCGCGCTCTTAATGAGCCTCGGCAAGTTCCGCAAGAATCACGCCATTAGGAAGTCGCCGATCTCTTTCTCCCCCTCCCGATACTTTTTCCTCCAGACCTTTCTATATACCTTTTAAACGTCTGGAATGTCGGATTAATTCACCGATGGCAATATACGGAAAAGAATCGCCCAAGATCGGATAGAATCGCTTTCATGCTACCAGACTGAAATACTTGGCAACGAAAAGCTTTTCATTTTATTTTTCCTTCGAGTGTTTGGTGTTTTCTTTTTTCCCCCCTTTTTCTACCCCCTTTTTCTAGCCCCTTTTTCTAGCCCCTTTTTCTCCCACCGTTGCGCTGGAATAAACATAGATATTTGTTCGAAAACTTTCCTTTGTCGAATATTTCAAATCTACTTTAGAGATCCAATTCGAGAGTCTCGGAAGCGTCCAAAGTTCCTGCCTTTTCTCCGCTGAAAGGTGTACAAACTAACGGACAAAGAAAAGAGAAGGAAACAAGTAAAACAGTAGACTATTAAGGAATCCAATTAAGCATCTGAAAAAAAATCGGATCCTATTTTAAGAGCGACGGGGCGGGGTGGCGGCGAGGGGCGTTGAGGGTGGGGTGGGGGGGGGGTGGGGAGGTGTAGCGATGCCGAAATACTAACTACATAATGTAGGAGACCGTTGTTCCAAGTATTATATTATAATGCAGAGGGAAAAGAGCGAAGCGAGGAGAAGGAAAATAAAGAGCTGGTCTTCGCATATATTGCGATTTAAGAGGGCCTACACGGACATAACGTCCAGTTGGGCCAGAACGCGAAGCGAGAGATTACGATCTAAGTATCCTCCAGAAACAAATGCCGAATGCAGCGCCTTTGTCGGCTCTCGAACCGAGTCTTGTTGCATATTACCGACACCTGCGCGCACTCTCCCCCCTTTCTTCCTTTTGCTCATCTCGCGCTCGCTCATATACTCTCCTGCGTTCTCTCTTTGAGTTGTCGTTGCATCGGTGTGCATTGCGATGTAAAGCTCTCGTACGTCGGCGGATGAATTGCGCTCGCCGCATACCGGACCCAAAACGCCGTGTTCCGCATTCTTGTTGCTCGCGTCATCTCCTCGCTGTCTCGTACCCAGGTCCGCACTACTATTACAAGCCCTAATGGGATTACTTTCAATTGGCATCGGTAATTCCCGTCCTATGCCGTCTTTATTAACTCGCGCGCTCTCTCTCCACCTCACTCTCTCTCTCTCTCTCTCTCTCTCCCCCCTCCCTCTCTCTCTCGCTCGTTCTCGAGGCCGAGCATGTAATTTACACGTGTTTTTTCGCTGGGCTCGAGTCACACGACCTGCCGCACATTGGTCGTTCGACGGCGCGCATTTTATACGCTTCACTTTTCTGAAATACTGATTAACAACTTTATGTACTGCTCCGTAACGAATGGCATTATTACGCGAGGTTGACTCAAGGTATTGCTCGGACTCGTTCCCCGGCGCATTTAAAGCTTGGCGAAAGACTCGTTTTCGTGTAACGAGGAAAATCTAGCGTCGCTTTCGAAACAGCGTTCCTTTCAATCGTCTTTTCACGGTGTCTGCCTTTTGTCTCTACCGTCGCCCGTCCCCCGTCCCACCACCTCCGCCCACCACCCACCAAAGAACAACTTTGATCTCGCTGGAGGACTTTTTCGCCCTTGACAAACCCTCAAAGCCTGCTGCAAAACAAACTCGCGCGTAACCCGTCACGATTTCTCGTCTCGTCCGCCGCCGTTCAATTAAGCGCGCATTACGAGTACACGGCGAGGAAGAAAGAATTACGGGAGAATCGGTGAATTTGACTATTGCTTCAACGTTGGATTTTTCAAACGAGATCTTTGGATAAAATACGACCAACCAAGGAGTATTCGATCGGTTTGCCGGCCCAGTACGCTATACACGAGAAACTATTTTCTCGGTTTATTACACGCGGTTGAAATACACGAAAGTACGTACCTGTATTTAAAACAAAACAAAAAAATAATAATAATAAACATCCGAGATTTTATCCGGATTTTGAAGCGTCGAACGGGAAAGATTTCGTTAAACAGCCTCGTGAAATGTCATGCTCCGACACAAAGAGATTCAATATTCAACTCTTGTAAAGATTTATCGAGGCTTATTTTCCCGTAGATTTTGTTAAAATATTACCGAGTAAAGTAAAACGTACTCGTGTTTCCAATCTTATCTAGCGGTTGCCTGGATTTGAGATAAAAACTACGTTCGTAACTTCGGATAATAATGATACCGATAAAACTACTCGTCCAAGCGGCTTTAAAACTTAAGAAAATAAGAATGGAAATATCGGCGTTAACTAATGGAATCGCGATAAAGTCGTTATCTTAATTTATTTTAAGTCGCGCCCAAAAATAACGAGCAAAACTGAGTAATGGGATAATTTCGGCGTCTGATGTACGTTTGAAACAAATTAAGATTACGATCGGTAAGAAATCGTTAATTAATTACGACTGTTCCCATTGGTCAGTCTGATTTATTACCGAAAGATCGTTAGTCGTAGCGGGGAGGAACGTTTGGAAATATCGACGAAATCGTTAGATCTATCGCACCTGGAATATCCCCCTTATATTTACACGCGTTGGTGCGCCTCGATGAAATAAACGATAATCGTAGGCATTTGTCGGAGACGCATTAAGCCGCGGGAACTATATCGTAACGGTGCTCGTACCCGAAGTAGATCAGGAGGAGTCGCCCGGCGTTTACTCGAAAAGCGAGTTCGTTCGGTTTCACGGAAGAAGAAGATTGGCCGGCGTACACCAATAGAGCGATCGATTAACGCTATCCGGCTACAACTGTCGCAAATCCAGTATCCCCGACAATACAAGTAATAACAGAAGCCCAATAATCGCCGGCCCGCTAAACAATACGGGAGGAAAGCGCATTGAACGCTCGCGCTCTTTAGCGCAACGTAAAAAAAGCTATTTCAAGGCGAATGACTCATTTCGATACATTTGAGTGGCTATTTTATTTCACATAAATCAAGAGAGCCAAGTAGGTGCAATAATAGCCAGGAGTATAACTCATCGATTATCGAATCGAGGGAATTCTCGAAGAAACCGGTCCAATGGAAGGCCTGGGAAAGGCCGGGAGCTCCGCGACCCAGAAATCATGCCGATTTCTTACGTAGCAGGTGGATCGGTAATGAAATCGTGTTCGGAAGACTTCTTTACGTGGGAGTAGCAGGGAACGAATTTTCCGGGTGATTGGCTGCGCAGCACGGAAAAGTCAAAGAGACGTGCGGGTGCGGGCGGCGGCGGCGGCGGCGGCGGCGGCGGCGGGGGGGGGGGGGGGTTGGCGCGCCAGGTAGGATTTCTCATTTGGTAGGGAGAGAGGCATCGGGGCTAATTTGTATCTTCATGGGGCAAATATGCGTGCACTGCAGGGGGCGGGGCGGGAAAATTAAATTATTTTTCTTCGAGCCGCCGCTCGACTCGTCGTTTGTCATCGTTACAATCATTCCCAAATATTTCTTGCCGACTGGTACGTGGCGCTGGAGTCACCTAACGTAATTGGCTTCGCGTCTCCGTACCTCGGGACTCTCCGGTTAACGAGTTTACAGTTTTGCGTTTGAGGGCTTAGGTCGCGCAACGAGGGAGAGAGAAGGGTAAGAATAAAAAGCGCTTAATTCGAGCCCGTGTTTCCCTGACTCCTGTGCGATCGGAGGCGATGCTCTGGGTGGCCGAGGGCCCGAACGAGCGGATCACGTCATATCGGGGCCAACCATCGGCGCGGTCGCCTTTGACGAGGATGACTGACTCTAATCCGCTCGAGTTAGACAAACAAATGACAATAGAGATGCTTATCTGTAAAAACAGGCTACGATCTCTCTCCCCCCCACCCCCCTCTCTCTCTCGCTCTCGCTCTCTCTCTCTCTCTCTCACTCTCGCTCGACACGGAAGATCCCCGAGTGCTATAAGAGACTTCCACGCGAGCTCGTGTACGCTGTTGTGCGCTCGTCCGCCTCGCAGGTGACTCTAACGGCGTTAGGGTCCCCAATGACTGATACGACACGCTGATTGGCATTAAGCAGTCGGCGTCATTACTCCCGTCCTACCGCGCACTGGCTACATCTTTTTTTGCACGACTTACCGGGACTTGGCCGATTTTTGAGCGCCACTCGCTCGGAGGGTCGGGGGCGGTTCAAAGGTGCAAGCGTCCACGGGATCAAAGGCTTAATTATGGCGCACGAGAGCTTTTGCAAATCGATCATCGGGAGGCGCGTCCCCTGCCAACTACATCCGAACGTCCGCTTTCTCCCCTCTTCCATAATAGTCCATTTTACGCGCGTACTTTTCCGATAAAAGTAGAGTAGCGCCGGCAGCGCTTCTCTCTATCAGGGCGCGGCTCTTCTTTCTTTCGTCGTTCAGGTCCAACAAACGACCGAGGCGAGCAAATTTACCAGGGTTAATTTTCGCTGCTCAACTACAACTCCGTTAACTCGCAACGACTTGGCGTCATCGCGGTGATCCGACAAACTCGATACAATTCCAGCCGATGGAATAGGCCAAAGTAGCCGTAAATTATTACGGCTACTCAAAAGTTCCTGGGAAACGCTAATTTCGAACTCGAGGAGGACGAGAGTGTAACCCCGACAGCAACAGGACATCGAATGCTCGGTCACGTCACGTCACGTGGTGCGCTCGGTCTTACTCCTCTTTAAATCACGACTATCGACTGGTTTTTCACCGCCATTGGTTTTTGCACGTAATTTCGCGAATGAAAACGCCAGGGTGACGCGGTCGGCTCTACCCAGCGAACGCCAGAGGCTCTCGCTCAGTAGTTCAATAATAGTTCAATAATAGTTCAATAAGGGTGTACGAGTACGAGATATCGCGGGAGACGCTAGGAGTACTCGATAAGGTGATAAATATTTATCGAAGAAATACTTTTGGTGCGCTCCAGCGGTACATTTTCCATTTTTGCCTTAGTATTGCCAATACATTGTACGATAATTTGTGTGTATGCGTACTTGTCCCGGGGCTCTCGGCTCTTCGTCTTCCTTTATTTTTTCACTCGATTGAAATACATCGGCTGCTCGGCATCGGTGCCCCTTCGCGCTCTCGTCCGCGTACAACGTCCGCGTACAACGTCCGCGTACAACGTCCGCGTATAACGTAATCGCGCTCCTCTCTCCCGGCCGAGTATCGGGTTGCGCGCGCGCGCGTATCCTTTTCCTTAGACGGTGCTACTCGTAAATACGAGAGGAAGAAGTTGCGAAGGGAGCGAGAGCACGGACAAAGAGCCTCTAAGACGTCTCAATCCCGAGAGAGTGTGCGCGCCTTGGAGGGTCGCTCACCGAGCCTCTCGAGAGGCCGCGAATACGCGGTGACTCCGAGGGGGAGACTGCTAAGGGGGTACCACACACCGGGCCTCACAGATCACCCCGCTATCGCGCCCTGCAATCTCGCGAAACCGAGCAACGAGATGCGCTTTTTACTCCTCGCTCTCCCTCGCTCCACGCACACCCCCCGCCCCATTCCGCCATTATATTCCTGTCCCTCTCGCGCCGCCGAGGGACGCCCGCCGATTTTCGTCCAAGTTTTAAGGCACTGGGCGCCTTACTTCGATTAACAACCCCGTTCGTCCCCTGCGCGGGCAAGTGTCGCGACTGCTCGCGTTCCTCACGACGCTGCTTATAACGAGGGACAAAGGATCGAGTCCCGGTTACTTAATCGGCCGATTGCTGGACCACGACTGCCGTGTTCGCGGTATTTTTAGGTTTGATGGCTCAGTCTTAGGTTGGAGTCCGCGCGGCCTCGGCAATTCGCGAGGTACACGATATCGGTCGAATGTGACGACTGCTGCAGCGTCCCTGATTGTAAGGACGACGTATTTCCGCGAGTGGCCTTTTGTGTTCGAGGCCCTGCTCGACACAATCGAGCGTCCGTATTTCATGCGAGTCGTGCATCGCTGTCGATACATAAAAGTGCTCACTTCTATTCTTGAAATTCATGTGTCGCCGATAATTGATTTATCACACATGACAATATTTGCTTTTGTAGTCCTGAATTGGAATTAAGTCTTTCGTTTCTGGATTGGAATTGCTGGCTTTTAGCTTTTAGCTTTTAGCCTTTTCTTTCTTTCGTTCTCTCTTTTATCTGCTTTTTTCTTCCTTTTTGTATTATCTACTTCGTGTATCGGCCGTCCTCGCCATTGTACTGTTGCGTGGCTCAAAAGTTTTATCGTTGTGAAAAAAGATTTACAAAACCAGTTACTTGCTCGACGATATTCTATTTACGTCAGGCTAAAAAATATGAGCACTCTAATTGACGCTTAAACAATACTTTTGTTCGAATATCAAATTCGGTATTAATATTTGTATTTGCTTTTCAATAGTACGTATTCTCAGATGGAATTATTTTATTCTGCATTTGGGTTCTGTGTCTACATTATCTACCGTATATTCCGATTTCGCAATTGATGATTTCATTGTATGCAAATAATTTATGAGATGTAATTTATTGGGGAGTCGCGTTCGTAAAAGTGTATTACATTCTTGGAGAAATGGGCGATTTCACCTTTCATTTGCTTTATAATTAGCGGTTGATTCCGTTTGGATCAACCGATGGCGTTGGTGGCAGGATGATCTACAGCCAGAGTTTTATCACATGGGACTATTTTTCGGTAAAGACAAGTACGAACGCGAGCGACGGATTTTGCCCGAAGAGGAACGCGTCAAACGCACGATACGTACGTTACGTACGTTACGTACGTTACGTACGATACGTACAATACGTACACTACGTCTGTACAATCGCATGCGCCCGTTCGTACAACGATACACGCCTGGTTTCAGCAATTTCATAAACCTATGGAATCATGCAGATTGCAACGAAGGTATTATTAATTTGGCGAAGAAATACGTTTTCCGAATTCTCGTGTATACGCTTAGCCCATTCCAAAGGAGAATCTAAAGACATCGATCCTCGGTAGCTGTTATCGGGACAAGGTTGTAAATTCGTTCCAGCGTGACAAGAGTCATAGATCAGCATCCACGTACGGTGAAGTAATCGATCAATTGTCCGATCGTTGAATTTATGCAAAACTCTGGCTTCCGTTGATCGCGCAAAGCCCGCAGGTAAAAGACGCTGATCTCTCTCGAATACGTAGCTTGGGAACAGCACAATGACGATTTGTGCTTTCATTTATCGAGGATAATGCATTTAGGTAGATGTACGTATCTTCCATTTTTATTTCTCCGAATTTAAGAATGAAATCAAATTCTTTAGGTCGCCGCGCTCCGAGGCGTAAAATTTCCTTTCGAACCGCACGATTTCGGGAAAGTCGACGATCTCGGGACATTCGAAAACGCACCTGTTTTTAAAGCGGGGATACTTTCGAGAAAGGAATCATCAAACCTCATCTTCGAGCGATCACTTTGAGAAACTTGTACTTATTCGGCGTACTTTGAATCGTCGATCGACTCCTTATCGAACGATCCCCGATATTCGGATGCCTCCTGTTGCTGGCGGAGGTCAGATTTTCGCACGGACAAAAGCCATCGATCGGTCGTCCTGATATTTAATTTTACGCGACTTTGATGGAAAGGAGTGCGGTGGTAAAGGAGCCGTAAGAGCGATTGCATAATTGAGACATAAGTGCATGGGAAAGGAAGGCCGGGGGGCTCGGAAGAAAATATCGAAAGGGAAAAAAGGGGAAAGACTCAATCTCGCGCTAACTAACGTGGAAGAGGATGTAATAGCCAATCAGTGGAGGGGGGCAAAAAGCGAGAGGAGAAGCCTCGTAAAGCGGTGCTTGGGATTCTGTAGCCGCCGTCGCCGCCGCCGCTGCCGTCCTCGAGGACCGACGGAGGAAGAGACGAATGCGCGCGGGCGCGTAAACACCCGGGCGAAAATTAACGGGTGCGCTGGAAAGCCAAGGAGGCCCTTTCCCTCCATCGCCACGGTACTGCGGATGGGGAGATATTAATTAGAATAATCGCGACTAACAGCCTCGTTAGCGCTAGGGCGAAGATAGCCAACGATAAAATAAAAACGGATGCCCCCTTGCTCGTCCGCTTTTCATTTCGAAGCTTCGTTTTTCCTCGCTCTCCACCGCGATCTCCACCGCGATACTCAGTCGTTGAGTATTTTGAAAATAGCGTTCGACGAAGATAATTGCGCTCTTCTTCTCGTCTCGGTCGCTCGTCATCTGATTATTGTATCGCGCGTGAACTCGAGTTTCCTCAAACCTCGGCTTTCCGGAGGTTACCGAGCGCGTTGATCGCGAGCTGCTCGTTAAAGTCGGGCTCGCGCACAAAGTGCGTACTCGGCTCTCGAGGCTCAAACTTATTCAAATGCGCGAAAAGGCGCTCAACGAGAAAAATTCCTCGTGCGTTCGTTAGAGCGAGTGCGTTCGGCCATTATCCCGGTAGACGAGGCCTAATGAAGGCACACGTCGGTCCGCCGACGGCAAGTATATTGATTACAAAGCATTTCCACGGTAATAAGTCTGACGAATGCCGGGAACGTCCGAGCTAATGCTCCCGAGCGCATTAATCGCGTGTTAATATTTGTGTGTCGGAGCGCTAAATAATGGCCAAGGCTGATGGAGCGTTAAATAATGGCCGGCGCACAATCGTCGAGGGCCAGAGGGAGGAGGCGCGGAGTGGCGCGGAAAGGCGCGGAGAGGCGCGGAGTGGCGAGGAGAGGCGAGGAGAGGCGAGGAGAGGCGAAGAGAGACGTCGATCCGCGTTGTTCGGCGATTCCGTCTTTATTCCGCGGCTCGAGCTCTCCGGCTCTCCTCTAATCAATTCCAATTAGAGAACGGAATATTTGCTCTCGGGGCCCAGGAGCGCAGACTATTAGCGGCCATCTCCCTCCCGCTCGGCCCTCCGGGGAAAGAGAGAAAAAGAGAGTCCGTAAATCAAGCGCTGTTCCAGAGTCCTCGTGGACGGCGGCGAGGTGGTGGGCAGCGTTGGGCAGCGTTGGGCAGCGGCGGGCAGCGGAGGGCAGCGGAGGGCAGCGGTGGGCAGCGAAGGGCAGCGGCGGCAGGCGGCAGCGCGGCAGCGGCGGGCAGCGGCGGGCAGCGGCGGGCAGCGGCGGGCAGCGGGCAGCGCATCCCGGCTAACGAAGCCGGGGAGACTCGGCCGGTACGGGAGGACTCGCTCACGGTCGGTAAGGCAGGACGTTCGAAAGGAGGGTCCGATTAGCGCGCGTATCGCGACGAGGAAGGACGCGGGATCCTGGCGCTTTTCACGCCCGCCTCGTCGCCGAATTCCTGGAAATGGGGCAGGGCCCCGATGATAGATGCGAGTCCGGGACCGTCGAGGGTCGCGCGGCCCGTCAGCCCGTAACGAACCTCGACGGCCCCTACGCCGGGAGCCGTGTCGGTGCCCCCTCGCTCCTCCCCCGCACCCCGCGGCGCCCTGACGGCGATAGCGTTCGATCAACGATGAGATGGATGAGTCTTCCGAGATTTCTTCGATCGCCGGTGAGAAAGTGCCGCCGGCGCATCCCAGAATGTGTCACGTGCTCGGCGCGCAATCGAAAGGACGCGCCGGTTTTTTAGGAAAATCCCGGTCCTCCTGCGTGCACGTGGCTTTCGAAAGAAGCGGGCCGAAGCGGCGGCATCTCTAATTATACGCAACTAATTCCGTAGCTACTTGTACAATTCGAAAAGAATGCTTATCCGGCGATCTCGAGACATCCGAGCATAAAATGAGACATCGTTTATGGTCGGACGAATGGCCGCAATCAGTGCAGCCGACATAAAGATCGTTTGGTCGGCTTTATCGTGTTCCCGACTTTATTAAATTTTAATTCGAGCTCGCGTCCGTTATCGTTATTCGCGCGTAGGCGAGGCTCGTCAGTCGGTTACAGTTATAGATGTTAAAAGTATTTCCAGGCGATGTCGCCCAATATGTCACCTTATAAATTCCTTAATTAAGAGGCACGTTTTTTACGTCGTAGGCCTCGTCGTCGTCTCTGTAAACAAAGCCCAAAAATATCCGGGTGTATAATAAGCGAGGCAAGCGAGGATAGCGAGGCAAGCGAGGCGATCGGGTCTCGCACTCGAGTGGCCATCGGCGTTAATTTGGCCGCTACGAGCCGCTCGGCAATTTGTCAAAAGCATCGGGCAATAAAGCGAATGAATCTGCATTCCGCGGCTAAATTCATCGGCGCTTGGGGCGGTAAGGGGTCGGGTCGGTAAGGAAGGGGTCGGAGGGGACCGCGTCACTCGCGAGAAAGAACGGGGAAAGAGCGGCGGTAGAAGGTAGAAAAAAGAGCGGGAGACTAGTCGGACTGAGAAGCAAATGAGCTGTGCGCCATACCCGGGCGCATAACAATCGGCCGTTTATTCGTCTGGCCGCGGGAGCCCCGGACATTTTATGCTCCCGGGCCCGAGGATCGCGCCTCGAGATCTCGGGAGGATTCCGCGGAAGAGGAATCGGCGGTTGAGCGCGGATTTAAAATTCTAATCTTATGATTTGCAGCGACGGTCCCGGGGATACTTGTGTCGGCGACTGTACCGGGGAACGACTCCATTAGCCGAGCTGGCATTATGCGCACGCGCCGCGGGCATCCTTTCAACGGCCTTTGTTCCAGGCCTCGCCAAAATTAATCGACTCCGTCGAAATTCCGATTCCCGGCCGCGTGCGCCCTCCGAGGGCCTTTGATCTATTCTGTGTCGCGAGGACTGCCAAGCGCCCGGTGCGGACGCAAATAAGCCCTCGGCCCGATTTTCCCTCGCGGGCACCCGTTGCGCGAGAGAGAGAGAGAGAGAGAGAGCGTGAGAGAGAGCGTGAGAGAGAGAGCGTGAGAGA
This sequence comes from Wiebesia pumilae, assembly GCA_018907045.1. Classification (NCBI taxonomy): domain Eukaryota; kingdom Metazoa; phylum Arthropoda; class Insecta; order Hymenoptera; family Agaonidae; genus Wiebesia; species Wiebesia pumilae. The sequence goes on along the minus strand of JACCHZ010000136.1, from coordinate 465,552 downwards.
GAGAGAGAGAGAGCGAGAGCGAGAGCGAGAGCGAGAGCGAGAGCGAGAGCGAGACGAGCCTCCGAGGGAAAAGTAAAAGAGCGCAAGTATTTGTGCTAAGAGCGCCACTTAAGCGGCACTTAAAGCGTCATTAGTCATCGCGAGAAGCTTGGCAAGTGCACTTTGGTGCGCTTCGACCTTCCCGAGGTATTCGAAAGCAAAGAAAGAGATGTAGACGCCGCGATAGAGCCAAAGTCATAGAGGTCTTGATAAACGAGGCGTTTGTGTGACTTGCAATTAGGCGGGACGGCTGTATAACCTTTAAGTAATAAGCCAGAATCCTCGTGCACCGGACGCGCGCAACTTAGCAAGGGACCAACGTGAATCCACGCGTAACGCAACGTTACGACGCGTTTTTTCACTCTTTACACTCGAGCGAACGTATCGTCCCGTACGTAGACTCTGCTGATCACCTGCGCACAGCCAATCGGCGATACCTCGTCGAGTGCCTAATTAATTCGCAACAACACCGACCACGACCTAATGGCTTTCTTCTTCGGGTACCGAGCAACTCGCTCCTTAAACCTACGGAAACGCGATCCGACCTCTGACCGTGTGCGTCGTTACCAGAAGCGTTTTCCAATACTCCCCGTGCCATCCTTTATCTTACTTTGAGGCGTGCACGTGTAATGGCGAGTGACGTGAACGTGAACAGTGACGTGGCTCCTGCCCAATAATATTCCATCGCGAGAATCGATAAACCTATCGATAAATCGTGGGTCGTAACGAGAGAAAGCAAAATGTAAGGAAACGCAAAAACGACGTCCTCCCCTTCCACTGTTGTATTAAGCAAATCGCTTATTGCGGGCAGACCGACACAAGCGCGCATTACCTTCCCGTAAAGCTGTGCGCGTGTGGCTTAATTATGTTTCTCGGGAACTTATATGCGTATTTAATTGCCTATTAGCTCCCATACAAATCCAATGACATTATGATTCCCATTATAAATGATTATCGCCAAGTATTTATTAAACATAGGCTTAATATGTATATGTACAGACACAGATACAGATACAGATATAGATATATATATATATATATATATATTGCATTACAGTTTCAACTCGAGCGTGCGTATCGCATAAAGCTCTTTTCAACGACGAAACGAGTGGATACTTTTAAGACACTCGCTCGTCCACCTCGCGTCTACGCAATATATGGATAAAAATAATTCGTTAATTGCGGTTATCGAGATAAAGCGTAAATAACTTACCGAAAAGTTGCTCTTCGTATCGGGAACAATGGAAATCTCGCAGCGTCCATGCGGAGAATTATAAAAGTTGTAAAGCTGAGCGAACGAGGATAAAGAGCGGCGGCAAAGTGAGAGACCGAGAGCGAGAGCGAGAGCGAGAGCGAGAGAGAGCGAGAGATCATGTATAGCGGCCGTACTAATTACGATAGGAGGGGCGCGGCATGTTCGTTCGCTCGCAAACCTCAAAGAAAATTAAGTAGATTTAATTAAGGCGCGCGCGCGCGCGCGAGCCTAGCGAGCGCCGCCGTTGCCGCGCGCACTCTAACAATACGCAGATATATTTAAATCGTTCGCAAAGCTTTCAATTTTCTCCACCTCTTCCATTAACGTAGCCTCTCTCCACTTCTCTCCTTCTTCGGCACGTCGTTGACGCGGCTCACTGTCTCCTCTCCGTCCGGCAATTATTTTCCCGACGAGCGCCGCCTCGCGTCTCGCAACTAGACAATTAGCCCTTTCTAATTGTCTCGTTATGGCGCGTCCACGTGCAGCGTCCTTGCACTCGACGATTCGACTGCACCGCGACTCCTTCCTTCCGATCGGATTGCGCAACCACTCCGCGGCACCTGCACCGTATCACCCGCTACCCTCTGCGGGACTGAAAGCGGACTCCGGAATACGATCGCGCAACTCCGCTCGCTGCCGTTGACCGTTTCCCGAAATCGAACGACGACGGCCGCCATCTCGAATTCGTTCGATTCTCAAATTCGGCGAAATGTAAAAAGCGGCAAACCGAATCGGAACGAGGATCCGCCGTTCGCGGATGTACAATTATGCTTCGAAATTGGGAATATGGGGGCGCTCCGTACAACTTGCACTTCCTGTGATAGCGTTACGGATACTCGAACGTAAGCTCGCGTATCGGTGCAATTCTCTCTGGTGATTCGCTTCGTCTCCGTGGCGACGAGCGATCGAGTCGTATTCGCGAGTGTAATAACGGTAACGAGATTCGCACGACTAGCCGAGCCCAAGCTGAGATTCCTATCCATTACGTATAATAAATATCCTTCGTATGGACAACGTGAGGACTGCGACGTCAGCGATCTCACCTTCGACGACTTGGGCGATCGACGTAATGCTCGACTACGCTAAGGTACCCATTGAAATTATCGATTATTCCGTTTTGAGCTCGTTGCACGCGCGTCGATAAATGACTGCCCGGGAATAATCGGTATCGTTGGCCTCGTATCCTTGCAACTTAGCTGCGTTTGGGCAAACGATACGCGTAAGTGCCTACGAGTAAGTGCCTCGAGAGTGGAAACGCTTCCCATGGCGAAATTGCAAAAAGCCCCAATTCTCTCGAGGTCCGGGTCGTCGTTAAGGATGTCGAGGAGAGGCTCTCGGCCGTCTCTCGTGCACCGTCCGACGTTTCTTTCTTCCCTTTGTCCTTTTTTATCGCGCTGATCGTTAATTATTTGGAGTGTGCGAAAGGCAAACACGCTCGTGGAGGCGCCGGTGCGCATGACTCCGCGGCATCTTAATCGTGTTTGTCGGTGGCTTAACTGCGAATTGACTTTGGACGCAGGGTGGGAAAGAGCGGTGGTGCCTCGTGTCCCCACACGAGCACAGGCACCGACGGGAGCATATGTTTCGGCCCGAGGGGGAACGCAATCGGCCTCCCATGCGTACGCACTTTTTGCGCTCCTGGGCTCAAGTTTGAGGTTATGAATAGCTCGCGCTCTCGCAAGGCTTGCAACCCATTCTTATCCGCTTCCTAGCGTCTGCCCGAGTAAACCTGCACGTTTTGACAAATTGGCTCGAGCTTCCTTTTCCCTTTTCCATCGCGTTGCGTTACTAAAGAATTTTGCGTCCTTATCGAGGACTTTCTCGAAAGGAGGACGTCGCAACGTAAAAAGAGGAGAGCCGGTAAAAAGGCCAAATCGTAAGAAAGAAATGTAGACAAGCCGTGCGCGCATTTGAGCGCTGGGGTCAAGGTATGGAAAACTTTTTATCGCGCGTGCCTATAGCTAATTATTCCCTCGTTTGCTTTAGATTTACGTAGCGATATGACGCGCGCGCGCGTGTGCGTGCATGACGAGCGTAACTTTGGACTGTGCGACTATAATATTTATGTATATGGACTTGCTCTTTAACCACGGATATTACGAGGCCCATCGACTTTTCTCTCGTCCGAGCACTTTTTCCGCTGTACGGCCTAATTGAAACAATGCTAATTCCGACGACAAGAATGAAAAGGTCTCAACTTAATCACCGATCACTTTGAACCTTCGCCTCGTTCGTTTTTTAACGGGAAAAAATTTCAAAGGTGGAAATGCTCGTTACCATTAAACGAACGTGCGAGTTCTGTCGTTTCCTCCTTCTTCCGCTTAAAGCGGCCGTCGTCGTTTAAAATCGAAGCGGCCAATAGCGTCCCGTGCTCATCGAGATGCCAATTAATAACACTTTCTCCGGCTCTTGAACCTCTCTGTCCGCTTGTGCGAGCGAGTGCGGGCGAGTGCGAGCGAGTGCGCGCGCAAGCACGACTCGAGTTTCACCGCATCAATTATCGCCACTGCGAGAAATATCGATGGGACGACCTTAGAGCTGAGAAAATAAGACTGTGCCAAAGTAATAATTTCGCAGTCTATTCGAAGGCTGACTTTTTCTCGCATTTTCTCCGGCTGGTGTCGAATATTCGGGGCGAAAGCGTCGTGCGTCGGTGCTGGTCGTTCGTCATTCTTCGGATTGAAAGATCAAGGCCGATATAAAAATTCTCCCGTGGTAGTTAATAAATTGTATAAACGGTAGTGGTAACGCATGGGGAGGGCGTCTCGGTCCCCTTGGGTAGTAAGCCACAAGTAAATACGATTTTATTAATAGAATACGGAGCGGAGCGGAGTGAGCGAATGCAAATCGGCCTGCATCATTACAGGCGACAATTTCTTACGCGAGAACTTCTCTCTCGTGTGCATTCCCATGATGAGGCAGCAGTGGAGTCGGAGTCGTCCGTGTCGACGGGCGAGGTGGGCGTCGGCGGGCCGGTGGGGCGAGGGGGTGTCGGCGACTTATTGAAAAGACACAAGTGGGGTGTCGGTGGAGATTTTTTCTCCGGGCGCTAGCCCCTGCCACTGGCGTCTGGTAACGTCAATAAAAATCGGGCGCTACGAGAGGGGCGGTGACGAATATACGGGAGCGAAAGAACCGGGGGTGGTTTCGAGCTACGCGATAAAGATAAAGGGAAGAGTGGCACGCGCGCGCGCGCGCGCTCGAAGGGTCTTGTTTTATTGGTTTATTTATCATGGTGTAACCTCGTTGGCTTAACCGAGGATTACGCTCGTCGGATTTTTATTAGCCCGACTGCATGATTTTGGCCCTTTAATGCTGTGTACACTCGCGCTTTTTCATGCTTGCACGCCGCTGCGAAAATTCCCACAGCGATCGCGAAACCTCGTCCCGATGCACGAGCCTTGGCGCCTCCTTTCCACCCTCCGATGAGCTTTCATTTTTTCATCAAACTCATAACTTTATGGTAATCGGCGATTATGCATTCGAATCGTCCGTGTCGCGAGTCGCAATACTGATGAAAAGTCACTTTTGATCGTCCATTGTCTCGGCGCTGCTTTATTAGCCATTTCGTTTTCACGCCTCGACGGCATTGCATTGAAAAATTCGAAATAAAAACACTTTGAAAACATTTGCGATAGTAGTCGCTTGGTCTCGGAGTTAACGAACGTGATGTACGCGTCCGTTGCGTAACCAACCGATTCCAAATATATCTTGGGATGGCGTTTAACAGCGCCATTAACGAGCCACCGTTTCGAAAAATAACCTTTCCTTCCAAGTATCGACAATTGAAAACATTGGGATTTTTTGTACGTTCGGTTGTTCGATGCAAGCAAGAAGTGTATGTAATGATGCATTGCGCAACTCGGCAACATTTCGTATGCCCTTTGTAATGTCAATATTACACGAATATCAGGCGAACTTGTTCGTATGGAAAGCAAAGCCTTTCGCTACGGGTACAAATTACCAGCCGACATTTCGCGTAAAAATGTTTATTGAAATATCCAATAAATTTCCATTAGCCCTCGAGAGAATGGGTTTAATTTGCCGTATTGAATCGTTATACGATGCCTTCATAAATTAAAGCGTGGATCACTTTGAGTTATCGCCTCTTTATGCGCGAGAGCCGATAGGGCTCTTATCGCAAGATAGTTATCGCAGGAGCGACTCTCTATTGGGAGTCGGTGTCTTGGTGTCGCTCTTAGGAAAATCCTTTTCTACGGGTTAATCTACGGTATCGATATCGACTCTCCGATACGCGCAAACGAAGGCGCGCCGTATAAACGAATTAAATCGTTTTATTTATAGCCGACGTCGTTGTCCTCGTGAGACCACGAGTGGGGCTTAATCCTTCCAATGTCTCGTAAACAGCGTCTCCGTCCATCCTCGAGCGTCGCGCCGTGCAACAGCCGAACGTCCTTCAGGGTGGAAGGGCTCGCGATTTAACCCGAACTAACAAGGATACTTTTCCGCGGTGGCGGCGATGCATTAGCTGCGAGTGCGGGGGGCCTTTGTTGCGTGCGTACGTCCTCGCTCGGAGGACGCGCATGCAAAATCAGCGACGCAAGAAAAAGGACGGGCAAAAAGGGCGGCCCTCTTGAAGCGGAGCGAGAACCAAGGGAACCGAGGCAAAAAGACCCGAGACAGAGACGTCAAAGCGATCGGCGCTCGTTACGCGCGAGCTAGTCATACACGGCGGAGGAACGACTTTTTAATTGAAAGTGATTATTTCGTTGGTAATGGGGGCTGGAGTCCGTCCGTCCGACCGTCGGTCCGTCCGTTCGTCCGTTCGTCCGTTCGTCCGTTCGTCCGTTCGTCCGTTCGTTCGTCCTGCGTATAATCGAAATAAGTTTTCATTAAATTCGCCTTTGGCTCCCTGCGAACGCTGGATAGAAACGAAAGGGATCCCCTCGCGTCGCTTCCGCGCTGCTCGTAAAAAAGAACGTCTCAATCGTCTTGAAACGTGGCGGGCGCCATTTTCTCTTTTTCTCAAAGGCGTATAGCTGCCTCCTTAAGTGGAGAACTTTCAGGGTGGTTAATTGCTCGAGCTCGAAAAACAGGACGAAGCGAAAAGAAGTAAAGAGAAACGACAGAATAAAGCGGCGTTGGCAGCAGCAGCATCAGCCGCATCAGCCGCATCAGCAGCAGCAGCAGCAGCAGCAGCAGCCGCATCAGCCGCATCAGCAGCAGCAGCAGCAGCAGCAGCAGCAGCAGCAGCAAAAGGAAAGGACGGACTCGGGAGATCGTGTATGCGTGCGCGTCCTCCATAAAATTTGTTTGGCTTGGCGAGCGCGCGCGCGGACTTAGGAGAAAAGGAAGCCCGGGAAGAGCGCCGAGGAGGTGGGACTTAACGTACGAGGTTGCAGGGCAAAAATCAGCCGACCGAGAGACCAAAGAAGGTGTGCCCGGACAGCGAAAGAGGGAGAGAGAGAGAGAGAGAGAGAGAGAGAGAAGGGCACTCGCTCTCGGTTAACGGATGATTTAATTAAAAGGAGCACAAATTACGGACTCGCCGAATGCTAATGCTCCCGTGGCTCCGGCTTCCTTAATTGAGCGCCTCCGCTCCACCTGCCGCCGTCCTTTGATAATCCCGCAGCGGGCGCAAAATTATTAAAGCCCGACACTTTTTTCGGCGATTCGCCTCTTTCAATTAAGACATCATCGCGCCTGCGCCACGTAAATATCGCCGGGCCCGCGGGCACTTGCCCTCGTTAAGGGGTCCGATAAGCGAGGGCCGGGCGCGTGTCGCCCCTCGCGATTATTTTAATAAGCCGATTGATAAGCGCGTCCCGGACCGCGAGAGCGTTAATTAGCTGAGCGCTCACGCGACGGCCAGCAATTAAGGCCGCGTCTTGGTGATTATGCGCGTGGATTATGGACGCGGACGAGACCCGGACCGCGAGCTTTCGATATCGCCTCGGTCTTAATTGACGCGCGGCTCGTGATTGCCGTCGTTGACCGAGATTTGGCCGAGGCGTTAGGGTCGCGGGGGGGTGGGAGCGGTTGAGACACCTGCTGGCTTTTATCGTTACACGCCTCCTATCATTTTCCTCCGCGCCTTCTCGCCAAAGTCCCCGTCCACATAATCTTTATTATAAACACGCATTTACACGATTTCCGTTTTATAGCTATATTTTAAAAGGGAATAAAGTTTTATGTGCCTGTGGTCCGAGGTGACAGCAGCTTTCCTCCTCGATAAGCAATCGGCTCGTTTATATAGATAAATCTCCTATTCGCTACTACAATGTCACCGTCGAGCCCAATTATCTTCCAAGACTATCTTGGTTTTAATTGTTTAATTAACGAATTAACAACTGCGCCACGCGAAAAGCCGGCCCAATTTACAGGCTAATTTTATTAGGATTTATCAAAAGTATTTCGTGCAAATATGCCCGGGTACTTGGGTTACGAGCTTATGAACTTATTTTACTTAGTTAAGCGCGCGCATACGAGTTGCGGGACAATTTTAATGGCTAGAAAGTATTGGGTAACGTTTAAGCTTGTATAATATTGTAAATACGGAAAAGGTCTTACAGCTCGGTGTAATGTGTAATGTTAAAAATGTGGTTACAAGGGATATTGTCGCTTCGGATCAGCCGACTGTCGTTTTGTTGACTCGGTGCTCTTTTGTTCCATCCATGAAACGGACTCGAAGTATCCCAATGGATCGGTGATATCTCTGCGCGGATAGACGATGCAGAAATGTATGATGCAACGCTTTGAAAGTGTAATTCGTGGTAAATCAATCGGGAGATTTCGCTTTAATTAACGCATAACTTAAAATCTCGGTGTATATCGGGGCTTTTTTTGCGTTATCTTGCCGATTTTAAGAATTAATTGAATTATTTAGCAAAGCACATTAAGTGCCGGAAGAGGACAAGGAGATTGCCTTTAAAATATTATTCCCGGTTGCATTAAACTCGAGTGATTCGCATGTTTCCGTGATTTCGTTCCAAATATCAGGATCTTTCGCGCTGTGTAATGACGCTTGAGCGAAGCAAACTGATTTGCTTATGACGTACTCAAAGGGGAATCGTGTTACTGGTACTATTGTTATTTTTCGTCGTTTCCGTGAAAAAGGAAGTTTCTGTGATTTTGCCAAAATGCAAAACACGCGGACTCGTAGAATATTAAGCGTGACACCGTCGGACAAAGTCAGATGTACGCGGTAAATGTCGTTTGGTTACGTAATTATCCGACTATTTTCCTGGATATTTATTTCACTGTTTTTCACCGTTGAAAAATGCATCTTTCATGGGCGTTGAATATTTTAAACTAATATCTCTAACGATACAGTTAATTCTGGTTATATTCCATTTTCAACTCAAAGTATAGGTTTTATATTAAAACGATAAAAAATTTCACGACAACCAGTTAAAACGGTAAATCAATAACACAAGACTTCGTACCGTTGGATAACCATTATTAACATTGTTTCACGATCGTAAACTCAAATGCCTTTGTACGTTGCTATTATTCTTGAAATGGAAATTCATTCCAGTTGAGTATAATTTTGCATTTACTCGTACATAATTGAGTTAAATATATTTTCATCGGTGGGTGGGGTGGGGAAAGTATTTATTAAATACTCCAAAATGATTTTTTTTACGAACTCTTGCGAACTTGTACGAAAGTTTCATCGAATGCGGCAGCCAAATATGTCGGCAAGTCCACGATTGCGACTGACGTGTGCAGCAACAGAAATTATTTCAAATGCATTAGCATAGACCGTAAGTGTTATTATTGGTAATCCGTTGGACTAGACCGAGATGCGCGACATGATCGATGATTTAGTAGCGAATGCGTTGAAGCGCGGTGAATGCGTTCGGCTTAATAAACTTGTTCGCTAAAATTGATACGGTGTGTTAGTCAATAATTCATGCAAGTTTTCTTCGTAGCTTATTAAAATCGTAAGATAAATCGTCATTGTAAACGAATAACCGTGAGAAAGTGTTTAAACAGTTTGTTTAGATGCGTTTCGCAATCGAAAACGATGATCGAACCCTATGAAATGGTTGGTTAGTTAGAAAGCAAAATATCAACAGAGCATAGCTTTTCACTGCAAAACCACGCCGATGCACAAGTTGATAAATGAATACTCTCGTTGGGAATAATTTTATCGTCCAAGTAGCCCAGCTTCCTCGTATCCCCGGTTATCAAATTTATAAGATGAGTTTCTAGTTAATCTACTTTCTCTCTCAAGCCGCTCAGAATTCACACATCGAGTGCAGAATTATAAATCCATTTGAGAACGTTGAATTTGTTATCCAGGACGATTGCGCGGAGAGCATAAATTTTATTTCCGAGAAACTTGAATCCCTTTCGGTTTATTGCCTTTTTTAAAACAATTTTCAAGCTGAATAAAAGCGAGGCGATTCGAGCTGGGAGAAGGTGAGCGCCGGAGCTTTAAGAGCTATGCGGCGCTCGCTAATAAAGAATTTTTAAAGGAAGGGAAAAGTTAAATCGGAAAAAGTAGAAATGCGGCGACAGCTCTCGCGCTTGGGCGAGATGTATTTTATTATTTAATTTCAAGCGAGCGAGAAAGGCAGGCAAGCCATGCAAGACGCATTATGAGGCATGAAAAAAAGCCCAACGCGATATTGTAGGTGGATTTTGAAGCGAGCATAAGCGGCCCCGGCGACGCCGACGACGCCGACGACGACGACGACGACGACGACGCCGACGACGACGACGACGACGACGACGACGACGACGACGACGACGTCGCCGGTGTCAGCTTCGCGTACGGTGACATTATTATTCGTTATGAACGGGTTTACGAGGCCGCAAATCATAGTCGTGTTCATATTTCGAACAGCCACCGCCGCTTCTCGTTATTCAGTTTAATGGCGGCCGCTATTTGAATTTTCAATCCCTGCCATTATACCTTACAATGTCGAGACTGAAGATAGTCCGAGACCCCGAGACCCCGGACCCTCTTCTAATCGATATTCCTCGCGCGCCTTCGACCCGACCGACCTTTCGCTTTCGAATTATGCCGCTAAATTTCACTTCCTCTATGGTCCTGGCAGTGTCACCCACCCACCCCCACCGCCCCCCAATTACCCTCGATTTTGCATTTTAGATCTAGCGGAGATCTCGCGCTAGACTTTTATCCATCTTCCTTTCGCATCGAGCACTGCCTCTTTTAATTGAGAATCCCGAGAAAATCCCGAGAAAATCCCGAGGAAATCCCGAGGAAATCCCGAGGAAATCCCGAGGAAATCCCAATAGCGCCCAGGAATCGCGTAATGACGATTGCTCTCCCCACCTCCCTATGCTTGCGATTACTTCATCAGTATCACTAGGACTAAGAAACTTGGAGTTTCACGATATTTTTGATATTCGGGAGATTCCGTGTTTTCGGTCTACTTATGCAGAAGAAAACGAAACAACCAAGTCTAGACATCCACGACGATTGTTCCATTAGAATCGATGGAAGCGTTTTCTCGTTAGATGACACCCAAGAAGTCTTGGCGATTATGAGGTGGTACGTTGCCATTACAGGCCATTTAACCTTTTTAACGAGTTGCTAATATATTCGTCCGACGACTGGTCTATGACGTTGCAACGCGTTGAACGAATTTCAATCATAAAGCTTCAATTAACGTTCGAAAGACTAACTTTCGTTTGGGGATATTCGGTGTTGGGCGTCGTTTGAAAATTTGTCTCTGTCGATCACTTGGCCCTGTGTTGTGGGAAAAACAGAATAATATTTGAAATAGCGGTAGGCCTGAAAGGGGGATATCCTCGGCATTATTTTACATCTCTCATCGAATGTTTTCGTAACGAGATAACGTTTCGGGGGTTGCGGTATTTGTGTACAGATTTTGATCATTAGCTAGTCATTAGCACAGAGTTGAAGTGCTCGCGATGCTTAGGGCTATAAGCCGTTTAAAGTTCTCGAATTGCGCAGTTCTAAAAGGTTTCGATGGTAGTACACACTGCGGCAGCGGCGTCTTTCTTTAGAAAGCTAGAAGTTCTCTATTTGGGGGCAAAGGCGCCGACATCGGCATTTCAGAACTTTGGCGAGAGACTCTTGTCAAAGTGTTTGTCTATGTCGTCTCACGGCGAAAAGGTCCTCCACCTGGTTCCAGCCAAAGGGTTGACTTTTGCCTTTCCCTCTTCAGCCGCGTTCTATTTCCTTTTAAAACTAAATATACTTTCCAAACTTGTGCGCCTGCATTCACGATTCTTCTTTTCACGTCTATTAAAAGATGCCGATATTATTTCGTGTTCTTGAGCGCAACAATAGGCGCAAAGAAAAGATAAATAGCTCTATATTATCTCTACGATGATATTTTATTTCTGTCAACACGTACAGAAATATCTCAACAGTCCCATCTCTATTATATTCTCTAGTAATAATAATGTACTACCAGTGTCATCGTGAAAAACCCCAATATCCTATGCTTTTGGCGTTGCAATCCCTTCATTAGTAAAGCTTGAAAAATGAACCTCTGAAAAATAATGTCGCTTTGCGAATCGTATTTTGCTAAATAATCATCGAATCTTTTACACTGGCGATCTTCACGCACGCACGCACGCACGCACGCACGCACGCACGCACGCACGCACGCGAGTTCGAGGACGAGGAGCTCGTACTGTCCTTAAAAAGGAAAAGTAAAGCTTTTTGTTGACGCGTAGTTGGACGTTTGTTGCGCTTCGTTGTCCTAGTTTCGTCCAGCGGATCAACGTGGATTCTTGTGTAGTCCGTACTTTGAACTCAGCCCAGTTAATTCGAAATGTCACTTTCAAATTCTTCCTAATTCTGATGGCACGAATATGCTCCTACGCTCCCTACGCCTCGATTACGAAAACGCCCATCCAACCTAAATTATTGTTTTCAGTTTCCTAGTATTGTCGAGCATACTTATAATGCAATGTTAAAAGACCTGTTCTTTGCCGTCAATCGACAACACGATTTTCAGCTGCGTTTAAACACCCGGATAATTAATCAAAGCCACTGATAATTAGTCCGATGCAACGTCTAATAAAATCCCAAGAGATTGAAGTTTATTCGAGGTTCATAAAAATTGATACATTGACGTGTACATCAAGACGTGTCATTCGTTCGAATTAATTTCACGCAAACAGAATTGGAGCTTGAAAAATTTCGATGGGCGAGAACTCGTTGTGAATTTTATCGTTATCAACGAAGCTCGTACGAAGCTGCAAGAGTTTTAATTATACTTGGAGATAGAGTGCGGCGTTATGCGCTAACTTCTTTCGTTATTTTGTAAATGAATTTCAATGCAGAGACGAAAATGGAATTGGCAGTCCAATTCAATAGATATTTTATTTTATCATACTTATTTCAATTGTATAATAGTGTACGCGCACAGCATTACGTGCTACGTAGATTCTTAACAAGAAATATAACGCTCGCATGCCAAGTTGAGGACGGAGTGCCGTTGTTATAATTAAGCCGATTACCGTGATTAATCGCACTTATAACGAGTAAATGCAGCGAGTCTTTCATTTCTACAAAAGAGGCAATATCGAACGTCTGTTTATTACTACTTATACGAAGAATTTCATGTCGCAGCACCAAATGTTTATATCAGTTTTTCACTGGTAATATTTGCGGATAATCACGTAGCAATCTATCTTTTCCTTGCTAAGATTATCGTTAGCGCTGTGGCTCTGGCAAAATGTAATTATAACGAAACAATTGTTTCTCGACAATGGCAGGCGCGCAAAAACAATCGTTGTAAAAACAATCTTGAACGAGCGAACAGCGGATTACGAAAGGAACGGCCGCGACGATGCGCAACGGTAAAAATATTAATTACCAATGTCGTTACTCTTGTAGCATCAGGGCGTACAAGACCAGCGTAAAATCTTGCATAATTTCTTGCGTAAAATTTATTTTACCAACTAAATCGACTGACTATGAAATCCCATCGATTGCGCGTACCTACGAATGTCGATCGGGCTGCTAAGGAACAGGTACCGTTTGCGTCCAAGTTTCCATTAGTAGCGACTTCGCCGAGCGTCCACGAGTGATGGTGGAAAAATGTCAGAGAAATAACGTCGACTAATTGGTTTGTAATCGCACGAATTTGCAGTCGCCATTGCGGGAGAAAACTGTCGCTGCGTTGGAGGTGGCGTTGGTGGTGGTGGCGGTGGTGCTGGCGAGCGGGCGAGCGTCGGGTGGGGGGCGAGGGAGGGAGGGAGGGAGGGAGGGTCACTCGATCGAAAGAAAAAGGCACTTTTTTCATAACGGTAATAAAAGTCGCATTGATCGACGATCGCCCATAAAGCTTGCCTCGTTATTATGAAAGGCACGCCAACGAGTCGTTGGCACAATGAAGAATTTTTGTCAGTGCACGCGCGCGAGCGCATTACGCAATTACGAGGATACTTTGGAGGGGCGCGAGCATTACGAGGCGACCGATCAATCTCGCGTTATGCACTATTAAAATTGTTGCCCGCCAAATTAAGGCAGTAAATCACGAAAGGCGTGCGAGTCGCAGCCCCGTTGAGCCCAGTCCGAGCCTCGTGCACGTGATGAATATTAATGAAATCATCGCCGCGTTTACGAACCTATTAATCCCGTCGAAAGATATTATTTTGTCTCGAGCTGTGGCGCGCGTTTTATCGCTCGCCAGCTGGAACATTAGTCCGATCGATCATCGGGCTCCGCCTGTCCCGGAAAATTTCCTAGGCTTTCCCATGAAAGTATGCAGCCTCGTTTCTCGGCGTTAGGTTCCTAGGTCCCCAGGCTAATTTCGATGTAAATGCGAACCTGCTTCGGCTCTCCATCTCGCTTTTCCCGCCGTGTCACTTCCATTTGCATATTGTTTTCCTCCAGCAACCGCGTGTCGCCTCGACGTCCGATACTATTTTCAGGTTTACTTCGTTTCGTTGATTGACAACGGGTTGATTATCACCCCGTCGCATTTACTCGTACGCGTATCCGGACTCGCGAACGGACTCCGACGGAAAAATCCCCTTTGCCGATGCGAAGAAGTGCGCGTGTATGCCAAGGATTTCAAAGAATCATTCAATGATTCTTTGAAAAACCACCGGGAAATATTTCCTCAGGAAGAGTCGAGCTCGATAACATAAAAATGAGCTCGATCACGAACGATCGCACTCTCGAGTGAAATAATTTTCGGCCTCGATGGGAAAGCACAACCCCGACCCCGGCGCAATTCTTCCGGGAGATTCGAGATTCCGTAGATACGGGGATCGGTACTCTACGTAAATACAAAATCCAGCACCAGTTCGGAGAACGTGATCCTCGCCCCGCCGCCCCCGCGATCTTTTATTCATGGCGTCGCGTACGCGCGGCTTTTTTCCCACTCGGGGCCTCGCCTTATCTCCTCGGCTATCCGAGCATCTAAGTGCCCCGCTCGTGTCCTGCTCGTGTCCTGCTCGTGTCCTGCTCGTGTCCTGCTCGTGTCCCGCGGGCGTATTTCCGCGAGCCCCGGGATGACTTACTCCTGGGGCGCCGCGCTGTAAATCACGGTCCGGCACTTTGGGTTACGGCGGTATTATGGGCGCCGGCTCGGGTCGCAAATCCGCGATGACCGCTCGTATATCGCGGACCCTGGACCGCGATGCATCCGAGTAACGTATTCGCGCACAGAAATCGACGTATTACGCAAAGTCGCCGAGTCCACGGAGAGTCCGGACTTACTCGGGTATCGGAGGTCGGACTCACCCGCGTTAATTACCGAGGCCCTTCTTACCCTCGTATCAAGGGAGAGGACTTGGACGGGCTTATCCAGCGCTCCCCCGGATTTCCTTGGCGTGGATTTTTGTTTCTGCTGCATTACGCTCTTTTCGTGCTCCCGCTCGTATTGAATTCGATCAGCGACGGCTCTATAGACTGTTGTTCCTTGCGAGTGAGAGAGAGAGAGAGAGAGAGAGAGAGAGAGAGAGAGATCGATCGACCGGAATCGTGCTTTATAAATCCCATTCGATCCATTTTGCATTTCTCCTTTGTCCTATAGTCCGTATAGGCTAGATTTTCCACGCCGCGACGCCCCCGCCCCTCGAGCTCTGTCTTTCTCTTTCATCGACGTAGTCGCCGAGCTGGCGTGCCATTTCGTTTTCGTTATCGCGTCCAATTTCGTGCTCTCTCTCTCTCTCTCTCTCTCTCTCTCTCTCTCTCTCTCTCTCTCGAGATATCCTCGCAGTGATAAGGAAACGAATTTAAATAAGTCGAAAAATCAATATTCAAATCCGGTTTCTTCTCTCTCTTGGCTCGACATTTCGAGTTCTCTCGCATTTCTAACTCGGAGCTCGTGTGCGTGCGACGCGTGTGCATGTGTACGGCCTTTATGCAGCACGGACGCGCTCATGTTTGCGAGAATTAAGTATTTCACGAGCAAAAGTGTAACTTGCATTGGATAAACGTCTTTCTTGAAAAGCGTAAACGTTACAGAATGTAACGTAAATAATGGAGTCGAGGTAATCGCATCTTGCGCCTCATTTCCGTGCAGTTTACCTTTTTCAAATAAAATATAAATTACCCGAATGGTGTCTTTGAACCAAATATAATATTTTCCGTCGGATTTCTCACTGTTCATTCTCGTTTCTATTTGAAAGGATAAAATGTATACTATTTAGGTGACATTCGCGCTCGCTCTCTCTCGCTCTCTCTCTCTCTCTCTCTCTCTCTCTCTCTCACACACACACACACACACACTCAATTTTATTCTCCGTGTCTGTGTAGCTGAGAGTAATGTTTTGTTTAAACAGAACAATTACGGAACGATGGATCGGAATTTAATGGAAGCAGCGTCAGGAGGAAGCGTCAACCGTCCACGAGAGATCGAAAATAATACGAAATGTATAATAATAATAATGTTTCGATATTGCGATAAAAGGGTAAAATCGATCAGGAGGAGAGAACCAGCTACTCTCGTTTAATAATACCAAATAATACCAAAGCTGATTATCAAAGGTTTATACGTCGACGTTTGTAATACGAATATTAACGTTTGCGAATTTATGTAACTCTGTAATTCTCTCATTTAGAAATAATTATGAAAAAGTAATTCCGTTATCGGTGCGCCGCTTCAACGTCAGCTTGTAATATAAAATACGATCAATTCGCGTTTACAAGTCTCAACGAATTCCCATAAAACGAGACGTATTTATTTTACGCTTACTTTCAGCATTACTTTGACTGAGATTTTCAGGAATTTTTAAGCTAAACTTTTATATTGTTCGAAAGAGAAAGCGAAAAAAGATATAAGAGATATAATATGAGAGTAACGTACGTTAAACATCCGAGTAAATAATGGTTTTTGACTCGAACGAATAAACTTCCGATATCGTGACGCTCTTATATCCGAATGTACAACGCTATTTATGCTTTACGTAACTTCATTAGCGGAATATATTTGTTTCGAGAAATCCTGACACTCGGTGGCCGATGCGACACTTTTATCCTCATGTATTCGCGAAATAAAAGTTTCGGTCTAAACAGCGGACGAATTAATTACACTTATAAATAGAAAATCTTCAACAATGTTGCGAACGCGAATTTCCTTATTTGCTCGTAATTAAAGGAGCTGCGAATTCCCGACTAGACGCGTTTATACGAGCGTCTAGCGTTTAAAAGGTGAAAAAAGGAAGCGACAGCAGTTTTGCGACACAACGAGAATATTGCGCTAAGAAGAGGGAGATATTCAATTTCAAAAGAATTAGAGTGAGAATTTTGCGACCCTTGATTTTTTCTTTATTGCAGCTCGCACAATTGTCTCGAGAGTATCTCGAGGGGCTGGCGACGCAAAGCGGACGAAAGAAAGAGACAATTAACTTTTCTCGAGGATGCTTTTCATAAAAGCCAATGTAAATCCTCCGACGCTCTCACCTTCCTTCTTTTTTGATGGCCGCGAAGTACCCGGGAAAATATTACTCCTTTTCCTCCCGGCAACTTGAACTTTCCGAGCTTAGGCCGCACGCAGCGTGAAATAATAATTCTAAAGAAATTTCATAACTGTCGCGCGGAGGCGGCGGTTCTTCCGTCTCTCGAAATCTCAAGATGGCAACGCATTAAGGAATACCCGGTAAGCGTAATAAGCCGAGCACCACCTCCGTCTTTCGAGCCAAGACCCAAGCGCGCCCACACACACGCACGCGCGCACACGCGCACACCCTCATTTTCTCTCGGCCTATCTACCTATCTGCCGTGAAATACGACACTGAAATATCTGCGCGCCGAGGGAACCTAATAAAACTCCTATTCGCCATTTTTTAAAAGGACCTTATACTTTATTTCGTTCCCGTTTCAAAAACGATATATTTATGCTTCCCCTAGAGCTTGTTATACACGTCATATCAGATTTATGAAATTTAAATATTTCAAGTGCAGCAGCGCATCAATGTCACCCGAGCCATTACCAGAGGAAAGAACCTGTTCCGAAATATTTAATGCTTTTACGCGTTGTTTAATCTCGACGGCCATTTCTTTCTAAATCTGGATCGCGGTTCAGGTGCCGGGAATTCATTTTTATTACACGAAGGTGCTTCCGGTTGCGTGCGATGCACACGTATTTGCATAACTTTTTTACCATCTTTGAAGCTTAATAACAAAATTTATTCGGTAAAGCTAAAACTCCCGTCGTTAGTCCTGCGCAATAACTTAATCCCCAAGATTCGGGAAATTTTACCAATTTTACCGAATGCTAGAATTTGCGAGTAAACGGGAGATTTTTTAAAATTGTTTTATTACCGGCGTGAAAACGTGAAAACGCCATGAAACGGTGATCGCGTAAACAAACCTTTTCCAACCTTGATATTTAACCGGTAGGAGAAAAGTAGAACCGAATGTACGAATTAGCGATAATCACTGGTGAATTTCGTTGAATTTCAACGAAACAACCAAGTTTTTACCCAAAGGTCGCGTGCACGAAACTGAGAAATTGCATTGTAAGAGTATCACGTCTACAAGGCACTTGGAGCCCTCGGGCTGAGTACAAGTAAATTCATCTCGATATATTACGTATTACTCGAGTTTTGAGACAAATTTTGTCAAACCTCGAGTAATTTCAAGTCGGAGTGTATTCCGCATGGCTCGATTGGGCTTGCGAGGAAGGTATCGGGACGTTCGATATATCCGGGAGGGTGGTTTGGTGCCACGGGGGTGGGAGAGCAGCTTTAGGCACCGTTGGGCTATCGCGTAAGCACCGGCAGTGCTTGCGATCTGTCAAGCGAACCTCTCGCTCTGCCGCTTTTTCGCGATTCGTTTTATTCGCATTCAAATGGCAGCACTTTAATTTGCATGCTAAGAGCGCCACCCCCACCCCCACCCGCCCCGAGTGGGCCGGATTTCCATTTAAACTCGCAAAATGGCGTCACAGGCGCTCGCGAGGCTACAAAATTTTTTATTGAAAGATTCGATGCAGATAAGAGACAGAGAGAGAGAGAGAGAGAGAGAGAGAGAGAGAGAGCGCGAGCGAAAAACTCGTCCACCACCCCCTTTTCCGTCCGGTGTTCTCTGCAGCTTCGAATGCGCCTGCGCGCAAATGCTCCGGAGCTATTTCGCGAGATAAAACGCCCTTTATCTCCTACACTCCGCCCCTCGTTCGTTGCCGCGCACTTCGTCTCTCGCTCTCTCTCTCTCTCGCTCTCTCTCTCTCTCTCTCGCTCTCTCTCTCTCGCTCTCTCTCTTCCACCGCTATTTTCCCTTTACCCTGCTTTCCGCCCTCCCTCCGCGCGCCTCTAGCCGCACGCCAACGCGCCCTTCGTCCCGTACCCCCACGCTCCCGCAGCCGGGCGATTTTTCTCTCTCTATCGTTTCCTCATTCGTTCCCGTCCTCCAAATCACTTTTATGGCGTTTACGGACGAGTGTTTTATTCGCGTCTGCTGGACGCGAGGTGGCCGAGGTTTGCTTTGTCGAAACTCGCGACGTTATAAATGTCCTCCGCGCGCCGCCTACAAAAGTTTATCATTTTCCCGACGCGCCGGATATTCGACACGTAGCTCGCACAGGAATAGCCGAACTTTATTCGCAGAACGAGGAAAAAAATGCGCTTTTTTTTTCCTCCATTTCAGGAGGTCAATTTATCGATTCCCGAGTCGGCGCCGAACCCCGCAATTCACCTCCTCGCGAAATCCCCAGAGTCGTTGAATTCGGGAACTAAGCTCGCTGTACCGCTTTTCGCGAATAAAACCAGTGTCCGCCGCTTTTAATCATTCGACGAAGAACCAAATTCTTTCCGTATTAATCTCTAGCTGGAGAGGCTTCAAAGGGTCGGAATCCACGTGGAACTTTTCCCCCTGGCGCTTTCGAGCTAAGCGAGCCTGATAAGAAAGAGCTTGCAATATCCAGCGATTAATCTTTAGTTTTCACGAGATAATCGGATGTATTCGTTAAATCGTAAGGCCATTTCTTAACGCTTGCATCCCATTCTAACGTAGCGAACGTAGCGAACGTTCGCTACGTTCGAAGTCTATCGAGAAACTATAACGCGCATAAAGTTGTAAAACGAATGCGATATCCAAATGATATTGAGTACCGGCTCAACGGATAGAATAAGCACAATATTACAGCACGCGATTTCCTACTCCACTCCACTCGTTAATTGAACGACTCGAACGCCGTAATTAACGCTAGGATATATGGTGGAAGGATAATGGAATGGATATCGTAAAAGCGTACTAAGATAGGCGTTTAGCCACTCGAATTGTATAAGAGAAACGAGGCAATGAAAAAATCGATATAAAAGCGATAAAAAAGCGTCCGTGGAACCAAGTGATTACTCGCACAGGCGTGCGAGAAGAAAATTCAAGGAAGCCCCAAGGAGAGGCAAGTGGCTTCCGTTTCCGAGGCGAAAAAGACGGAGGGCTTTTGTTTCTCCCCGAACCTAATCAACCGCGCCCTTTCCCTCAGGGCGGCTATCGACTGCTGCCGATCATCCGCTGTTATTCGATCGAGCTGATTTATCGCGATGGCGCCAACGAGGCTCTCGATTTCGCTCGCGCATAATCGCTGGCCGTTGCGCGCCCTCTAGCGCCCAACGCCACTCGCAACGCGCTCCAGATTTACAGTTGTTTTGAGCGGTTCCTTTGATAGTGCACGGATTCCACCTTTTGTTTCCGGCAGTACTCGTCACTCGCCGCTTCAAGGGCCAACTGGCCAAACACGAACCGCCGCCCGCCCGCGCGCACACACACACACACACACGCGCGCGCGCGCCAGGGTCGCTAAGCCGTTGACTCAACGTTATCGGCTTACAAGTCAAACGACCAGATTTTCGGCGCACCGGCCCGACATCAAAGTCGAGTTGGAAGTGGAGAAGAGCAGCATCGGGCCGCGCTATTGTTTACCCAGCTATTAGGGGCTCCGGACTCGACGGAAGCGAGATTCGGTCGTCGTCGTCGTCGTCGTCGTCGTCGTCGTCGCCGCGTGGAAAAAAGACGGAGCGTTCCCCCGCGGAATGTATATCGGATTCTGGTAGTCAATAACGGCGGCTGGGGGTGGCGCAAGACGGCGGCGGTCCGGACGTTTTATCGGCTGCTGGCTTGATATAGTGGGCGGTAGCCGCCGTCGCTGTTAGAGGGCTTAATCTCTCACGCTCGGTTAGCTCCTATTCCTAAACCTCCCTCTATGCCGTCGACCCCGAGTCAACTTTCCCGCTCGAGCTTCCCTCGGTGGATTTCTGAACCGTCATTTTTCTATTCCTCGCCTACCCTCCCGCGCTGCAAATTAACGCTCCGCCCTTAACATGCTTCTTTTTATTAACAATTACCGGTTGATCAATGGTATCTCCCTCGTCGCTACCGCACGAGCTTTCTCCTCTCGAAACTAGAACGCGTCGATACTCTACTTTCACGAATTACAGTTTCAGCTGACAAAGCTTCGCTTCCCGAGCCTATCATACCTATACATTTGTCTCATTTCTCTGGCTCTGGAAGATTACGCGCGGGAATATCCTTTTCATCTAAAGAGCGTGCAACTTTGAAGATGCAGATTAGAGGGAACAAGTTTATTGGGAACGAGTTTTTCATTAACTTTTGACGTACCTCTTCTCAAGAGCTTTCCGTGCAAGCCGGAGAAACATCCTCCTCCTTTTGGATAAAACGCTCGTACATTTTTAAGATAAAGTTCAAAGCTCGTCCGTAGGCGAGCAAATACTTGGAATTCCAGAAGTGCGCGGCTCTGTCACGCGCACTGTAAAAACCAAATTTTCATAAAAATTCGAAAAAAGGAAAGTTTTGTTGGTAAACGCTGTGGAAAAATGGCATTCGCATTTATCCCGTAATTATGCAGGACGTCGTATCTTTTCTTCCACGGATTTACAAATAAACGGGATGTCCTTGTTTTTGCTTACTTAGAAAACTTGATAATTATTTCACTGGGCAACGTTTGCATTCGTTTAAGTAGGATTACACTTTCTCATAATTGTTCGGATACGAAAGGGGCCGTCGAACGTATATATTCGTAATATAGATAACGCGTATTCAAGGATTATCTTTTAACGCTAGGCATCTCTTTTATTCGATCGGATCTTATCGAATATTACAAATGTCCCGGAAGGCTGGAGGAAGGAAACATGGCAAAGGAAGTCTCAAAGCTTTCTGGAATAAGAGAAAAATATGAAGCCTGAAATGTTTTTGGCGACACGACGCCTACAGTCGGATGATATTTTCATTTATCGCATTCGCATCACGTAATAAAAGCTTGGATTTGATTAATGGGGAATCGGTTGAAAAATCACGAAAGAGATGAGAGGGTGAATCGGAGCGAGATAAGAGAAGTTTGAAAGTGCGCGCGCGCGTGTGTGTGCGAGAGAGAGAGAGAGAGAGAGAGGGAAGTATGCGTCATTTGTCATCGTATCCCGTTAAGTTCGGCACGTGCTCCACGTCGGTACGCGTGGAGACGCACCTCGACGTTTCTCCTTGGGCGCGTAGTTGCGTAAGACCCCTGGCGCACTCCTTATCGGCGCCCGGAGATCTCGAAATCATCGAACAATGAGCGCACTAACTGGATAAGTGCGAAAACGAGCTCCTTATCGGCTAGTCCGCGAGATAAGGCTCTCCCTCCACCCCGAAAGCCTCGTTATTGCATTATATTCTCTCCCCGTAGAATAATGTATCCGAGGCTTACAACCCCAAGCTCGACGTTCCCTCGAAGGCGGCAGAGTAAAACACGAACCGAGGGCGAGAGAGAGAGAGAGAGAGAGAGAGAGAGAGAGATGGTGCGATTACATTGAAATGGTAATGCGCGTAGATAGGACGCGGGCTCGATTAACAATTTGGTCGGGCGCCCGTACGGAATCGTCACAATCACTTTTCCCCTCTTTTCATTTGCGAGCAGACTGAAACCTACGTTTCATAATCGCTCTGTAACCCGCTTCTAATTGCTGAGCTCGTCCTCGGCACTCGCGGACAAACAAAATGAACACCAAACGACGAGCGACGAAGAGAACAAGAAACGCACCACCATGCCCAACACTCTTGCACCGAGCACTCGACGTCATTTTTATTACATATTTACATACAACTTATGTCACATCGAGATGCACTCCGACGACGTCGGCTGGCCTGCAAAAATGGCACGAGCACCGACTCGCGCGAGACGCCTGGCGATAAAACCTTGATTAATAAGCGTCTTTCGCTTAAAACGAGTTATCGAGGGACTTTCCGCTTACTTCCGAGAGGCGATCGAGTGTCCTTATAAGTGCTCGTTCTCCGTCCGACACGATGTCCGCGGCTGGGGTGCGATATAAATTCCTTTGTTGCCGCTGCCTCGGAAAGTGCCTATTGCCAAGGAAAGTGAAAAATGCCACCAACTCTGGTGGCTGGGCTTTGGAAAAACGTAAGACGAGATGGTGGGAATACGAACGACGGGAGTCGGGACCACGGGAGTCGAATGTTCCAGATTCCCAGTAGCCTAGCTACGACGTACTCGCACAAGGAAGGTACGTACGTTCGCAAAAAATATCGAGCCATTGTTATCGAGCCCAAAGAGGATATTTCGCTAAGTGTGTCGCTAAGCGTCTCTTTTTGGCCGTGTACCATTAGTCATGCGAGTGCACCGGTCCGCGTTAAATTCACCTCCCGAATACCGAATGCTGGGCAAATAAACAATTGGCCTAACTATGCGAGCAAATGCACGCAAACTCGAGTGGCCGAGAAGGAGGTCACTCGTGACCAAAAATAAGCAAACTACCTTCCTCGGTGCCTCCTCGACGTACCCACACACCTATACGCCAAACAAATTATCATCGGACTATCGAACGTATCTGCTCCTGCCGTTTGTAACGGACGTCTGGCAGAGCATTGCAGAGCGACGAGGAACGTTAGCTAACGCACAGCTAACACGGATCAACTTTCAAAGATGTTGAGAAATTCATAGAATTCGTAGCGAACGCTTCACCAAGGAAGGACACACTGGCTGTATTCGTAGGCTAATGGAGTTAAATACCTTTTATGCAAATGAGAAGGTCACCGAGCTCAGCTTCACCAACGCAGAAACTTTAACGTAGAAGACCGACGAACCAATGCATAATTACAACGCGTGCTTACAAAACGCAAACGATTTGAATTTCATGGAATGTGCGACGATTAAATAAGGCTAATTGAAATTGAAATCGCGAGAGTGCGACAAGGAAATTGACAATCGATTAACGTTAAACAGTCAGGGACGAATGTATATTGTTAGGTTGGACAAGTGTGTTAACTTTGATTACGAATAACCCGGATAAGATAAATACACGATTCAATTATCATCGAGCAAAATGTCGTAGTCCGTAACGTGGCCGACGTAAAGAAAGTTGTAACTTTCAATTTTTTCCCCCCCTCTTTTTCTTCCTTTTCGAATAAATGATATTCTTATCCGAATGGAGCGCCTCGTGAAAAGCCAATTTACCAAAATCTGAAATAAGTTAACAAGGCTGAATGTCGCAGGAAAAAGGTGTACTTGTTAACGCGTTCGATATCGGAAGGTGGATCTTCCACGGAATAAATCGAATTAATTAGAACTCACGATGTAAAACACAATTATCCACCGAAATGCTAACGAACCATATCGCTGTCATTATATACGTCAAGTGTAGATAGTGATTTCCGATCGGAGCTTACGTCTGCTAAAGAGATTGCATTTTAAGGATTAGACCCTCGGTAAATTACATTGTACGGATAATTAATAAATGTACGCAGCAAGTGGCGAATGGTCGCAAGCGGTGCGAAACTTCAGTATCGAAATAATTTGAAAGTAACTCGTACGAAATGTATTCCCTACGTTCAAGTAACAATGCGTGTAACTAATTGTCGTACTGGAAACAATGATTACGCTTGAATAGTTCGAATAGGAGGTCTGGCATACTTAACAATCTCGGTTTATCGTTCGTTGTTGAAAAGTAGAGTTTGTAATAAAATATCGATCGTTATTAACGCAGTAGCAATTACTTTCCAATTGGACGATAAATGCAGCAGCGAGATAAAATAGAATACAAGAATTGAACGAAATTTATGTACAAAGACGAAAAGTTAAGACGTAAACCGAACTGGATATCGTGCAGTTAAAGTCTAAGATCCATCGGCTTGTTTTACCAAAAGATATTTCATTCTAATAATATTGACAATGTACTTAAAAGTTTTAAAAATTACTAATCGATACCGCAAACAGTACAATCGCCAAAGTCTCGCTTAAAAGGAAAAGAGAAAAATATATCCCGCGGCGTAACAAAGAATGTAAACAAGCAGTCAATGAATGAGAAGAAAAAGCCTCTAATGAGTATAAGAAGTAACGATACGCGGATATAAATAAAATACATAAATATACGAAATGACAAAATTATAATAAAATATAATTAAAAAATATGTAAAATAATGAAAATCGCAAGACAAAGCAAAGTTAATATTCTTGTAAAATATGCTCGCTGTAAAGAACGCAAAAAAAAAAAAAAAAAAAAAAAAAAATGGGCAATTACCGCTACATCAGACTCTTGAATATAACGTTAATCGACCAAATACGCGGAATAGCTTATTGCAAGTGTAAAATAAATTGCGGTGTAGGTTTAGTGATTACATCGAAGCTACGTTTTTACAAGGAATATCGTGGACTTGGCTTTCTTAAGAATACGGAAACAGTGTCGGATGATAAGCAGCAGAAATTGAAATTAAACTGGAATAATTTGAAATTGAAATTAAAATCTTGTGGATCGAGTTGTAAAATGAAATTACGTGAAATTATACGCGTACATTCGTGGAAGCCAAGAGTATGAGAAATAATAGGTCTAACGTGGATACCACGCGAATGTCAAAATTCTTAACAATTCTCAAAGCTAAACGAACAATAATTTCAGCGGATTAAACGCTACACCTTCGTGCAGTTTTTACTACACTTTAAATGCGAAATTTGAAAACTTACAAAGAAAGATTAATATAATATGCGAGCAAAGCTAATCTTATCTTATCCAAGTAATTTTAAATAATATCGTACAATTGTTGACAATCTTGGTTAAATCGAAAGAAATTTTATTAAATTGTATAAATAAAGCGACTATTTATAGGTTATCTTGATATTGAAAACCAATTACAATTTTCATAAATGTTATCGCATCGAAAGATTAAGTAAAATCTGAAGATACGTAATACGCTTGACGGGACAATTGCTTCGCCGTCAAATAACTCAAGTAAAATAACAAAGTCAGATTCATTGTGAATATTAACTTATCGCAGAACTCCATGTCAGACGCAATATTATTGCAGGTTCGTGTTTTGAAAAACAGCGACAAGTGTACTTGTAAAATAAGATTAAGACACAAATTTGTTGAAAAATGTTTAATATTTATTATAGATTATCGTTGATATAAAAATGCTAAACGCGTACCAACAAAGTCAAGAAATCAATCCATTCGAACGACTTACGATGAAACAAAGATATCGCGATTAATGAAAACTTTCAAGCAAATACTCAAATCCGACATTCGCAATGGACGCGCAAGGCATTAAACTAATTAGAGCCTATCGTTGGAAGGACCACGAGAACAGGTTTTCACGAGAACGACTAAATTACTATAGTTTTCAAATGAATTTGTTGCTTAACTTAGTCCTCGCTAGCGTTTACAAGTGCCAAGTAAATGTTCAAATTTTGATCCATTCGATTCGGTAAGATAGATGTAATTGTGTAAGATTTTATTCGAATTGTTAGTTTTTTTTTTTTTTTTTTTTTTTTTTTTCCCCGTGAGGTTTTGAGCATCATCGAGATAAAAAGGGACTTATTTTCATTTAAAGAAGATTAGTTTATCTGTACTATTTACTGTACTGTTGCCGCTTAATTGGCCAGGCACGCATTTATCATTTATTACCGTAATCTTTCAAACTTTTTTCAAGAAATGAATCAAGATTGCACCGTAAACATCCTACACAAAAGTAATTGTATTTTTCTGCATTTGATGGATCGAAGCCGCGGCTCGAGTTGCGCTCGTGATTTTGAATCGAAAACAAGAGAAAATTGAAATAAACCTGGCGGTAAATAATGCAAAGTTCGCCGATTATATGTACAAATCTAGCCACTCGACATAATTCAAGAGAAACACAGGATGTGAAGTAGCAGCTTGAACTGGAAACAACTTAACATAACTGTCTGCTGAATTTTCGATCTATACAAGCGACGTATGCCTTTGTGGAAGCAGTGAACTACGTAAAGACCGCGAATGCAAACAAATTGATAGGACTTACAAACTCGAAAGGAGCACTTAACAACTGCGCAAATTCTTAACCAATTTAACTCCACGATTATCGCAATAATGGAACAAGCGAATGATGCGAGCACCGCGAACATTCCAAAGAAATGGCTTTGTATAAAAGTAGGAGTAGGGGCTCGAGAGGCGACAAATGCAATTCCATTCAAGATTGCGAATCGTTACAAAATATGTCGTTGAGCAAATAGTACCGAGTGTCACGTAATTTCGTACGAAAATCCGACGTACAGTCATCGAGGAT
Source organism: Wiebesia pumilae (assembly GCA_018907045.1). NCBI lineage: Eukaryota > Metazoa > Arthropoda > Insecta > Hymenoptera > Agaonidae > Wiebesia > Wiebesia pumilae. Next base: position 438,343 of record JACCHZ010000136.1, on the reverse strand, counting down.
GAAACTTTTAATAATACGTCCAATGCACCCTACCAACGGGAATTAACGATGGTGAAATTCTACGTAAACAACAAGCGCTGTAATTGCATGAAATCGCTAATCCGAACTAAGCACGCGTCCATCTTATTTCGGTTGCGAGTGACTTTGTTTATCTAATTACATTTATCGAACGGTATCGTCGTTTGACATCTCCAAATATTCGAAACGTTGTTGACCCGAATCAATAAAAATTATCAATTTAATTTCACAATCGTAGCAAATATTTTCATTTTACGATGAAACAAATTCCTAATTATACCGTTACTCGATATCGCCACTTACGCGAGTACTGTTCGTTCGATAAAAAGCATACGTGGCAAACGAGTCGAAATCGACGAGCATACCTCATTACTAAATAGGAAAAATTTGCACAAGTTAGCGTCGTTGCACGAAAGTAATTTGCAAATAATTTTCAAAAAGAAGATAATGCTGGGATCGAGTCGCCATTATTTGCGAAGCTCCCTAAGAGCGAAAGATCGTCTCGTGGCAAAAGGACAATTCGAGGATTATCCACGAATCGAATTTGAAAGGTAATGTAAATTTAGCGGAGACGCGCATTGAAGCTTCGTTCGAGTTTTAACTTTTTACGAATAATTAGCGTCCGGCAATGCTATTTTAACAGATTTGTAATCGAGAACACGAAGCACGAGTAACGAGTAACGAGTAACGAGTAACGCGTAACGAGTAACGAGTAACGAGTAACGAGTAACGAGTAACGAGTAAGTAACGAGTAACGAGTAACGAGTTCGGCCAGCAGCTGAACGTTAACTTTCAAGTATTTTTTATCTACGAATGTCGCGTTAACGATAATAACGGCCCCCTCATTGGACAGCTGTGAGGTAGTCGTTGTATCGGCAGATTTTGTACTTTTGGTTTTTACGTAACGCAACGGATCTCGTCGGAATCATCAGGCGCGATATCTATTTATACAACTTTTTACTTGACGCGTAATTCGCGTTACGTAATTGCTTTTAAATTGATTACTTTTAATAAGCCCGACGGCCGAATCTAATCAAAGCATTTAACAATTAGTGTAAACGATCGAGGTAATTTCGCGATGGTTATCGAGTTACTTTTAATGTAATTGTATTCGATCGGGATTGTGATTTGCCTGTCGAGCGAGCGATACAATTTATTTCGATCATTCCGTCATTGTCACGAATCGCGAACGCCAAGAGAGACGCCCTCCCACGATCGCGACTACCCTATCGTTATAATTATTGGTTGCAGAGCGTATGAAATTGCGAAAAAAAGTTTGGGAAAAGTTTGAAAAACGTTTGAGCCTCGCGTGACGAAAAATACGGTCGGACTTTTAAATGTGATCGGTTGAAAGGCCGCTTTTGTACGAGTAGCGATATATTTTACGCGTGCCTTCCCCGACCTCGTTCGCGCATACCATACGGCGGATGATAATTCCGCCCGACAAACCGACAAACAATTAATAAAACGATCGCGATCGCCTCGGCGATCGCTCGATAAGCGAAACTTCTCGGCAACATCGCGACTACAAGAGTAAAAGTTTCGAGTAAAAGAGAGAGTCACCGATAAAGCCTATCGCCAGATTACGCAACCTTAGCCACGACGCTGAAAATACGGCGAAAGCTCGAGGGGCGCGGCGACGACGCACCAGAGGACGATGCCTGCGGGAGCGTGAACGCGTCGCTCGAGGCGGTTGACTCTCGGCGAGGTGTTAAACGGTGAGAGCTTTGGTCCGGGAGAGCTCGTTAGGATTTTTCCGCGAGTGCTAAACGTCCTGGAGAATGCCGGCCTCGCCAGTACCGGGAGGTTCGCGCTAACGAGACGACCGAGGAGTGCGCGAGGAGGACCCGTCAATTGTTTCTGCAAACACGAAACAATGGACAGTAGCCGGACCGCCGCGGCCGATACCAACGGCCGGTTTATACGCTCTAGAGGGATTCCCGTAAGCGGCTCTCGTCGCTTTTTCCCCTTTTTTCCCCTTTTTTCTCCTCTTTTCTCCTCTTTTCTCCTCCTCTTTTCTCCTCCTTTTTCACCTCCTTTTTCACCTCCTTTTTCACCTCCTTTTTCACCTCCTTTTTCACCGACTTCTTTTATGCTCTCCTTCTCCACCTCCGCCTCCTCGTCGCTTTCTCATTCTTATTCTTCGATTTTTCGTCCCCGCTTTTTTTTACTCGTTCTTACGAACTCGTGCTCCACACGGGCCTCCAGCTCACAACGGACTTTAAGTTCCCGTCATTAAGTTTTTATTGAAATTTTAGTCGATCCGCGATCGGGCGCAAAAGAAGCCTCGCTACGCAAAAAGCCTAGTAGCCGACGTTTCTCCGAGAATATCAACGAGCAAACCAACTGCCACGTCCTCGACGCTCAACGCAATCCCATGCCATTTATTCAATTTTAATTAGCTGCTATTCAGATGTCATCGATGATTTATCAATAACACAGGCCGAGTCGGGCTTTCTCTCTCGTTGCGCTAGATGCGACTACTCTCGGTTTAATTACTCGCGTTTAATGATTCGTAAGCAGTGCCGTTGAAGAAGTGGTTAGCGAAATATTCCGCTTCGAGTAGCGCGCGACGTCCCAACGTTTCCCAGTCGGCACGGACAATTGAATATTATGAATTATTGTAGTTACCGCTTACAAATGTTCGTCCATGTGCCAATGCTCGCTCTCTCTCTCTCTCGCTCTCTCTCTCTCTCGCTCTCTCTCTCTCTCACTCACGCTCTCACTCACGCTCTCACGCTCTCACGCTCTCGGGTCCGGCTCATTTTGCCGCATTTTTGCAGATCGACGACGCTTTCTCTCGTGATTATTTGTCGTGCAAAGTTTGATAGTTCGGGGATAGTTCACCGAAACTCGCGAGTTTGCGCATTAATCCCGTGCCGCTCGCGTGGGAGGCTTTGCCTCCTAAGCTCTTGTGATTTTTAATTTAACATCGACGAGGTCTTTGGCGTTCGCCCGCGGTAATTTTTCGCTAGGTAAGCTCGCGGAGCAGCAGAGGCAGCGATTAAAGGAGTCGCGAGCCGAGCGACCGAGAGAAATTTATTAAGCGTAAAATATTGAAAATTCCTGACTAATGAATTCATCGTGTACCCAAGACTTGGTTGTTCTTGCTGGGCTTTTTCGAGCAGCGGTGCAGTTTTTCGACGGCGCGCAGTTCCGGTGTAGTTTACCGTTCGGATGAGGCTACGAATGACTGGCCGATCGAGTGCAACGGGGACCGAACCCGAGTAAATAGACTTCGTAGCGTAAATAAACGCGGGGCGATTGACTCGTCGGGCCTCGAAATTTCAGGTCCCGCACTCGGAGCCTAGGACACGAGCAGCTGGTGTTTGTTGTATTTGGAGAAGAGCGAGCGAGCGAGCGAGAGAGAGAGAGAGAGAGAGAGAGAGCGCGATTTGTACTTAATAAGGATATATAGCCGGGACGGAGGTGAAGCGAGACGAACGATAAAAAGCCTTATATTCGTGAAAACGCTCTCGCGGAACGGGCTACTCTTCTCGTGACAAAAACGACGCTAATCTGGGTAGCCGATCTCGGCGGAGCGCAGCGGCAGCCACGATATCATCGATATTTCTGTATGGCTTTCACGAAGTTTGCGCATCCGTTGGGGTGGTGGCGGCGGCGGGGGCGACGCCGTGGGCCGGGCGGGGCAGGGAGAGAAGAGAGAGAGAGAGAGAGAGAGAGAGAGAGAGAGAGAGAGAGAGCAGCGAGCGAGCGAGAGGGATTGCGGCTTTGTCCTGCCTCTCGCCACACACGTACGCGCAGATAAACGCGCGCGCGCACCGAGCCACGAAGGGAGTCGCGGACAAAGGCAAAGGTGAAGGAGAGAAAGAGCGAGAGGAGGGGAAGGGAGAGCGAGAGTCCGGGAGTATAATATGAGAGTTTCTGAGATATTTATGCGTTGCATTGTCTCTCAGCGCGCGCGCGCGCGCGCGTTCGCTGCGAGACAACAACTTCATTCGATCGGCTGCTCGAGTTATGAACCTCCGCAGCGCCGCCTTCCCTCGCCATCCCGACAACCACCGGCACGCCAAACTCACCTACGGCGCACATCGCTCTGGGCTTCATCGACTGCTTTTCGCCTCGCGCCCCCTAATTTCTTCGTTAGCCCCTCTGCCCGCGCCATCGCCCGGTTATTCGAAGCGCACGGATGTTTCCACTTCCGCCGCGCGCTATCGCACTCCTCGATAAGGATTCTCTAGCCGAGATGCTTCCTCGTCTTCGTTATCTATCCTTATCTACTTTCTTGGGTTAATGCCACGGCGACTCGCTTCGCCCGTACAACAGCAGCTCCATTAGGTTTCTATCCAAATATTAGCTAAAGGTCGCTCTGAGCATCATTCCGTTGTATAATTCTACCTGTCGGCTTTCGATCGTTAATTCGCTGCAGTTAATTTCGTTGGGATCGGACGAAAGAGTGCGTTGGCTGCCTCGTTGATTATGCAAATTACCCCTCGATAATCCTCGTTTCGCTTGCGATACCTAACGAGATAACCGTCCTAAATGCGAAGATAATCGTAGGCAAGCATCGTCCGTTAACGATATATCCCTTGTACGTATGTGTTTTCAGCTAAAGCCCGTACGCGTTGGTGGTGTCCCAATGCAAAAAAGCCCAACACAAGCTCGGGCGAATCCCGATGTCTTCTCACGAATGAAAATGTCGAGCTCCTCGTAATTTTTCGGGGCTTGTGGAGGGAGCCACGCCTCGTTTTGGTAAGTCAATCGGAAGTCCATCGAGTGCCCGCGACGTCGCCTATTAACGATCGCCGACCCGCGGTCCAGGAGGATCCTCCCAATAGGTCAATTTATAAAAGCGAAAATGAGAGAGAGACGGAAATGAAAGGAAAACATGCGCCCGCAATAGAGCCATAAATACGCTTTATCTGGCCGTGGAAGGGGCGGAGAATTGAAAATTTGTTGGGAAAATTTTGTAATAACAAGGGAGAGTCTCTGCCGGCAGGAGCGCGTCCTTTTTGCAGCTTCGGTGGCTCCCGTTCTCTCTCGGCTCGCCACTTTGTGCACGCTCGCGCAGGGTTGCTCGTATCTGATTGTCCCCGCGGGAGTCTACCTCGCGTAATTAAACCCCGAGCGAAATTGCGCCCTCGGTCGGTCCCTCGCTTTATTGGCAGACTGGAGAAAATCCTCCGCGTCGTCCTTTTTCCGGCGGCCTCGTTATGATAAAATTATCGTAGCCAGGCTCCTTTGTAAATATAAATTCGGAGATAATGACGCGAACCGAGGGTAAATACTAATTCTCTGGCGCTGGTCCCCCGATGGTAGACCCGAGTCTCCTGGAGAACGTCTCCGTTTGCTCTTGGGACAAACAAACACCTCGGGCTTATCGGGGCGGGGTCCTCGGTCGGTCCTCGGCTGGTCCTCGGTCACGTGAGCCTCGTAAGCCAAAACTAGCGATGCACTTTCTCGCCTCGTGGGGCCAGCTGGTATTAATCGAGCGATCAATTAAATTAAATCGCTTCGTTAGGGGGATAGACGGAGCTTCTGAATAAATAACCCTCTTAATAATCCGGTCTCTTGCTCCTTCAGATCGGTCGACTCGAGATAATTAATTTCATACTAATTCTTTTATCGGCGATTGTAAAAACGTCCCGAGTGAAAAGAACGGTTACAAGTGTCGTTATCGCGCTCTCGTGTCATATTCGCTAAGAGATAGAAGAGATAGAAGAGATAGAAGAGATAGAAGAGATAGAAGAGATAGAAGAGATAGAAGAGATAGAAGAGATAGAAGAGATAGAAGAGATAGAAGAGATAGAAGAGATAGAAGAGAAATAAATGCGGCAAATAGAATTTATTGCTGCAATTAAGGAATGTCGATTTTATTATCAACGATCCAAGCGAGCACCACGGACGAATGCCCGAATCGATATCGCTAATGTAGGCCGTGCAATAAATAAGAAATCAGTCGGACTCCCTCGAGCCAAGGCGAGCAGATGACATCTGTTTTGAAGTTTTGATAATACCTCTCGAAATACGCTATTGCTTTTTCAAAGAGTCCAACAGCGAGTATATCGTCTAAGGCGCGGAATAATAGAGATGGTGGTGCTCCTTACAATAAAGCCGCCCGGGCTAGGATTACAGTCGACAATCCCATAATGTCCGTGGAGGGATGCCGAAGAAAGAGCGAACCTCTGGGCTCTGCGTTAATATCTTCATAGAAGCGCCAACTTTGTTCGGGGAAATAAAAATGTACGGGCGATTGTGTGCGTTCCTCATGGACGGATTGATATTAAAGGGAGGACAAGAGGTCGCAGTTCATACGAGCGATCGTATAGGCCCACGTCGACGAGCGTGTGCTCGAAGGTGCTCAAGGATCCAGAAGGGTGCCATTCATGGATTCGAGACAGTCAAGTGGTCCTTCTTCTCTTTTCTCCTCCTCGAGTCAAAAATCTTTGAATGGAGCGAGGGGAGCTGACAATGACCGCAAATACGCTTCGCTCGCTCTCTTCCCCAGGGTTTATTTCAGCAGAACTCGCTCGAGATCCCATTTTCCGCTTTTTCCAATTCACGCAGGCTACCATCGCCCGAGGAAAATAACACGCTGGATGCGGTAATTTATAGCGTGACTCTCGGAACGTCACGAGATCATTACGACTTTGGGACCTTTCTCACGGATGACAATTCGACCATCTTCCTCTTCATCGAGGCATTATTATAACTCCTTTAGCCTTGCTTCTCATCTCGACCGCCAGCGCGCTTACGCCAACATCGTAGAACCTTATGTTTATCCGAGCAAATTGCTTTCCTATGGCTTTCCAATAACCTGGATACGCGTATGCACGCGTGCGCAGTCGGTCGCGAGGCCTTGTATACGCGCGTACGCGTACTCCTCGATAACGACAAACTGAAAATATTCGTAAACGCGTTCCGAAGGGTTTCGACGGAAACCTCCGGACACGCGACCGAGTTGATTCGCTGGTTGTGTCGCCTATTGATTATCGTTAATTGGTGTGGGGGGTGGCGAGGTCGACACTCGCCGAGACCGGGAACAAAGAGGAGCGGCGATCCAAGTGCTTTATGTCGAAAGTGCGCGAGACTCGCGCGTTAGCGACCCCCTGGAGCTCGAAACTACGTCCAGCACTTTGCCCTCGCCAAGCACCACGGAAACAACGACTCGACCAAGTGCCCGCGTCCCGTTGCGAGCGGACAACCCGGAGCGCGACTTACTTCCCGCTCCTTTAGGAATCCTCGTCGATGACCGAATATTTCACGGCCTCGTTTGATTATAAAAATTCGATTACGCGCGCGCCCTCGTCTGCTATTAATGGGCATCCCATCCCATCCCATAATCGGTCGACGATGAAATTTTCATCAACGTCAACGTTCGCTCGGAAGCCGCGCGACGCCTTGCGAGTCCTCGAGTCACGAAAAATGCACGATCTATGCGCCCGTTAGCAGAGGCGTACGCGATCGATCTCGTGACCCGTTTCTCGGCTCAAAAGCCTCGTAATCGTCGTAACGCGCATCGTCGAGTCTCCTCGGCTGAGAATCCAGTGTGCGCCCCGGGTACGAGGGGCTCGTCGGTAAAGTGCAAAGGAACGCCTGACTCGGTAGCGGTACGGATGCCGAGACTCCGACTCCGACTCGTAACGGGAGCGTTCGAGCCGCAAAAGGAGAAGACGCGTCAGAGATTGCCAAGAGCCGTCGTCGGTTCATTTGACTTGCCTGCGAGAGTCCGGGCTACGGTGCGCGAGTTGCGTAATAATCCCGATGGGCCGTGCATCGGGACGCGTCGATAAAGCGCGGGAGACTCGCTAATTTCGTTAATTGCGTAATGCGCGTAGGACGCGACGCTTGTGTATTTAACAAACACGGCGTCCGAAGGCCCGAAATAAACAATCATGCGATCTGTAATCTGTACCCTCGCGTGCTCTCCTCGAGGGCATTATCGCGCTCGTTAACGCGCGCCGCGCGCACCGGCGATTTATCGCCGGATAATTAATTTCCATTGCATAAGCCCTGTTAATCAACGTAATCGTAATCGTTCGTTAGAGGTGCAAAACTCGTGCAATCTCCACGATTTCACCATGTGCATTTTCAGCGCTCGAGATATCGGGCTTATCTCGCGCATCGCCTTCCACCGTCCGCTTAATCTCCGAAATCTTCTCGAAGGCTATTAGAAATGCGGCCCGAGCAACGATCCCAATTAATCGTCCCGATAACGACCGCGAAAGAATCCCTGCCCACGTTGCCGAACCTTATCCGACCCTTTGAAACATCGGACGCGGTATTTGGCTGCGCTAATGAAGTCGTATCGCATTAACGAACTTTCGCGCACCGAGGCGCTCGCATTTTCATTTTAATCCTTCGTTAGCGTCCCAGCGATCGCGCTTCCGACGACTTACGAACGCCGAACTCCTGCCAATAAAAGGATAACCGCCGTTAGCCGGGGTAACCAAGTATCGGCGGATAAATAAATAATCGCTAAGATAAAGCGAGCGAACGAGCGGTAGAGAGCGGCAAGACTGCGTCATATTTCTGATATTTTTCGAGGCGATGATCGCGTGCGATAACCGATAAAATAAGCGTGACTAATGCGCCAATTACGGCTATTGGCGTGGCTCGAGCGAACAAATCTGCCTCGGGGAAGGTGCGCTCGGATGGAAATTGGAAAATTCGATCGGTCGGTGCGAGTCGGAAAATACCGCGTGCGCCCATTCGAGTACGAATCCGGACGCGATGACAATCTACGCGTAATTAGCTTCGGAGGTCGACTTTGCCGTAAAGAATCGGCCGATTGCGGTGGAAACGGCGCCGATCGAGCGCCGATCGAGCGCCGATCTAAACTATATTTCTGCAGTACCGGTGGCCACGCGATAAGCCAACGATCTTGCGTCGATCTTCGGAGCTGGACAGCGAGTGTGCGCGTACGGAAAGGTGGATTACCCGCGTTAATGATCCGCTAATTGTCAGTACTCTAGAATCGTTGGTGCGCGGCCTCCTTAAGGCGAATTTAATTTATCGCGCGCGCGCAGTCGCGGTATTACGATTCCGCGATAACAAATTGTCGCGGCTTTAGGCGCATTAACGATGCCGATGGAAAGTCCATTTTCACGGCTTAATTATGCAACGAACTCGAGGGAACGAACCTTTCCTCGGGGTAGCAAAAGTGCAAACTGTTGGAATGGGCTCGTTATCAACGGAACTCGCGCGCACCGTTCGCTCGCTAAACCAACATAACCCTGGAATAACTTAAATTTGTTGCACTTCGTATCGGCGGTATTAGCTCGATCTCGCAATGCTCCTGAATGTGATTGGAAATGAAATTATATCGTTACTCCGCAGACCGGACGCGAACTAATTCCGACAAGAACGGGGTAATTGGCATGTTAATTTAAGCAGCGACACGTATTTATGTATCGCGTTTTAACGGAGTTCGGATTAGCGTTGGACCTTAACCGGGCAATTAAATTCCAGACTCGCGGAGAAACTGCACCACTTCTCCTCGGCATCCCCGTGACGGAGAGCCGCGCAAACGGAGATCGGTTATCAACGGCGACGTTACCCGAAGGCAAAACCGCTCCCTCGGACACGCGCTGGATTCGATTCCGCGGGTCACCCGCGCGAGAAGCGTCAATCGGGACGACTGTCAGGCCGATGATATTGAGCGGCCCTCGGCCCAGAAGACGCAAGGTGGCAAGGGATGCGTGCGGGGGCGGTGATATCGGGCTGGGCATCGCTAATTAGCTCGTGGCGGCGGCCTTTCGGCGAACAGACTCGGCTACTGTCTAGCCCCGGGGCCTCGTTCTCGCGGTGGGTTTCCGCGCCGACGGAGGCCCTAATCAAGATGGTGGCGCCAGCGGCCCGGGACGGCCGATACCGAAACTAATTGCCCCGGCTAATTTATTCCGCGACATGTCCGCGTCTCGGCGGACAGAGGCTCCGTTCTTCTGCTAATTCGTAATCGGGCCGCGAGATCTGCACCCGAGAGCTTCGTCCGGTCACGCTTAGCGCACTCCCCGGGTCTCCTCCCGCTGCCGATAAATCCGTCCACCGCTCGGCTCTTACTCGTGTTCCCGGAACTCGGGGCGACTGCTCCACACGGACTGTGGCTGGAGCAGCGCCTCGAGATCACCTACGGGGTCCAATCGCTTTATCGCTGCGGGTCTGGGGGTTACGGGTTAGGGGTTTCGGGTGAAATAAGCATCGAAAAGTCCCTCGTCCATTGCTTTGATTTTTTCATGTCTTTCTTTATTTATTAAATACTTTGTCCTACTCGCTAAGCGTTGTTTACATTTTTACAAAAATGAAAATCCTCGAAGCGTCGTGCACGGTTCCTTTGCCCCGCATTCTTTTTGGCCTTTCGAAGATGACGCGTTATATGTACAGGGTATATTCTACTTCTACGATGGTGATGCCGATAGAAACCGCAGAACAATAATAATCATGACGACATTAATAATAATAATAGTAGTAGTAGTAGTACTAGTACTAGTAGTAGTAGTAGTAGTAGTAGTAGTAGTAGTAGTAGTAGTAGTAGTAGTAGTAGTAGTAGTAGTAGTAGTAGTAGTAGTAGTAGTAGTAGTAGTAGTAGTAGTAGTAGTAGTAGTAGTAGTAGTAGTAGTAGTAGTAGTAGTAGTAGTAGTTGTTGTTGTTGTTGTTGTTGTTGTTGTTGTTGTTGTTGTTGTTGTTGTGTTGTTGTTGTTGTGGTGGTGGTGGTCGTGGTACTTATAAGTAGTAGAGTAGTAGCAATAATAATAATAATAATAATAATAATAATAATAATAATAATCGTAATAGTAATAATCGTAATAGTAATAATCGTAATAGTAGTAATCGTAATAGTAATAATCGTAATAGTAGTAACAGCAACAGTAACGCAATTGTAATCATAATAGTAGGGGTGGTGGTGGTGATGGCGGTGGTGGTGGTAATAATAGCAATAGCTAGCATCGCAATCGTGGTAATGACAATAGTAATAATAGTAGCAGTAGTAGGAGTAATAGAAGTAGCACGGGCTCGACGAAAGGGATTGCGCGACTCGACGTATTTACAGAGAGACGTATGTACACGGTGCGACAGTCTTATAAATTATCTCAGTCTCTGGCGGGATGCTGGCCGGTGATGGTGTGATGAGCGGCGGAGGCCAGACCCGGGTGCAGCATCCTCAGGGGATAGAGGCCGGCGGAGGCGATGAGGCCCGGGTGCGAGCCGTAGAGCGCCGTGTGATGCTGCGTGACCGCGCTCATGCGCATCTTCTCGACCTCCGCCTCCTGGAGGCGTTTCGCCTTAGCCCGGCGATTTTGGAACCAGATTTTCACCTGCAACAGGCACCAGGACGCGACGGTGAGCCTCGGTGGAGCTCGCGGATGGCGCTCGCCAACCAGCCGGGGGGCCACTTACCTGGGTCTCGGTGAGGTGCAGCGACGAGGAGAACTCGGCGCGCTCGGCCACGCTCAGGTACTGCCTCTGGGCGAACTTCCTCTCGAGTGAGAGCAGCTGTTGCGTGGTGAAGGGCGTCCTCGGCTTCCTGTTGGGCCTGTGCTTCCTGAGGTTGCACTTGATTTTCAGCTCGCCGTTGCCTGCGAAGCAAAAGCGGAGCGTCGGGTCAAGGCGGATCATCCTCGCAGGTGCAAACGACGTCGACCGCAACGCGCACTTTACTTTACTTCTTCTCTAGGTCGCCCCCCGCTCGCCCGTCGTCGACCCTTTAACAGGCGATGCTGCAGCCGTCGCCCTCGAGTTTCCTCGGATCAGCTGTTGATACTTGAGGCGTGCCCCGTCGACCGCAGCCCGTGTGCCCGGGTCGGGCCAAAGTTCGGCGCTCGCCGAGATTTGTCCCGAGACAATTGACAGATTTGTGTAGGGAAATCGTCGGGGATGACGACGCGGCGTCCCACTCTGAATTTCAAATTCGCGTCCCCGCGACCTTTGTATCGCTGGCTCTCCTCCTCGTATTCCGAGCGGCTAAGGGTCCAATTAGTCTCGGCTTTCGGAATATTCGCCGCGTGGGACCCGAAGGGAGCGGCCAACGTTTCGGCGGTCTCGTCTGCGCGGACGGATTTTAATCGGAGTTCGATCGGGAACGCATTCGAAATAATTAGCTGATGCCACCGAGATAACAACAACCTCCCTTCCACGAAGACTCGGACGATCGCGGTCGCGCTTTGATGGATTGCGTAATGTCGCGGGGAGACACTTTTTTACGACCCAGTAACCCGATCCGCATGCAAAATCGTGCGACCAGCCGCGAGGGGCGGGGGGGGGTGTGGGCGGGTGGGGTGACGCCAATTTAGCCAAGGATGGCTTTCGTCGCGCCCCTCGGGGGAGGCGCCGGAGAGTTTCAAGAGGCCACTCCACACTCGAGGGTTAACGTGTTCGAAGGATGCGAGCCGTTTAACGAGGGCCTTTGACTGTCGCCGACGAGCACTCGACGGCTACCGGAAACGCTTGACGGGGGTGCCCCGGGTGGGTGTCCCTCGCGCCCCGGACTCTTGAGAGCATCTCGCGCGATCCGACGGCCCGAGGCGCGACGATCGACGAGCAACGCGTCGAACGTTGGAGCAAACGGGGCGACACTTCCGGGGCGACGAGGGTAGCTACGGGGGTAGCGACGTGGGTAGCGGACCAAGGAAGCGACGATCCTTACCGTAGGCGCCGTTGAGTGGCGCGCGGTCGGCAAAGTGCGACGGGAAGAAGGTGGCCTGGGCGGCGGCGGCGGCGGCGGCGGCGGCGGCGGAAGCTGCCGCGGCAGCTGCAGCCGCACCCTGGTGCCCCGGCCAGAGGGGCGCGTGCAGGCCTGCGGCCGTCATGCCCGCGAGGCCCCGGAGGCTGGAGAAGCCCGCGAGGTAGGCGGGCGTCGGCCGCACCGGCACCGGCGTAGCGCCGCCCTCCGTGATCTTGAGCTCCTCGATGTCGACGAGGCTGTCGCCGTCCTCGGCGTCGGAGCCGCGCTCCCCGTGGCCGGAGCTCGCCGGGGACTTGGGGCAGTGGAGCCCGCGCGCGGAGAAATCCCTGGGAGAGTCGCAGTAGCGACGGCCCGCGTCCGTCCGCAGATCCGTCGGGCTGAGGCTCGAGGTGCGCAGGTCCGTCGGACAGTGGAGCTTCTCGTGGAGGCGCGGGCGCTCGCGGCGGTCGTCCGCGAGGAGCGCGGCCACGGAGAAGCTGAGCCGGTGGGCCGGGACGGCCGAGGTGCGGACGGGCGAGGCCGAGGCCTGCTCCTGGTGCTCCGCCGACGGGGGACTGCTCGAGGCCGTTGTCAATGGCGACGTCATCCTTAGAACGGTCATTATTGCTGGCTACCCGAAGCGGTCGCGTCCTGCGTCTTCGTCTCCTGGGCTTTGTCTCGAATTCGGCTGCTGCTGCTGTTGCTGGTGGTCACTCACTTTCAAAGTCTCTTCATTTCCGCGAACGGGCCTCGGCAACTCGCGCACTCTTCGTCGTCCGGTCGGTGCTCGTGGTGCGAGCGCGGGGGCCGAGCGCAATATAACGAGATACAACGTGCGTGTGCGTGCGCGCGTGCGTGTGCGTGTGGCAGAGATGCTAGAACCGCGCGTCCTTCCAACCGAAGCTTCTCGGCTAGACTGACCGAGAGCGAGGATCCGCGATCCCCTCGCCCTGACTCTAGCGACGAGCCGCCGCCGCAGCCGCCGTCGCCACCGCCGTCGCCACCGCCGCCGCTGCTGCTGTTGCCCGGTGTCGGTCGTCGGTCGTCGGGGTGGGGTGGGGCGCGCGAGCCGGAGGCGGGGCCTCGGTGCGACCTCGCGAGGAGGCGGTGCCCCGGTCGCTCGACGCCTTTTGCCCACGTAGTAGCGAGCGAGGGGAAGGCACGAGGAGGGATTTTTTTACCGTCGGCGGGATAAGAGCTCCCACCTCGAATGCAAATGCGCGGGGCCTACTTTGCGCGGCGGTGAGGTGGGCTGGGGTGTGCCGAGAGAGCGAGATTTAATCGCGCTGGCCGTTCGCTTACCTACGCCGTGGAGAGAGACGGTAATGAGCGTAATTGACCAATTAGGCGAATCGGCTCGGGTCTCTTAAAACTGCTAAGGGAATACAGCATCCGAAAAGAGAGGCGCGCGCCCTTGCGCTCGAGTGGCTAATCGTCGTCGCGGATCGGATGCGTCACGACTCCTCGTGCAAACGGTAGATTCGGCGACCCCGAGCTAGTAGTCCTCCCGGACGGAGGAAGCGATGCATGCACGCATCGCGGCCAGGACGGGACGCTCCAATTTGGATGCTTACCGAGCCAAACGATACGTTAAATAGATACGGACGGGAGCAGCGGCGTAACGAGGACCACCCGACGACAGCCGACAACGAGTCCCGTAAGACTCGCTCGGTATATTTGTAGGGAAAGGCACAACGGTGTCTCTCTTCAAAACTCCAACCGCCAGCGCCGTTGTTAGTTTGTTCTTTTTTCGCTTTGCCCCGGCCCAGGCTACTAATTATTGTGGTATACGACTGTTGGCTCCTGCAACTTTGTCTACGTGTACTGCCAACGGAAGTCGCGACGCCGTCTCTTTATAATTCTTATAAATGGCCCCGAGCGAGCGAGATGATCTTTGATATGTAAATCGATGCTTTTCCACGAAGAGCCTCGAAATTTACTCGCCGATAAAAGAAATGGTCGGCTTTCCCATTCCGTCCGATTACTTTTGCTCCTCGGTGCTGTTTATTCGAACGTTCGTCGCGCTTCTCTCGCGGCTTCTCGACCCTGCGTTCGTTCGGCACTCGCGGATCACTTTTGGCACGTGCATTTATAATAATGCAGCGCAAGCGAAGACAATGTAGGTCGAATTAAAGTTTCCTCAAGTTCGACGCGCTGTACTTAAAATTCACGGAGGATGGTCGAGTGACTGTAAACAATTTGCTTATTAAATAATTTGCAATCACTGCGGTGAGTATCGCATTGTATCGAGCGAGCGTTTAAATTGCCACGTTAATGAGATAAGTAGTGCAGCAGCTCGTTTGGATAACGTCCCTCGTGAGTATCCGCACAAAAATAATTCCGGAAACACGCGTCTCGGGCGTTTAAACGCGTTGCCCAATCTAGCTTCTTTCCTACTTATTTTACGTAATATCGATTTATCGAAACTTATGATAACGGCGCACTGCATCGCCATACGTAATGACGCCATCTGTTTGCGTCATTTAAGTGCGGTGGAACGCTGATGTGTTAAAGACGTGGATTTAAGGTGGAATAAGCGTCGCTCTTGAGGAATTGCAAGAATTAGTTGAAGCTTGTAGGAAAGAGGTACTTTTTTCACTGGGCGCTGTAATTTTGCGGCTGAAAGCATTAAATGTTCGGCTAGTCGATATGAGCGCGCGGTACAAGCATCGCATTAGGTTTAATTACTGAGCTAACGTGGAAGGTTGACAAGCAGGTTAGCTCGCAAGTAGGAAAGTGCGAGTAGGCCGTGGAGTTGCCAAGTAATTGGACTCGCATCGGATGACTTGCAAGATTTTTCAAGTTTATTTCACGCGTTCATCGAGCGAGGCTAAATAATTGATCGGTGAAGGATCATTTGATAAAGTCAACAAAAGCGATGGGCGAGAATAGAGGCGACTCGGGAGGAATAATTAATTGGTATAAAGAAGCGGCAAGTGCTGTGGGAACGAATTTTTCACGCGGATATTTAGAGCTTGAAAGAGGGGGAGATGATGCCGCGACAGTCGGATAAGGACTATTCTTAGTGCTGGATATTCGAAAAATGCGAGCGGATAAAAAGAATGGCGCAAGTGGAGGCTGGCAATATTTGCTTAGCGCAAGCGTACGACGTTGTACTTGTTGGGCCTGGCAGTTTACACAAGTAAGACCATTACTCAGCGCAGTTGTTGACTTTTCTCGCTGCCAAGATTCGTTGCAATTAGCTCCTGTTTTGCGTTTCCTGGCACGTGCGTAAATTACATTATCCAACGGCGTTAACCAACGGCGTTATCCAACGGCGTTATCCAACGGCGTTATCGAACGACGTTATCGAATTGACGCGATGAAATTGAATTATTGATGGAACGCGCGTCGCCTCGATTACACCGACTCCCAATGGCTGGCGAGATTTTGGAGATTTTCATCGTTGATCTCCCTTTTCGACGATATACTTTGTTAGAGCAACGTATCGATGGCTGGATATAGCTTACCTCGTTGTAATTTCGTCGATTCGATCCCGTCCCCACCACTCGACTCCTCCAAGACGTTGAAAAAAGTCCAGGTTTACACTCGGGGCATAAACTCTTGCGATCAGACAAATGAAAAGTGCGAGTACCAAATGTTGAATCAGCCTTAAAATTGCAATCAGGGTGGTCTGTCCCGTCTCTTTCTCCCTCCTTCGTCGTCCTATTTGCGCGCCCAAGTACTCTCCACTCGTGCCACCGATTTAGATTTTCTATTCTCAGAGAACTTTACTCAAGCGCGCGTCTCGCAACCGTTTACTCTGTACCGCGACTTCGAAAAATGTCTCGGTACTAAATTTTTCCCCGTTAAATCCTCCTCGGGCGATAATTCTTGAGCTCGACCACTCGGTATTTACATACTTACAAGAATAGCAATTCCCAAGCTCGAGGATAATCCACTTGTATAATCAGCCGTTGATTATTAACGTCGATATCAATTATATCGTCTTATCCGCGATTAGAGGCCTAATTGGAGGATGATGCAAGCGATGTGGACACTCGTTTACTTTAGCAAGCGCGGCACTCGTCGCTATCGCATCCACGCTCCTCGAAAGCAAACGAGATGCACTACATTTAACGATAAGCCAAGAGACGTGCTCTTTCCATTGGTATTCCTCCGTGTTTCTATGCTTCTCTAGCGATATCGTACGTGGGCGTGTAATAAATTCTATATGAGCGCAAGCACGCCAGAGATTTAATGTAAAAATGTACCTCTTGAACGAGTAATTATAAATTGACAAACTATCGGAAATAAAAAGAGGTGCGTCCTGGCAAAATAAACGTCAAGAGGGAGAAATGTACGTTGGATTCCGTGGAAAATGCATTGTTTTAAAACATTACGAAGCCGTGAATTGTCGCGAGATCTCGGCAAATGTCCAAGCGACTCTGTAAAGTAACGATTCTAAAGTGAAATATAGAATGTGCTTATAACGGGAACGTTAAGCCTCGTGGTACTTTAATTTCAAATTGATAATCATCGCGGTATTGATCATTATTCTTATCGTTATCTACCTCGGCTAATTCGATTCATCCAGCCAATCCCGCTCGCAGTCCAGTTTAATATTGCCTTTCAGCTTCGCCTTGTCGCCTCGTCAAAAGGTCTCGCACTTCCGGTTTCTCCGCGCACTTTTCTAATTACGTGTTCGGACAATCTTCGTCTACGTACTTTAAAATGCGCCCATGGAATATTCGACGAAACGTGTCGTGCCTCGGGCCCATCGATCAGTCATGTTCGGCCCATTTGACTGAAAAAATCTTATTTTCTAAAAGTCTGCCTTTTCAGAATCCAGCCTCATTTGGGGCTATTCATTATCGTAAAAAGATAATTAAATATAACCAGATCGTTAAATACCTTGTTACTAATTTTTTTTATCGCTATCTTTGTTATTAAATTTATTTTTAATAACCGCGATAAATGTATATATTTATCACTAATTACGTGTAATTTAATACGCATTAATAGAGGTTGCAAAACGCTTAATCGTAAGTTAAACTTTATGCAACCGCAAAAGTTAGGCAGGATCTCGTTAACAGTGCAGGAAAATCCGTTGTTAGTTTGTACGGGAAAATGTATTTGTATTTAAGAAATTACGCGAAAGTGTCGCTGGTCACTGAAATTTTTGAGAAAGCGATAAGAATCGGTGTTGCAGGTTCCGACATTAGCAATCGAGCCTATTTGACTCGTTCGAGTAGGTTAAGCAGAAGAGGAAAATATCTCGGAGATTTCGGTCCTTTGTTGATCTTGTAGGAGTACTCGATTAAAAAGCCGGATTACGGCGGGAGTTTGCAGATCTCGTTGTTGACATTTGCCGAAGACATTTTTCGGAAATACGATTAAAGGGTCGAAGGGGGATTTTGCCGGGCGGCACTTGGTCTAATTTTCAGGACGGCGGGCATCAATTGACATGGTCTGACGGGAGTCAATAACGACAGCAGAGACGGCAATTGATACGCCGGAGTGACGACTGGACGGGACGGGACGGGACGGGACGGCTAAAGTGAAATTTAATTAAACACGGCAAAATTATTCGCCGCAACTCGATTGTGCGCTGCGCGTCTGCGCGTTTCTCTTCTCCCGCGACAAAAACCTCCGGCGGCTCTGTCGAGCTACAGAGAATGAGAGAGAACACAAAGGGATGCGAGCTTTACCCGTACCACTCCTCCAGATTATAATCTTCGTTTTCATCCCTCGTATATACACTGTGAATTCGTGCATAAAGAGACGCCTTTCCAATTATTTTCTCCAATTAAAACAGCGCGATTATCCTATACACGCGTGCGTATATGACCCACATAAAGGCTAAATCACTTTGTATAATATATGTATCTACATATGTCACATGCGTCTTTATTCCATTTGTTTATTTATTCACGTACTTCTTTAAACGATTCTTTAAACAAATCGTTTAAAGGTTTGAAATTGCTGATTTGATGCTGACTCCACTGCTGCTCTTTCGTCATATATCAGTGTTTTCTTGTTTCTTTTGTTTCTTTTTCTAAAAATCTAGATCAATCGGCTTTGTATTCAGTGACTGGTATTAAGCGAGTACCCTTTCTTCCTAAAAAGCCTCTGTTAGTTTTCATCCAATTATGTTATTTCAAAAACACAAATCTCATAAGCATAAAAGTGCCAGGGTAAGTTTCACAAGGATTGTTTATTCGCTTGAAATCCGTTTGATCGCCGGCGTTCCCGTGGCTTCATCGTTGTTTTTTTCACCCTTCACTAAATGCGAAGAAGCTTAGAAAATAAGATTTGAAATACTTCTCGAAGCGTAGGCGTATATAAAAAGTGTAGACGTTCGAGTGTCCGTCGTGATTCGTGCAGCGATGCATACGTCAAAACGCAGTCGAGGTATTATTAGATTACGAGTGATATAAAGTGCCCGCTAAATTCGTTTCATCGAGGAAATTAAGGATCTAATTGTAAAAAAAAAAAAAAAATGAAATGCCAAAATGTGGAATTGCCAATTAATCCAATTGTCAATCCAAAGTCGATAAGTGCGTAATTGGCGCTATTTAAGTAATTTAAGTAATTATTAGCTGGTGCAGGAGTATTCGAGGAAGCGTTAGGGCGGATCCTTCTCGTTTTTGCTACTTTGTTGACATTTTCGGGCTGAGATTTATTAGCCGGCGTTACTCGTGGTAAATAATTTGCGTCGGTACTCGTCGACTTTCTCCAGTAGTTGGCGGACGCGGCCTCTGAAATATGAGAAAATAGGCGCATTCGACTATCTCCGACTCTAGAATACGATGATAAAAGCGGGGCACAATTGGATGCACAATTGAGGCACAGGAATATGAAAGAGTTGTTAGCTGCTGCTGTGATTGGAACAAACTAAGGGCCTTGTCAGCTGAAACAAAATGTTTTATTCAAATAACGGGGAGCCGGCGTTATAGGGGGGTGGGGGGGGGGCTCGCGTGAATCGCGGAAGCGCTCGTTTCGCTCGGTTGTTAAAAGTGCATTTGGAAAAATGTGGATTTAATTTAACTATACCAAGTGAAGATGTTAATACTGTCAATAATACCGTCTTTGTAAGCCGTTGGCGAGTGTCGCGCGGCTGCGCTCAGCTTTTTGCAAATAAAACGACGCTCTCTATTTTCGATTTTCTCATTTCCTCCTCTGAATTTCATATTTGTTCGTCGGGTCTCCCTTCGCTCCCGCGCCTCCCCCGCCACCGCTCTTTCCTTTCGATATTCAATTATCGGGCGGATGCCCGGTAAAAAGCCGGGAAGCGAACTCGAGGGGGTGGGAGGAAGATGGTCGCGTCGTCGCCGCGGGAGCGTTGGGTAGTGGGGGCGGGGAGGTGGCGAGGGCGAGGGCGAGGGGGAGGGTGAGGGGGTCTCGAGCCAGCGACGGTGGCTTTTATGCGTGCAGCATGCAAATAGCCTCTGCTCGTCGCTCGACAAGCCCTACGCGGCGAACTCCCGGAGGAATCTGAAACAAACGAGCTGAATCGCCGCTTTACGAGAAGCACGCCAATGCCTCTTGCCGGCTGCGAGAGAAGACATCTTATTTCTGTGCTCTGCTGCGAGAACCAAGAGGGAGTGAGCGAGCGAGAGCGAGAGATCTTATCGGATCGATATATGCATACGCGCTCTATACCTTCATTAAATTTCATCTACTCGGGGAAGGGGTTCAGCGGCAGCTCCTGCCCGAGCGCTCGCCTTTCTTCCTATTCTTCAAAGTCACTTGGAATAAAAGCACCGATTTAACCGTATTATGCTAAACATTTCATTTTTTATACAAAAAAACCAAAATCTCCACGCACGCACGCACACACACGCGCGCGCGAGCGCGAGCGCCCACTTATACCTGGGACTCTCATACATTATTTATGCGTACGAACAGCTAAGAGCGCGAGTTTCACTTGCGCTACAATTTACGCTGGAGCTGCTTTCTTGCTCTATTTCGCCCCTTAAATCACTCCACTTTGTTGCGCGCTACCTTTCGACTCTAACGTGTCTAATTAGTTGCGAAAATCTCTTCCTTACACACTATTATTTGCGATAATTAGCCTCCGTATCCCATTCGCCACTATTTCAGTTTCCCCTCCGCGTAAAAACTTTCCCTCGCCTGTCCGACCTACGCCCGCGCGCCTCTATTTTCTCCTGGATCACTTTGAACTTTTCTTTTATTCGTTAAACGTTAGCACGCGGAAGATGCGAGCGTGACGAGTGGCCGTCTGACGACGACCTTGGGTTCGCTTTAACAAAAGTGCACTTAAGTAACAAACGACCCGAGGCAGATTCCCGTATAAAAGAGAGAGTTTTTCAAGCGATATACCAAGAATATACTCCGATCCTATACGATAACGACGTCACACTCGCAGTGAAGAACGGCGGTTCTTTACGAGACGTTGGCTGATGCCACTGGTACGTTCTGGTACGTTCTGGTACGTTCTGGTACGTTCTGGGCCGTTCTTGGACGTTCTTGGACGTTCTTGGACGTTCTTGGACGTTGGCTCGTTCAGTACACGAATAATAACGACTAATTACGTATACAATTACGAAAAGGAGCCTAATGAATTTTTGGCAAGCTCCAGGCTGAAAATCGTCGAAAGCTACAAAGTCTGCGAAACGTCAAAACAAAGGAAAAGAAGAAGAAGAAGAAGAAGAATGGCCAAGCTATTAAGAGCGAGTAAATAGCAACGTTGCTTCGACGTATTACGCGTATTACGCAGTGTTCTCGACGGCAAGTGACGGCAAGTGACAATCGAGTGTCTACGCGTTCGTATCCTACTTGCTACGTGCCTCATACGGAAAAGACAAAGTAGCGGCAACCCTGCGGAGTTTTAAATAGTAATTTTAACAGGAGCCGAGCGGATATTAGACGAGGAGGGCAGGAGGTCGCTCCTTCCGAATTTCCATCGATTCAAGAGTCGCCGGGGGAAAGGGCTTCCGTAACCCCGACTCGACGTCGATAGCCGAGCCGCGGGAAAAGGGGCCAGGGCGGGGGTGGGTTCGATCGACACCTCGACACGTGCTCGCCATGCGACGCTAGTTAAGTCCTCGAGCAGCGCCGAGGCGTCTACGGTTGCCGTCGTGCGTAACGCGCCGCGTCCCCTCCTTCCTCGTCGCCGGGGCGCCATCCTGCGCATCGTGCACGTGCACGTGCTCGTGTCGTCGTTGTCGTCGTCGTCGTCGTCGTCGTCGTCGGCGGCGGCGGCGGCGACGGTACTCGACTAAACGGCTCGGAATTGCCCTTTTCGTCACCGGTTCGACTCCAGATCCTCCCACGATCGCTTCCGCCGAGACGCACTCGCTGATTTCACCCATTACGAGGGAAATTGCGAGTGGCGGACGCGAGAATCGGTCTACTGACCCGAACTAACCTGAAATAGAGCGGAAGCGGGGTCGAGGTCGGCTGCCGCCGGGTGCACAATTACACATAATGCCAACGGAACAGAAATGTAAATCATTGATAATAAAGCTCGAAAGTCAGAGTTGTCTGCGGAGATGGAGATCGATGATGTAAGAAGTTACACCGATCCTTGAAAACATCAATCAAAATAAAACATTAGCGCTATGCAGGATGTCCGAGTTGGCTCGTTGGCTTTTCTCGGCTAAGCCGCAGATGATGAAAAAATGACCATTAATGAGTCGATAAAGACGGCCGACGCGGGGGCTCACGGCCCAGGGTTGAAGACGAGGGGGTGAGTGAGAGCGAGAGAGCGAGAGCGAGAGAGAGAGAGAGAGAGAGTGAGAGAGAGAGAGAGAGAGCGAGCGAGCGACAGTCGTGACGCTTGTTGCGGTACGTAACCCAGGGCGCCAGGGGGCGAAATCGAGCCTCGGAAGAAGCGGTCGGGTGTCGTCGACTTTAAAGTCGTGGCGACACTTCCTCCCGCTCCTCGGGGCGTGGTTTTGTTTCCCTGGCTTTTTTAGCCGGACCGCTAAAGCAAGATTTATCGCCTATTTAGATCGCTGGCACGCACACGCCTCGCGACGAATTACACCGAAAGCCACAAGCGCGCTTAGGTCGCAGCACGCAGATTAATGTCGCGCCGTTTAGACCGACGATTTCAAATATTTCAGGAAAAACGAAAAAAGCCGCGTCCCCCCTCACGCCCCGTGCATAAACATCAAACGGGGAATACCGCAAGAGCGTGAACTTTCGGAGCCACGGACAATGGCTCGCCGTCCCAAAGCCGAGCAATAATTCCGACTGTCGGAGGCCTTTTCCTCGTCGTTGTTTACGCGATCGCGTAAAGAGTGAAAGGACGCGTGGCTCCACCGGAGTCCTCCTGGTCCTTTTCAACGAGACGCGCGCGATTCTCCTCGTCCAAAACTCTCGATGCTGCGACGAATTCTCATCCGCGCGTTTACGACGCAACTCCCCAAAACAACTACTCGAACCAACTACGATATTCCGAAACACGTGTTTTAACTTGCCCGTAAGACTTCCCGTCGTTAAAAAAACTTATATCAACCAGACTAATAATCCTTTTTACTCGACCCTCGTAAATTCCGAGGCTTAAAAATACGTGGACAAAGTCTTGGTATAACAAGCGGCAACTTATAATAATTCGCTCGGGAATTGTGCCGCGCATTTAATACGCCATTTGATACGCCATTTAATACGCATTTCTGATAAATTTACGGTAAATCCCCGCAAACCCGAGCTCGATGTCGATTTAAAACTACGCTTTTTTATCCCTACATTTGTAATAACGACCGACTAAATTGCCTTCCGTCCGATGGCCTTAAATGTACCAGCCATTACGAAAATAAATTGGAAGAATAACGGGCATCGACGAAAGATTTCATTAATAAACGTCGGATTTCGTATACTAATGACTCGCTAATGCCTACTTCCTTTTGTAAATGGCTTTTAATTTTTTATTTTCTTTCCACGATCTACGCGTACTTTGCGTTAAAACTTTGTCGACTTTGGCAAGGCGCTCGCGATGCCAGGATAATGCCAGCTCAATGCAACAACGGTACCAAAGCAACACTATTCCACAAAAATATGCATGGTTCGGATGTTAATTGCCGTACTCGTTACAACAGCACCCGGGAATTAGCGCAGGAACCAACGCGCGTTCGACGGTATTATTGCGAAACTCGATGCGAGCGCAATTAAATACTTTTGCGCGTAAGAGCCCCGAGTGAGTTAATTCACGGCCGATCAAAGAAAGAAAGAAAGAAAGAAAACAACAACAACAACAACAACAACAACAACAACAACAACAACAACAACAACAACGGACAATGTACGGTCGTTAATTTGCGCGTTAACAACGCGCGAACCCTAAAACCAAGCTCTCGGCAGTTGGTCGCCGATTACCGTGGAGTACGATAGAGATAAGGCGAACGAGGCTACGGGCCGCGATCGGGAGTCGAAGGTCCGGACGATTCGGGGAAGGATGTTCCCAGAGAACTCGTCAGATCCTTCCGCGAACGTCGAAACATTAAGATTCCTCGGCGAAAGTATTCGAGTGCCCCCAAGCCCCTAATGGAGCTTTCCACTGCAGGCTATATCCGCGCGAGTGCGGGCGCCGCGGTAGCAGTCGAGGCGTAAAAAAGGACGACATCTTTTAACAAACCAGACTCATTAGGAGCGCAGTGCTCGCTTTTTACGACGGGACATTTGTAAGCAATACAGACTTCCAAAAACAAACTTGTGTCTCTAGCACCGTTTCTCTTCCACTTTTTTATCGCTTTTTCCCGCCGCTCGACTGCGTGCACTTGTGCCGCCGCCACCACCACCCCCACCCCCTCTGCCGCACCCTCCGCCAGCAGAACCAAGCGTTCGGCCTCTTTCGCGTCGCTCCGCGAATGCCGGAATCTCAAATAGGTTCCTCGAGCCTACCGAACACGCGCTTTTTCTCATATTTTAGCCTCCGCTCGCGAGTACATCGTTACACCTGCCCATAAGTGCCGACCTTTCTACCACCGCTAGTCAATTTAGAGCCAGTAGAGTCGGAGCTTCTCCCTTCCTTTACCGGTTACCGTTTTCCTTTCGCGAGCTCTCCCTCATCGTCGAGCAATTATCCCCTTGGAGTATCGAATTAGCAGCTTACTAGTCCGCGCTAAACCTCGAGTAGCGCCAGGTCGACGATTAAGTAACGTGGAGCCTTTTAACTGGTGCAAGGCAACGCGAGTCGATACCTTTTGCGCTCAGCAACGTACCTGTGAAATCGCTAATTATCCCCGCGAGTGCAGCAATCGCGATCTCGCCGATCGTTAATTAAAGTAGGAACAAATTTTGGCCCCGATCGCGGTGTAACGCTAAATTTAAACTACTTTCGGCGATTTAATCGCCGCGCGATAATTAATGAAGCGTTCGCTTTCGTGCGCTTAAAAAATTACTTCCGCTCTTGAGTAGCGCTTTGGAATTAATTAATTACGTCTCGACTTTTTAAGTGCCTTGTTCGGGAACTTTCCAAGAAAAGACGGTTTATCACTCGAGGCTCGAGAGCTTGGACCGAGCTTGGACCGAGCGTTAAACGTCCGCGATAACGTCCGCGATAACGTCCGCGAGGAAAAGCCCGTGCCGCCGAAAGTCGGAAGTCGCGAGTAGGGGAAACCGCTGGTGCCTTAATTTTCCCGAGCCGTAATATCGAGGCGCCCAACCGCGTAGGACGCGAGGTCGAGCCTACCAATTAAGAGGTATGCGCGCGTCCAGAGGTCCATCGTCCTCTGGCATCTCGCCCCCCGGATTTTTGTGCCGAGCGGCGCTCCTCGTTTTTCTCGTCCCGAGCCAAGCGGATGGAGCGGCGCATCCTTGGCGTCTATTAGTAGAGGCCCGCCGTCGCGCTCCCCTCGCGCACGCCGGAATGAATTGATATCCCCGAGGCGACGCGGTTGGTCCCGGCCTCGCGACCCTCTTCCACCGAGCCAAACTCGATTAAACGCGCCGCAGCCGTAAGTGACAGTTGTAGTTGTAGCCCCGGCAGTTTCCCGTGGCCGCGCCTGCGATTTCATCCTTAGGCATCCTCCGGATTATTTATCGAAGCGGACGCGAGAGTCGCGTCGTCACGCGCTATCGAGCGACTCGGCGCGTCGACGACCGGGATACGCCCTTCGAGCCCTTAAGCGCGAGTGTATTTTCGAGCGCAGACGTCGGAGGCGGGTTCGACGTTCGAGTTGGCCGGTCGCGAGTCATCCTCCGCGTGCACGTGGCCTAAGTCGCGAGTTTACGGCCGTAAAGATACGGGCCGCGCACGTGGGTACGCCCGAGCTCGTTAACCGTCGTCCGATTCCAGCCGGACTCGTCGGCTCCGGGTCCAGCGCGACGAGGGCGGGGGTGTTGGGAGCAAGGAGGACGCGAGTACGGAAAAGAGCGAGTCGAGGCCGTTTAGGGTAATGGGGAGCTCCTCGCTGACGAAATATCGGGAACATATCTCACTCGGGTCGGGACGCGCGTGCTCCATCATTTTTGCTATAGATCTTGGGCTGGGGCGCCGCGACGCACGTCCGCTATTTCGTGCGTGAACGAGAAAGCCAACGACTGGTGGAGCGGGCGTCGGCGAAAATAAACGACGACGACGACGACGACGACGACGACGACGACGACGCCGCAGCCGCGCGTGCAAAGAGGAAAAAAGCGGCGGCACGAGCCGTGAAGCACGAGGTTACGCGGGGATACGGAGGCCGAGTGGAGGCCGAGTGCCACCTAGTCAATTAAGAAGACAGCCGGCTCTATTAGGGGGATGCAGCCGAACGCACGAGGTTCTCTAGCAGCGAGAGCAGCCGTGAAAGATCGACCGCGTAACACCAAACATACGAGGCATCCCGACGTGACGTATGAGTCTCTGGCCGCGTTCTATTTTCGAACCTCCTCCGCTCGGGGTCGAGCGTTTTGTTAATACGCGCATGCGCCCCGTCGATTTTCGCACTCGCTCGAGCTCTTTTTGCGCCCTCTCCTCCTCCTCCGCCACCGCCGCCACCGCCGCCACCGCCGCCACCTACGAATCGGCCCGAGCGCTGGAAAAGCTCTTTCGAATTTTCGAGGCGATCCTTAAATAAACAAGCGCGTTGGGCAAACCTCGATAACCGTCGATCGCAACGAGCCCGTTAACTCGGAGGATTTACAAGTCGGCTGGCGGATATTTAACGATAGTTTGACACTTTTGGCGAGAGTCCACTCCTCCCGAGGGGCTCTCTATTATCGCTCTCTACTTTTCGAATTGTCGAGCGAGCGTTTTTATCTTTGGCGAGGAGACTTCGCTCGGTGGTAATTGCCGCCAGAGGTTAACGCACAGGCACGAGAAATGATATTCCCCCCTAAAAACTAGCCTCCTAACATAAATTTCCCATCGGCCTCTTTTCTTTTTCATTTCGTTGGTTCTCTCGTTCTGTCGCCTATTTCCACGCTCGTCGCCCCTTCCCCTTTGACGGCAAAGCGTTTAGCTCTTAACTGCACAGCTTGTGTTATAAATTACATATCATTCTCTGTCGGGAGTGACAGCGTGGCGTCGCGCTCGGAATTTCGAACGACTCGAGTTTTCTGCCTCGTTCTATATCCGAGACACGGTTCCTCGCGCTTCTCAAATCATCCATTTTGCTATTTGTATACATTTCAACTTGTCTCGGCTCTCGCGCCTCTCCTTTTCCATTTGGCGGGATCATTGCTTTTACAAACTGTATTATTTCGTTTTACGATTGGAAATGCTCTTAGCCTGCGCAAATTATTATTGCACGCGAACGCGGGCCGAATTTACGAGTTTATTTATAGCGCCGCGGGTTTCTCGAGGCTCGCTGCCAGCGAATAAGCGCAGCCACTCGAACTCTACTCGATTAGCCGAAATTGATAATGTTGCTGTACTTTTGTCGGCTGTCGGCCGCGGGGATCGTCTCCCCGTTCGTTAAGCCCACGTTAACCCCGCCAAGATAAAAAGTGGGAGAAGGAACAAGAGACGCGCTTGGCGTCGGGGTGCGTCGGGGTGCGTCGGGCGACACTCCCGGCAAAGTTCCCGCGTCGAGAGACGAGGAGGAGGCTTAGTTCGATGCGTCGGCGCTCGTCTCCGCGACGTGTTTCGGCCCTCAGCCACGAATGGCAAATTTCTATAGAAAGCAATTTAGTCGCTTTGTACGCGCCTTCGGGAATAGAAAGAATAGCCGACGATAGAGCGGTTACAAGCGATTCAAAGAAGAATCTTTGTGTCGCGTAGCTGCGCCTGGATTTGCGGCTGTTTATACGAAAAAAATGATTTTTCGAGGAAGCGAGCGCCTCTCGCCGTGAAATCATTATCCTTGAAAGTGGGCTTCTCCCATTCGAGGATCGGGCCCTTCTCTTCAATAACCGCGCTCTTGCGGCTCAGGTACGGTTTACGGCTTTTCGCCGCGCTGCATTTGAGGCGACGTTTTACGAGGACGATCCGTGAGCGCGTGTTACCTGCCATGCGTTTTCACGCTGGGCATTTGTCGCATCCTCGACATTCTCGGCTTGAGAGCCTCGAGCGCTGAATGAGCGATCGACCGAATGCCGCGAGCGCAAAAGTCGGGAGGTCCTCGAGCCTCACGCCCTTGACAATGGCACCGTTCCCGGGCTCCTCTTCTCGCTTCATTTTCCGGGGCGCGCGACACGTCGCCTCCTGCGGAGTGGACGACCCGTACCGAGGTGCTCGGCTCTTGCCGGGCCCCGGGCGAACAGCCCCAGCCCGCATAATTGCGATTTAAGGGCCGAGCGAAGGTGAGCGCCGTTACGATGCCGCAGCTGCGCAACATCCCAGCATCCAACAATGGGCCGACCACTCGAGACGGACAATTGACCAATTTTACCACTGTCGGGGTATCGAGAGGATCGCCGCCCCGAGGCAGCGCAAAAATTCCCCGATCCTCCCGCGGCAATTAGTCTCGATCGCGAGCTTACCGAGGCCATTCCGCAAGGCATCCCGAGAGGCCTCCGCGAGACCTCCGCCGACTCGTGGAGGTCCGGTGATGGGAAGGTACCAACCATCTCCAGGATCAGCGGTCGTGTCGAGGTCCTTTTGGAACCGGGGCACCCGAGCTCGCTCGGAGAAGTTATTCCTAGGCGGTAAATAACGCGCGATGAATGGAAATGCGTTTTTCTGGATTTGTTTTTAACGATATGGGCGGCGTCCGAGGGCCGAACCGCTGAATGGCGAAAAAATTGCCTTCCAGCGACTCGATGCTGCGTGACGTAAAGGAAATTTCTCGGGGCGCGGCGAGCGCGTGGAGAAAAATCACGGCTCCTCTCTGTTCCGCACAAAGCCGGTAAATCGAAGATTTGGAAAATGGTAGGAAGCTGAAAAGTTAGTGGAAGGAAGGCGAGAGTTACGGGGAACCAGGCGTGAGGCCTTTCCTTATTCCGGGGATCGCTTTCCTCGCCATTCTGTCCGTGGAAGAGGGATAATAATGGAGAGGTGAATGCGACGGTATTGGGACGGCGAGAAGAGACTATGGACTCCGAGGCAGGAGAGACCCCTCGGTTTTAAAAAGGGACCACCGTGACCATTGTGCTCGCTTCTAGTGCACAATTCCGCGCTGCACCATTCGAAGCCGTTTAAATCCTTGTAGGAGAGTCGAGAGGACGCGCGGCCGGGGTGTCGCTATTCCGTTTTCGAGTGGCAACGATTGTCAGTCCACTCAAAAGAGTGAAATCGAGTCCGACTGACTTCTCCAGTCTCCGGTCTTCCTCCTTTATCCCACTCGGGCTCCGTGTCTCCGCGCGTTTTATTTCCTCCGTGTGAACACTGGCAGATGCCAGGAATGCGCGCGCGCGCGCGCGCACACGTAAACCTTAATACGATAGACTATCGATCTTCCAGTCCACCAGCTTTACATCCATTCGGTGGCTTCTCCCAACAATTACCGACCAAAACGTCCCGACGGATTTCATGCACCTCGCGTCACCCCAAACACCAACTTTATCATTATTTACTCGTTATTAACTGCCAAGCTTATACTCGCAATAAAAAGTATCGATCGGTTTCTTTCGGTCGGGGAGAGTCTTTAACGCACCTAGTGCTCTGCCTCCGCTGCCGTTGCAGCGTCCATTTTCCTCTGCGCTCTGCGATTATATTATTACCGGCAAGAAGCGGTGCGTTGCCCATTAGTTACGTACATTTCCTAATACCTTTCCTAATCGTGGACCAGGAGGCAAATACGTTGCGAAGCGATTAAGTTAGTTGTCGAGTTAGCACTCGATAACTAACGACTAATAAACACTTTTTTTCTTTCTTTTTTCCTTTTTTTCTTTTTTTCTTTTTTTCTTTTTTTCTTTTTTTTCCCCTTTTTCTGGTCCATTTGGCTGCGTAATCTTCGACCGAAATCCTCCTGGCTTAATGCGTCGTGCATACGGAATCGACGTCGCACTTCGTTAAAACTCTTATTACATGCACGCGCACTTTAAGCGGTACCATTACGCTCATCGACGATTCGTAACGCGGACGAGTGCTTACGCTCGATTAAAAAACAAAGTGAAAAAAACGTGTAGATTATGAAATCCGTTGCGAATAAAAAGCATGCAGCGCAATAATTCACTCGCGGCTATCGAACCAGTCATTGTCGCCCTGAACTGTTTTTATAAAAAGAAGGAGTAGACCTTGTAGTGTTATGCTTGAGTGCACATTATCTTGATTATTTCCCAAACGAGTACTCGGCCAGTTCGTAGCATTGGGTTTTTCAACGACCGAATGCCTTGTCTGCCGCTATGTACGAACAATCGAAAGCATCTTACCAGCAGCAGCGAGGAATGCGAATTGAACTACCAAAAGGAAATCATAATCGCAATGTCTCGGCTGTTTGCGTACTTTGAACGATGAAAGCGAGTGTTCACTTTTTAAAAGCAAACGTTTCTTTTATATCAGCTAATATTTCAAAGTGGTACGTGACTACCGAATAAAAGCCTGTATTTAGTTTGGGACTCGTCGGTACAACGCGACTCTTGGCCTGAAAAGAACCTCTATGTGCGATTATCCACGTAACTGTGACGTATCGCGTGATCCCGAGTACCTGGCGACTTTGGTGATAAACGCGCGGCATTGAACCGTGTGACGCGAAACGCCAAAGTTGAAGACAAGCGAACCAACTGAAATCGGTCGCCATTCCATTACTTTCATTAGCTGGCGGATAATTAGGCGGATTACGGCGGATTACGGCGGATTACGGCGGATTACGGCGGATTTTGTTTACCTTTGCGTTAAAGTAACGCTTCGTGTAATTGTAGCGTGGCTGTAGCTTGAGCAATGATAAAAAAAGCAACGCTGCTAAAACATGTTTTCTTCGATCGTAATTTTAGCCAATAACGCTGCGTTAGCTTTTTAACTTCGGTGAAATTGTACGTTACAACTTGTTACTATTAAAAAAACGATCACCCGCAGACGCTCTCAACTCTTACAGTTTATTTAAAAAATTATACTAATTTTTTACCCGAGCCTTGTACAAATTCCAAAGAAATCAGTATGCCGTTCCCGGATTTTTATTATTATCTATCGTTAAAACAGGGTAACGAGTATGATCTTTTTATAGGCTTCGTAAGAAACTGTTTCCGAAAGACATTAGTTGTCATGCGTTGCCTGCGTTTAATAGGAATGTTTAATCGCCGAGCTTTCAGTGCTATCGAGTACATTTCTAGAGTTAAAAATAACAATTACCCTCATTCGTCGTACTTCACCGTGTGTACTCGACTGCACAGAGTACACGCGAACGCGCGAACACGCGAACACGTGTACGGAAAAATTGAAGGCAGCGTTAAAAGAACTTCGAGCGTTAAAAATGATACTATTTTTCATACCGTACTTTATGTACATTACAACCGAAGACGTACGGAAAACTTGAACATAAGCGCATGGAAATTACTCTTTTTGTTCCACGTTTTGGTTTTCACTGCAACTGCGATGATTTTCGCATATCGAACGGAACAAATCTTCTATTTTGTTCGTGCAAAGGTTTCACGCATAAAAATTACGCGAATTATCGTACTGTTTTTATAGGCATATTGAAAATCGATAGATTTCGAAGCTTTATCGCTAAAATGATCCCTAAAGCGTTTTCGGTGTACACGAATGACGCAATAACTTCTTGCTGGACATAACGGCGGCAGAGAGAAGGGAAATCGAACGTATTATGAAGTACGTAATATAGATGTAGGAGAGTAAATTGCTAAATACTACAAGTTTGTCAAGATAGCAAACGCACTCGAGATAACTTCATAATATACGGACAGCGCAACGTATTTATATAATTTAAGGACTGCTAAAGCGTTTGAAAAATGTATTAAAAATTTGATAATTAACATACGGTCCATCCATTAATCCTTATGCGATTGTCTTTTTGCCGCGGGTAACAAGCGTGCTTGTCCACTTTAATCTACCTATGCATCAATTTTCATTAAAGCGAGGCTGCGTAAGTATCGGAGAAGGAAAAATTTCATAACTTCGTGAAACAACTTGGACGTCGAATATCCGCATCGATAATAAATGTTTCACATTTTTCTACGTTAACGTTTGAATACCAAATCGTTCGAGTCTTATAAATCACGTCATCGTTTTGATCCGAGCGCACAGATACCGGACAAACGCGAGGTAAGGAAGCCTGCCAACGGGTAAAAATTGTGCACTCTTAGACCGAACGAAGATTTCTCGTAAAGTAAAAACGGTAATTTCACGAAAGTAGACAAAAGTGCAGACTAACGTAATTTATGATATTCCGATTAACAAGCGTTGCAGCGAGTACTGGATAAAGAAATATACCGCATCCTGGGATATAACGCATTGACGGTATAAAATCGGATTACCGACGCCCTTTATGCCGAAAACCATCCATTTCGTATTGTAATATTCTCTTGGATATTTCAATCGGAGCATCACAAGCGGTAGGTCAAGTTATCGATAAAATTCATTACTCATCGCTTTAAGAATATCGATTCGTGTATGCGCGCAGCGTGCCATGTAACTCGTGGAGATAAATGTTCGAAAGAAGGACTACGATTACGCAAAAGTTGTATTCGTCCTATTCGATCGGCATCGAATAGGCGAACGGCCTTTTTCCCTCGTTATTTAACCGCCTCGTTATTAATAAAACGATCCGAAATGTTGCCCGAAATATTGCGCAAGGGGCGGTAGAATATCGGTGGCAGAGCGGCGTAATCGGGAACAGCTGCTAATAAGATAATAATACAGATCGCGCGCCGCTCAGCACGATCACGACCAAATACGTAGAACTGAAAAATACCGTCCCTTGAGTATAATCAACGAAGAAAGAGGTTATCCGGGGAAAATTGGTGAAATCAGAGTCTACGTGAAACAACGCGGGGAAAGATTCGTCGGGGAAAGTGCGCGGTGAAGATTTTTCATCGTTCCCGCGACAAGTGCGGTACAGCGTACGCGTTTATCCAGCGATCGTAAGCGATCGCAAAAGCTCATTGTACCTCGAGCTAATTCAACCGACGAATGAGACAAAAGCAGCCTGAAAGAATTATGGCTCTACCGGCAAAAATTGTAAGCCCCAAGAGTTGTATAGTCGCCCTGCCGCCGAACGTTGAAAAGGAAGCATTAGACACATTTTTATATAATTCGAAAGCGATTTAGAAAAAATTTGTTTCCGCTTCCTTTGTTGGCGAGAGAGAAAAAGATCGAAGGAGTCAAGAGAGTAGTCTCTCGACGCGAGTGCCGCCAGCATTGATTCGAGGAGAGCCCGACATTGTCGGACTTAAGGAGCTGCGCGAAAAAGTGGGAATTTATGTTTCTAATGAATGGGGCGGAGCGAGTCAAATTACGATGACCATAGATACACATTACACCTGGTCCCCCCTTCCTCAAAATGATATAGCGTTGTGTAATGGCACTGAGCACGACACCTGGATGCGTTCTCCATCTCCCTCTCGAGTGACTGCGCGTGCGTGTGCGTGCGCGCTTCATTGTCGCGAGCGGGAGCCCTCCGAGCGAATGTTCAACGCGCGTTTTATTATACACTCCGGGCAAATCGAAAAATCACCTTCTCCCTCGACAATGATCGCAACGACGCTCAAATAACTTAAAAATACTTTTAAAATGACGTTCTTCAAGGGGATCATCCGCGCGTATTTATGTCACGTTGCCTTTACCATCTTTCCCACTCCGATGCTTCTTCTTCGAGACTTATTTTCTCATGTGTACAGTCATATACGCAACGTTATACGCAACGTTATACGCAACGTTATACGCAACGTTATACGCAACGTTATACGCAACGTTATACGAATCTACCGGAAGATTTATCTTCGAAATTCGTACGCGCTATTATCATCGCGCGGCATTCGGATGCATTCGGATGCATTCGGCACGAACGAGTTTTATTTTTCGTCAAGTTGCCGGGGAACGGTTGCGATTCTGACGTGGGCGAACGCTGTCATTGTCGATAGCGCGTCCTTTCTCAAACTTATCGCGGACGCATAATGCCCAGGTTATTTACGAGGGCTCGACCGGAAGTACGGGCGAAGGGCAAAAATGCCCGGGAGTCGCCTTGTCCCACGGAGAGCGTCCAACAACGCTCGATCGGAGGACCTTCGGGGTAGAAAATTTTGCGCTAACCTGTACCCGCAGTTGCTCGCGAGGCCCAAAGGTGTGCCTCCGCGGTTGAATACGTCGTTGATTGGACTACGAACGCGTCATTTCCCCCCGGAGATGCCCTTGGGATGATGACCTTGCCGTTATCTCGATCCCGTCCGACGGCCACACGCAGACCCCAGAGACGTTTCGGGGCGTTTGATCGGTACAACTTCCACGTAACCCGACGCGACGCAATTGAATTACCCGCACGCGAGTCTAGGGTCCAAAGGTCGAGGTAGACTCGCGCCTGATCCGTTGCCGAATCAACGTCCCTCCGATGACTCTCGGTTTTCTAGCCGCGCCAGCGCATATTCGACTAATCGAACCACTCGCTCGTGAACGATCCTCTTTCAAATCACCGCGGCCTCTTAACGTTGATTAATTACGCTCTCAAAAATGCATTACCCGAACGTAATTGGCGGAGCGTAAGAATTGCCCTGTGCCTCGCGACGCCGACTGTGCACCGCTGAAGGAATTCACCGGTGCATTTCTCCTGGCCGACATCCTTTTTGTCCGCGACATCGTTTCTCAACCGGCCGATCGTCGTTCGAGCCTTTGACCTTCGAGCGGCTGGCCGTCGGAGTTCGAGTGCGAAAGGCCGGGACCGAGGACCAGCGACGAGAATATTCGAGAAGGATCGAACGAGTGTCGGGAGGAGCAACACCCTGAGCGATCCTCACCGCTGACCGCCGGGAGAATTGCGGGAGAAAGCCGAGCGCTCGTCATCCTAAAACCCAACGGTCGCGCGCAATCGAAAGCCATCGGCGAAGGCGTCGCGAGCGAACGCGTTGGCGAGGCTTCGAGGGAGCATCGCTGCTTGGAGAGAAGTCCAGGGCGAGAGACTCGGGGAGAGGCACAAACTGGCCAAACGGCGAGGCTAGTTAGCATCGTCCTTTTCCGCGCGTGGGGGGCTCCAGGAATCAAAGGCCGCATTCTACGGGCACGAGAAAAGGTACGTCCGAGCGACTCGACTCTCTCTCTCTCTCTCTCTCTCTCTCTCTCTCTCTCTCTCCCCGCCCCGGGCCCGTACCGCCACAATGCCGCATTGTGCTTAAATCAAATTCAATTTGGTCCCATTGAAAATTACGCTTAATAAATTATTTCGGCAATTCATAAATCGGGCCGCGCGGTTAGGCTCAAACTATCGAATCAACTCCCGCACACCTACGATCCTCCGCCACGCACGATATCACCTACGAGGTCCTCGAGTCCTCCTCCGGCCCTCCCGCACCGTCCCACGTATCACAAGTACAAATTAGTATTATAGCCCGCTTATAAATGGTCCTCGATGCGACCGCCGCGACTCCACAAGTCCGCCTCATTATGTATTTTATGATAAATGTCGAAGGGATGAGTTTTATTACTAGCTAATTGTGTTTTGACCACAAATGCGCTTTCGCTCGTTTTCGCCTGCTCATTCTCCGACGAGAGAGAAGCTTCCTTCTTCTTCCTTCTTCTTCCTATAAGCCGATCTGTAACACTACCGAACTCCATATTTATTTTACTCTCGCGCTATTGTTCGCGTTCGAGAAAGGGGAGATTTATCGTCGCGGTTCTTGAGTTTCCCTCGGAGTTGGTCGAGCTGTTGTTGCCTTCGTTTAAATCGTTATATCAATCGAATTCTTCCGTGTAGATACTTGACAAATTTTGCACTCTGCCGATAGAAACGGCGCTGGGAACTCAAACGCGTCCACGGCGGAACCAAAAATTTTCAACGTATCCACGTGGACGCGGGAATCAAAGAGATGCGTTGAAAAGCTCAAACTGCGCTTCACTGCTCTCTCTCTCTCTCTCTCTCTCTCTCGCTCTCGCTCTCTCTCTCTCTCTCTCTCTCGCTCTCGCTCTCGCTCTCTCTCCCGCTCTCTCTCTCTCTCTCTCTCTTGTCCCGGTAAGTTTTTACTTCGCTTGGAACGCTCTTGTTTAGAACGCAGATGGACGAGGATCGTCCCCAAGTGATCTGGCGATCGAGCAAAAGTATCGTTTACTAATTATCCGATAAATAGTCCGTTTGTTCTCGCATTAAAACGGTTCGGAAAAATCCTTAATTGCGATTTGTTTACTCGTCTAGCCTACGGCAAATAGGCATTCCGATCGAAGTTAAAGAGCGCGTGGTTAAGCGATCGACAGCAATAACAGCTGTAGATTTCACGGAAGCTCGGGGGAGAAATATATTGGGGAGTCGCGTGCTGCCAAAGGGTTAATAACGAGCTCTAACGGGTGATTCCCCTTGACGGCAAATGAAGAGCGATGAGGGTTAATCCGAGAGTTGACTTGCGATACGGCAACTTATGTGCTTTATCGGCGAGTGAGAGGGTGAGAGAGCGAGTGGGTCGACGAGGGGTAAGGACGAGGGTGTAAAAGTCGAGGCGAACGCATACGCCCCAGCCCCGCTGCTGTAATGGTATCCTATTACAATCGTTGGTACATAGTCGGTTTCGATCTTGGATATTACTCTTCCTGGAACCGTAACTCACCGCCCGAATTCCTGCTCCGATTATTAACGCGAACGCGTGCCAATTCTCGATATTTCCCGGAGCCATTTGTTTCCCGCCTCTCATCCGGCATCCGATCCCAATGGATGTCGTCGAGGAGACCGGGGATGCCTTTCGAAAAGTGGGAGGATGGATCGCGATGATGCAGCTTGTAAATCCGGCGATGGTTGGCAATGTTATGCATTGGGTTAACGTCGAGGCCGTTTTTTCGTCGGCTTTCGGCTAATTAAGTAAATCGGTGTCCCCGACTCTTGAATAACGTGACGTTTCGATAACTTTTAAACAGCGGCTATACCATTACTTTCAATCAGTGCTTCATGCAAGGCTGACCAAGCGCATTAGCTCGCGCATTAGCTCGCGCATTATTTGATCAGTCCCTCGGGGTTGGAGATATTCGGAGGGCGAGATATTCGATTACCGGAGGGGATCGTCTGGAAGTAGCAACACATTGATTTCCGATTGAATCTACGGCTCTTCATAAATGCATTTATCCCTGCGAATTTTTCTTTTTTCTTCCCCCTATACTCTTACTATTTATCAAGATTCGACGTTATCGAGGCAGCGTTAACGAGTCGTTGATAAAGAAAAGCGCCCACCCTTTTCACCCTTTTCACCCTTTTCACCCTTTTCACCCTTATCACGAAAAACGCGGTGCTCTTTAAGGGCTTGGCAAGGGCCGCGTAACGAAGACTCCAGAAATCGAGGATATTTTGCACTCGTCGGATATGTATGCGTTTGTTTAAATGTTTCTCTGCGCGCGTGCTTATCAGCCTCCAGCAACTTAAATAAGCTCCATTATATTCGTTTTATAATTTGAAACAAAATATAACGTAATGCTGGCACGAATACTAGCAGCTGCCGATGAGATAATCAGCGCCCCGGCAAGTAAATTAATAAGTTGCCGATGGCTCCGCCGTATCCCCGTCGTTGATTTTTACAAATAAACGTAGTACAGAGGCTTTGGACTTGTTTAAAGCATAACGCGAGCGCCTCTCGCAAATATTGATATTGATATTATTATCAGCTGCCATTCGAAAGTTATATAATGATTTATGATTTTTAATCTCGAGTGTGCATACAAGGGATAGTGACTCAATTAGTTACAGACAAATTACGCAAGGCGCATCTAATCGCTCAAATCCAATTTCACGATAAGTGCGTAACTGGCGTTTATTCTATCCTTAAATGTGCACGATGTGCGTTTCTGTAAACGAACGTTATTCCCGTTCGTTTCAGCGCTTTCAGCGCCGATAAAGTGTAAAAGCTAATAAGTCATTGTCAGGCTCGCGGAAAAATAGAGAGATGTAAGCGTGATATCTCGGCATTAGAGCGATAAAATTAGAAGCGCGCTATCGGCCGTTTGCGCAGTAAATTTTTCGAATTGCTCGGAAAAGTAGGGATTCGAAAATAATTACCACGAGCTTTCCATAAGGCCGATTAACGCGTGTGCGCCCTAATAACGCGTGTGTTCCCCTCAGGAAATTCGAGCGATGATCGAGGAACGAGCCGTTGAAGATGCTAGCATAAGGTCAAAATTTTCCACAGACTTTGCGTTTGTGCGGGAGGATGGAGGAGATGAGCGCATTCGACTCCACGGGAAGATTAATCATCCCTGTAATTAGGAGCAGCAGAAGTGCCGGCCAGTCTGGGCGCCGGCATCTACCTCCGCACTACCGCCAGAGTATAACGTAACCTGGGCTTTCGTTTTCATTAGGGCAGCAGTTCTCGAATTTCGTGGTCTATCCAGTGGGTCGCCAGGGCGTGTCTTGGAAAACGCCCGGGAGAAGCGGACGAGCGTAGCGAATCTCCTTCGTTTTTCCCTTGTTTTTGCCTTGTTACCTTTGCCAGCCAAAAAGACCGAGGCCTAGTGGGTTACGCCTCCCCGGCATCAATTTCTCAATTCGGCAAATGGTTATTTCGATCGGTTGAGCCACGGTTAATTGGCCTGAAACTATAGCCAACTATAGCCGCCAGCATTTTCTCAATTTTTCAAAAATCGATGAGCTTTTTCGATGTTACGCGACCCTCGCTCTTTTACACCATTGCCAAGTACCTAGACTGTTACATCGAGACGACTCGTCTTCGACGTTTTCCCTACAAGGAATTACAACGATAGCGATGCGTCGTAGGATATCGACAAAGGCTTACGTAATGCCAACCTTTACCACGTGACCAATTGCGCATCAGTGATCGATACGACGCATAATGGATATAGATAGATGGATTGAAACGATCGCTGGATGCTCGTGGTGTCACATGGCGCTTCGCCAAATATTATCTGTCTTTAATTAGAGTGGTTTATTGGTGCACGTCGGATACGGCAGTTTGCGTAACCAACATCGATTATTGGGTTATTCTCGTCTACGTTTAAATTGGAAAAAATTAAGCTTTCGAGTCGCGCTTAAAAGACCGACGACAGAATTCGTTGTTCATCGAAATAATTCAGTTGAAATGCGTGCCTACGTAACTGCGGCGGTTTTTGCCAAACGAGCGAAAGTCGTATATTAGCAATACTCTAAATAACACTAATTTCTGCAACGGTATTCTACGACCATAAGAACAGCGTCGGTAAAAGTATGACGAAAGCTGATACTCGTGGGGGAAAAAGAATGTTACAAGTGCATTGAAAAATACAGGATATAACGTAGAGTAACCTCTGTAAAATAATACGTACTACGTGGAATTACAGCTTATTATCCCGTTCATTGATTCTCATTGTGTTCACTGAATACAATCCAAATGTTTATATCAACGTATCGTTTGCTTTTTATTCCCCTTCAATTAGCACAGTATTTATAACCAATGCAAATTAAGACACTTTTTCTTTTTTTCGTCGTCGTCGTCGTCGTCGTCGTCGTCGTCGTCGTCGTTGTTGTTGTTGTTGTTGTTTTTTTTTGGTTTTTTTTTTTGTTTTTTTTTTGTTTTTACGAAGCATCCACGCAATACTAAGTTACACAGAACGCGATACGAGACAAATATCGTTCGTATCGAGCGCAGTGCGCTTATCGAAAGGAAAAAGTTAATCAGAAAAACGAAAACACGAAAGTATTCTTAGATATACAAATGTATACGATTGATGATTTCTCGACTGCATGACGTCGTCGGAATAAAATGGAGATTCTCATTTTCGCCGAGAGCGTTTTGTGACGTGAAATGGCGTGATATTCCGTTTCACGAGCTATGGAAATTTTCGAATGGTCATGGTAGCTAGATCCTACGTAGCGTTCGAGTAAACATTGTCTTCCCGTGCGCTTACATGCAAATGTGAAAGTATCGATATCTGAATCCGTAAGAAGAGGCCACGACGCGTACATTGAAAGCTGCCGATGCCGTTAACGGCTGGCGTAAAAAAAGTCCAACGATAATTCGTCGATAAGCCTCTGTAATTAGTCACTGCCAATTAACAGCTGCTCAAACGAAAAACAACCGACTGCATTAATTATAGCGAGCAGTGCATCTTCCTCGAGTGCAAACTTCTTTGCCGGAAGTGCGCAGCGCCTCTTTCTCTCTCGCGCATAATTATAAGAGCGCTGGAAGCACGCTTAATAATAATCACGCGTCCTCCTCCGATTCCACGTTTTTGCCCGTTATTGCCAAAGTCGCGTAGTTCGCTCCCCGGGCGCGGATCGAGAGGCGCTTTGGATGTTCGCGTGAAAGCCAGCCTCCTTTGCTTTCACCTTTCTCCCGTTTTTCACGCGCGCGCGCGCGCTGGAATTTTCTCATTAGTAAATGTACCTTTGTGGAGACGCACTACCACCAGTCCGACTGCCTACGCAACTCATTCACGATATCGCGCGGACAATGGCGCGGCAGTCGCTGCGAAATTTGACCAGAAATCCTTTGAGCTAAGACTGCAGGACATTATTATGCAGTCTAATAAATTAGGCATCTAAAAGGAAATTCTCGAAGCTCCGTAACTGGAATTGCAGAGCCACCGCACAAAAAGACTGCCCAAGTCAAGAGGGACTTCAAAGAGCTGACGGTTGCTAATGGCGAGGCCATTTTGTTCGTTCAACAGCTGGTGTACCTTTTAGTCATTGTCACAATTGCAAAACACCCGACAGCTATTTATATGTTTATTTTAATGACAATTTGAGTAAGAGCCGGAAAAATGCGAGGCTATTTCAAGCGAGTGCAGTCGAGATTATCCTTTTCGCTGGTACACCTTGCTTCGCGTAATATCAAATTCATTCGAGCGATTAAATTTAGAACGACGCCTCGAGGTTGCGCAATCGTTCTTACCAACAACAGCGACAACAACAACGACAACGACGACAACGACGACGACAACGACGACAACGACGACAACGACGACAACGACGACGACAACGACGACGACAACGACGACAACTTGGCTTCGATCATAATTGAAGTCCAATGCCGCTTTCGCTCATCTTAAGAAGCACATTCGGCGTACCATCTTACTCTCGTTATCGTTGCTCTCGACTCGTCAATTATTATTATTGATCGAAGGTTTGATCCGCGAAACAGTGTCGTTCGCTCAAGAGAACTCTCCAAGTAATCGTACGTACGTTAAACGAATGTAATTGCGTCCGGCAGTGATAGCACGCGTGATAGCACGCGTGACATGTGTAAGGGCGTGATATCGATGGCTGATTTAGCTATCTGCCTTTCTAATTAAACTTTTACGTCGGTGCTTTCATTTTATTACGATTCGGACTTGAATTATTACGTTTGATAGAGACCTTGGTCGTCGGGGGAATAATACAACGTAGACAGCCATAAATGTCGCTGTCTACGTTGGTAAATACGAACATAAATATAGCTTGAAGTATTTCGAGATTAATTAGATCTAACGGTCTACTCTGCGTTAATTTCTGAAGGCGCTGTGGGGGAGGAGGATGAGGAAAAACGTACTCTTATAAGCCAGGTTACGCGGACAAAAAACATCGGAAAGCTTATGTTCGTTATTTGATATGTGACTTCGTTCTTATTCCAATTAACATTAAAATGAGTGGAGTAATTAAAATGATAATGCCCTATTCGTTTATTGCGAGGGAAGCGAAGGAAGGAAGGCTCGATGCTCTAATTAGACCGTACAGTTTATTCGCAACGAAATAACAACTTGCAAATCAGTAACGTGGAGTTCTAATTGCAACGCGAGATTTGTCTACTTCGAAGAATTAATTATGCTCATTATCGTAGAGTATAACATGTTGAGAGATTTAGTGCACTTATCGTATCGTCGCCCCTTATTTATATTTCCTCGAAAATTATCTTGTTTTCAATTAATTGTCAGTGCCACAGTCCAAATATCAACAATATAGCGCACGCGTTATGAAATATGTTTATCGTTCCGCATGCGTAAAGCGATTCGGTATTTTATTGAAATCGACTCTCCCAACGCAGTCGTTTGCATTTTTCGTGAATTATTCCTAGACGCGAATCAAATTTGTTACAATATCCCGCGTAGCTTTATCGTTGGCTCGGTGCTTATTATTTATCGAGTTCATAAATTAATTGGAAACGCGCTAATTAATCGAATTTATGCTTTTATATATTTCTCGATAATGAGCGCCGCGGCTTTATCGTATTAAGCTCGCCGTGTTTTTCATTCGACTAATCGTCGCGAGCGCATCAAATTGTACAACCTACGATTCATTCGTAGGTACTCGCTTGGCCGAATCAACATCGCGAATTCGCGTGGAAATTACAAAAACGTAGGGCGCGTTATTTCGCATGGAAGAGCCTACGAATTATCTACGCAGTCCAATGAAAATCTTGGTTTCACATGCGTCATCTCCTTGGTTATTCATAGAATAAAAATATAATCTTATCTGCCCACTGAACACTAATGTGTAATACAGCTAAGTTTTTTCATTTGCCGCGATTCAAGCACGATAGCCGTTACGAATAGCCGATAAGGCGCTCATTTTCGTAATTTCTCGAGCAAGTTTTGTCTTTTCTAACGGCATTTCGAATAACATTAACACTTTGCAACGCCAGCGGCCGCCGATGATAACAATCGGATGCCGATAGATTCGAGGACGATCGTCGACGTTGCGCTCTTCTGCTACCTTTAACGACGGCTGTTTTACGCGTAACGAATGCACCGGCCGCGAGCTATCGAATCTAGACCATGCAAATCGAAGATCTTAACCCAGACACGCACGCGCACACGCGCTACGAACGCAGTCCGACCAGCTCGGACAACTCCCCGAGAGCGTAATCAACGCTCTCTTATCGTACTCGGGCTCTCTTGCTTTAACGCCAACTTTCGCGCGAACTTCTACGTTGCCAAGTGATTACCGCGATCGAGTATGTATGTACGGGCTCGTGGCGCTCCTGATGCGGGCGTCCGTCCTACTTCGAGACAATAAACGCGGCAGGCCGAGGAATATCTGTACAACCTACCGATACAACCGAGTCGCTGATCAGCGAAGGAGTCGGAATCAACGGTCATTTCACTCGATTGCAAAGGTAAGGTGGGCAAAAGGTGGGCAAAAGGTGGGCAAAAGGGCAAAGGGCAAAAAACGGAGAAAAGGTGAAGATCGTCGAGCTCGTTCATCGGCGTGAAACCGACCTCGTGATTACTGGTCGGGCGATAAGCGACGGAGAAGCCGCGACGGAACGCGAGGAGTTTGAAAAAAGTGCGAGAGAAGTACAATTGCGAGTCGGTAGCAGGGCACAGAGAGACGAGGGGAGAAATATTTGCAAAGCTGAGAAAAACTAGTCGTCCGGATAAAAAGACGGGATGACGGGA
Source organism: Wiebesia pumilae (assembly GCA_018907045.1). Classification (NCBI taxonomy): domain Eukaryota; kingdom Metazoa; phylum Arthropoda; class Insecta; order Hymenoptera; family Agaonidae; genus Wiebesia; species Wiebesia pumilae. The sequence goes on along the minus strand of JACCHZ010000136.1, from coordinate 394,991 downwards.
TGTGGGATAGAGGGTCAGAGAGAGAGACAGAGAGAGAGACAGAGAGAGAGAGAGAGAGAGAGAGAGAGAGAGAGAGTCAGCTACCTGTACACGTTATTGTTATCGTATTACCCGGAGGAGCTTAGCAGCCGTTTGGCTCGAAAACAAACCGACGTCGCGGCGGTCGTCGAGGATTTGCAAATTGGATTATGGAACGGCCGTAAGTTGGATTATATTTGGCCGTCGGTGAAAAACTTGACTCCCCCGACTTTCCGCGCGTTCCTCCGTTCCCGGGCGGCGTGAAAGTGGGAGAGTGGGAGGAGGCACTGGGAGAGGAATCAGCTGACTCGGTGGAAAGCCGTCGGTAGTCCACTCGTCAACCTGCTAAGTCCAAACTAATCCAAAGATTAGACGACTTGGACCGCCCTGTCAAAACTTGCCACCAGGTCAGCCTTGGCAGCGAACGGGGGGACGCGTCCCGGTGAGGCCAGGCTCGCCAGGGTCGACTGCCCATCTCGCGGACGACGCGGTTGCCCTCGAATCTCCTGGAATATCGGACCACCCTTAGGCTCTCCGCCTGATAGACAATCGCAATGATAGAGATTTTCTCTTGGAATTCCTACATTACCGGCGCGTCAAATGCGTGCCTTATCGACTTCGTTACTTTTCACGAGTAACAAAGCACAATTGCTTAACACTTAACGTTATTAAAGCTCGGCTATCAACCGATATAGATAACTAAAAGGCGGTAATCGGAACGACGATACTTATTGACTTTTCCATCAGATGTCAGGCTTCCGTAATTGAGAATACAACGGTGGAATAAAGCGGGCTTATGGAGGTACGTGGGCAGGATGCCCGATTCGAGTGAAAGGGCAAATCCAACATGGAGGCATAACAAGAAAACCCGATCACCTTTATTCTATATCTATATAAATGATAAATATGGATGTCCGACTTATATCTACCGCTGACCACGCTTTTTTCACCGAGTGCCTCGCGGCGATTCGCTTGTAAAGTTGTACCGCTTTAACAAATGAAGTTCACGAAGCGTTCGACCGACGCGTTACTCTCGCCTTTTCGCCGGGCTACCTTTAATTGCCATGACGTCAGGATTGCAAGTCTTACTTTCGAAAAACGCATATTTATTTTTATAACGCAAGAGGAAGCCCAGTGATAATAATAGCCTGCTTGTTTTTTTGCCGGGTTAAAGTTGGTGTAAAGATTCACAAGCCACATGACACAATAATGAAGTACGCGCGATTTCGCGTATACGTTATCGTACGTCGCGTGCTCGTATATTAAAGAATTATTTCACGGCTGCAAATGACAATTTATAACGCGACGTTACTTAATTTCGATTCGCGATTAAGATAAAAAGCAGGCACTCTTTATTACGTTTTATTCGTTAATTCGCAAAACTCGTAATTTGCGCGCAATTATTATGCGATTCGCCGATTTGCTTCTTCTCTGGTCGATCAAATATTTGCGAGTGTTTTGCTTGACTCCTTAGCCACGATAAGCAAGATAAATGAATCGGCCAAAGTTTACGCCACAGGTAAGGTTTTACGTTATTTCCTACGCGACTATCAGCTGTATTCAATCTTCGTGATTAATCGCGCGTTGCCTTATTTCTCACGACTAATGCAAGTGCTGAAAAAACGGGTGTACGGTCGTTATATCTCCATTTTCAACAAATTTAATCGTCATTTGAGAAGAATCCAATATCAAATATCGAGTAATATCGAGGATTTTTATCGCGCGTTCCCTTCCTATTTAAATCCACGCTGGGTGAGATAATAAATTAATTCTTATGGTTAACTAGCAAAGCGTTTGTCGTTGATGCCGTTCAGCTAGTTGTACCTTACGGTTATACCGCTATCGAGTCCACTCGTTGATCAATCGATTGATATTGCGAATTTTTCAATTCAATTCAATCCTTTCAAAATATATTCTCGACGAATAATAGCATCGAATAGCAGCAAAGAGCCTCTTGAATTACTTGAATTACTCGAATGGTACTGCGTGCCATCAAAAGGGCAATTTATATACATCGAGAGCACCGTTCATTGCCATCCCTATTTTAAAAACATGGGATGATCTCTGCCACGTCTAGCTCTTATACGCATCTCGCAAAAGGTCGATTCATTAGTGAACAACAGGTTCGACAATAGGTACGACAATAGGCCTTGACACCTCAACGACCGCGATATTTATTGAAAATGTGAACGTCAACTGCAGCGGTTAACGGATTACATCTCGTGGATTGCACGTATCCCGACCAGTAAACTCACGTCACTTAACGTACTATTGATTATTTCACGGCAAACGATTGCACGATGTTCTCGGCGAAGAACCTTGCGACCTAGCGAGGCTCGCAATAAAAGGAATTTCCAGGCGTTTCTGCACTCGGCGATGAGCGACGATCATCACCGAAACAATATCGATCAAGGAAGCACGGCAGAGATCTCAAGCCAGTCTAACTGGTTGTGGCAACAACAACGGCAAATAAAGGAGAATAAATTCGAAAATTAGCTGTTACTCGAGAGACGGTAGTTTCGGTTGGAGCGATTTTAACGCGGCAGGAAATGTTGGCGTCACTGGACGTCTACTCGGAGCGCTTCCGTATCTGGGGAGATTGAGATGCGATAACTAGGCTTGACGTACACGCGTATAAAGGACACGCGCCCGCGTTCTATCTCACACTTACCGACAACTTCTACGAGGCGTCCCCGCTCTTACTCCAATTTCCTGGCCTGAATTTCAAACGAGCTGAAATTTACAGCCCCACCCCCAATCGTGCTGTGAATCCCAGCGTCATCGATCGCCCTTATCAGCGCTCTTTTCTTCCCGACGCCGACGTGGCCTTCGATTTTTCGCTCCCAGTCCACGGAGTGAGTAATTACGTGGGAATTGGGAAGCCGCGGGGTGCCGTGGTGAGGCTCGTTGTCGGGAAATGACTCGGGGGATCGCGAATCGATCCGGTTGCGGTCCAATTGTGGAGGAGAGTGGTGCGGGAGTGCGAAGCGGTCTCTTGGGTTTGAGGCGCAATTTGAGTTAATTCGTTAGTAGATTCACTTGGAGTTTCGCGTGGGTCTCGGAAGCGGCTTGATGAGGCTTGTTATATTGGAAACTCGGCAAGTTTCCGTTGTTCGAGTTCGCCATTGACGATAAGTAAAGTCAAGGAAAGGTCGTCGCGACGCGGTAATCGGCGTAACTTTTCACGTACGGCTGCGGCTCGTTAAAGGGAAGCGGTCCTTAAGGGTCGCGCGCGTGCGCTCGCAGCTTGTCCTGATTCTTTAGGGCGACCTCGAGGGAACGAAAAGCCTTACACAATTGTCGGATTCGACACAGGCAGTCGGGAGATTCTTAGAAAAAAAGAAAGAAGCGCTTAGGCGTCATTAAGAAAATGATTTCGTGTAGTAAATAACATTTTTCATGCGCTGCTCGATCGTGCGTCCAGGACCTTCGTTTTATCCGGAGGGGAGCTGCTATTCACGTTTGCTCTCTTTCTCTTCCTTTTATGCGCGCATGTTCATTCCGGAGTTAACAGTCGGTTAATGTTCGCTCGCTTTCACCGATTCTTACAAATATTGTCCCGAAGTGGATTTTGGTTGAATAGTCGGAAGCCTGTTATACCGAGAAATTGATTATGTTATTGATAGAATAATTTAATGTAGCTTTTTCTATGGGACACGTCTACTGGCGATGCCTCGAAGCATTTGCTCATTGGGCAGCTTACGACAGTAAAAGGAAAATTAGTACCCGGAGAGAGAGAGAGAGAGAGTTGCGTTACTTTTAAAACGATGTTTATTTTCTTTGTAATATTCTCCAACATAAATATTATTCAGTTAGTCGAGTGAACATTATTTCCCATAGAGAGTGTTCCTGAGCAGCTTTGGTCCAGAAAATAAACACGTCGCTCGAGATACTCGTTGAGAAAGCATCGAGACTAATTAAAACTCGTGTAAAAATATTAGCAACGGCAACGGCAACGGCAACGGCAACGACAACGACAACGACAACGACAACGACAACGACAACGACAGCGTCAACGACAACGACAACGACAACGACAACGACAGCGTCAACGACAACGACAACGACAGCGTCAACGACAACGACAGCGTCAACCGTTTACGGACTCTTCCGGTCCAAATATGTATCATTCGACTTCGATCGACTTTCAGTTCGAACATTCTAATTGAATTCCAGCGGAAGAGTCGTGCAAGCGAGGCTCCGTGGCTCCGTTTGTACAAGAAAGCGGAGATGCAGGACCTTAATATTCCACGTCCCGTTTCACGTGCAAAAGGTAGGTAGTCTATTAAAATAATAATGTCCTCGAGGTATTTTAGCATAAGGGTATTTAGTTTGCGCAAAAGCAAACGGTGAAATCCTAGAGGCATGTATCCTTTCACGACAAAGTCAACACTCGTCTTTCCCATCGGTCATTTCGTTTGTTTTTTGCGTCTGAGCGGACCGAGCGGACCCTCGAGCCCATTATGGACGGGGAGTTTTTCCGGGAGGAAATTCCGAGGGACGCACGAGCGCGTAAGTACGCGGCGGATTAGAAACGCCTTTGGTGCGATCGAGGCCGTTCGTAATCCGAATTCCCACGAGGTGGGGGCTCTCTAAGGCGTCGGCGGCGGAATTTGCGACGCGACCCGCCTTACAGTTTAGCCAAATAATGCCGGTCGTTAAAGCTGGACAAAGGCGAGCTAAACACCGGCCTCCTACGCTTCCGTCCCCGGGGAGACGTCGACGGACGCTGCGCGAGGAGTTGGCGCGCGCGAGCGCGCGCGGTTCAAACCGTGCGCTTAAAGTTCGACTCCTGGAGGCGCGACTTCCCTCCGGGTCCCGGTGCCTCGCGGATTAGCTCGGTAAACTGCGAAAGGGGGCGTCTACTACCCTCGGTAAATCTCTCGTGGATCGCGCGCTCCGCTCCAGCGGCCCACGAATCCCGACAAAGTCCGCGAGAGGGTCCGCGGGCCACCGTGGGAACTGGACGGATGCCACGGTCGCCGAGGTCACCTTGGATGACTCCGGTAGGTTCGCGGTCCTCTTTACTCCCTCGGGAAAACGCGCGCGAGGCGGCAATAAAAATCGGAGTCACGCGGTTCGCGCGAGGCTGCAGTCGGGGGTGGAGGACCTTTCCCAGGTCCTCGAGGCTCGTCCTCGCTCGTCCTCGCGTTAAAAGTTAATCGATTAGCAGCAGCTTATTAGCTCCGGATAATGGCTCGAGCCGTCGCTCGCGCTCGCGCTTGCGCTCGCATAGCCCCGGTGACTCTCGGGGCTAATTCAACGTTAAATACACTCTAAATCTCTGTCAGCGCTTTATAACGCGGGCGCTCGCGCTCAGCCGAGGCTCGGCTCTTTACGAGTCCTCGCACAAAGGAGCTGCTAGAGTCCTTTTGCGGATCGCTCCCCGCTCGAGGGGAGCCACTCGAGCGTGAAACGCCCAGCTAAACGGCGCTCGCTCGCCCGAATACGAAAGCTCGCGCGCGTCCCACCTCCCGGTGCCGGTGCGCGCGTGTGCGCAAAAAGAGCATAATGGGTGCCGCGGCTAGATAGCTGTACATAATGAGGTTAACGCGCGCGCGCGCACACACACACACGGGCTACGGAGGAAGGGCCGCGCGCGAGAGTCGAGTCCCATTCGTGAATGCATCTGCCCCATTATGCCGGCCGAGGCCATTAATCCTCGCTAAACGACAGCCATTTTGTACCTAAACTGGATTGCCGAGTCACTAACTGCCCCGGAGGACGCCGTCGCAGGGAGAGACTCTTTAATAGACTATTCTCCGAGGTGCACTTGGGCGGCTCGCCTATTTATGCCCACTTATGTACCGAGCTACGCGCATCCGAGCCCTTCCTCGAGAGCTTTCGCACGCTTTCCGGCAGCTCCCCTCCGCAACCTGGCGCAAAAAAACCGAGAACCACCACCGCGGGAGCATCGCTCGATCCTACCTGCTGCCGGGTGTAAAATAATTGCACCAGTGACGACTCTCCCCGCGGAAGCCTCGCCCTGTCGCCGGAAGGCGCTATCCGAACGATTTTTTGTTCCTCGGAGAGGGAGTTTGTCGGCTCGCGCACATGCGCGCGTCCTAATTACAACGCTCGCGACTCTTCGGGCTCGAGTCTCGAGGTCGGGGGAGAGCTAAATCGGCGACGATCGCAAACTACCGCTCGAGGCCTGCGCGTCGATTGGAAATTCGTGTGGAAAAACGGGTGTAGGAGCCCCGCGGGACCGACGATCCTCGGACAATTTCCAAAAACACCGTACAAATTTCTCGGCCAAACGTCATTAGCCATTGGGGGAGAACAAAGTCAACCGAGGACGGGAATTGACGCGCAGCCGGTAGGAGACGAACGGGGGAAGGATCGATCTCCGAGTGACCGTTGCCTAGAGCGAGCCTCGGAGGATTATGGGTGTCGGACACAGGACGCGTCGGACACAGACCCAGTGACCGGCTTGCCCGAGCAGGGGGAGGGCGCTGTCAATGTGTCCGCGAGGATTCCGTTGGAGAAGGAAAAATCGCCCACCCTCGATTTTTCCCCAACCGATCCTCGACGAGATCCCGCTAAGCGGCTCGTCCAACTTCGATAATCCGCGATCTTTGTCTCGGGATCCCAAAGGCGCTCTCGTCCTCCCAGTGGACCCGTCGTCATTTCCGTGCCTCCGCTGACTGATCGGATTACCAAGGCTATTGAAATGCGCGGCGGTGCACTTTTTGCGCCCGCGAACCAAGGGGACGCGCTTTTCCTCGACGACCTCGCGTGCCTTCCTCTAATTTCAGGCCTCTGACGTTGACGCCCAAGCGTATCTTCCTCCCCGGGTGATACAGAGAGAGAGAGAGAGAGAGAGAGAGAGAGAGAGAGAGAGAGACGAGCGCGATCGAAGACGACGCCGGATTTCCAATAAATTCGAGTCCGATCGATTCTGTCGGCTGCGAGAATCGAATTATCGAGGCCCTTAATCGTCGGGGCGACTCGTTGTGCGAATGAATCAAAAATGATTAAATTGCAGTGCCTTAAGTGCCATCGAGCTCCGTTCGCGCGAGTCCTATTAACATTTCGGTCTATTTGGAAGCGCAATGAAAGACCCTTTTCCAGGCAAATTAACCGTAACACTATCTAGATGCATTAACTGCAATGATGTATATTTATTTACCTCGGAAAGAGCCATTCGTTACGTCCCCAGAAAGCCAAAACGCTGCCGTCATTTAGCCAATTGAATAAGATTCATCTGGCGTACCGTTTCGGTGATTTGTAGTTGTCTCTCCGTGTCTCAGGGCCGTTCGCACGTCCGACCATTAATTAATACGCGATAATAAAAGACGCGCATATTGGTTTATCGGAGGTAAGGAGGTTACGGCTGCTCGGGACGCGTCCGAGTCTCGTCTCGGGGTTTTCGTCGACTATCGCTTTGCAAATCGGATGCGTGTAAAAGAGGCCCCGACCACCTTCGGTAAATGAAAACACGCGCTCGTTCCTGAATAAAGTCGCTCGAGTGACGGCGTCGAAGCATCGGCAAAACGCTCGCCTTTGTGCGAGATTCTCCCATGAAAAGAGCCCAGGGTGAAACGAAGTCGCTCAATGGCGATCATTATAAATCGAATTCGCGACGCTCTCCTCTAGCTCCCACAGGGATCGTCCGGACGGTGGAAAAGCGAGAGCGAGTGCGAGCGCGAGTGCGAGCGCGGTGAGGGTGTACACTCGGCTCGCAGGATATTAATAATCCCCCTTTCGCTTCCTCGGCCACCCCCCCGGCCCCCCTCCCACTCCGCGCCACACACACGCGCACGCACGCGCACGCACGCACGCGCACGCACACGGCCCACGGCCCACGGCCCAACAACGACCGCCGCCTCGGCCGCTATCAATTCAAGCGGACAACGAGGCCGTTCCCAATAGAGCGGACTAGGTGCAGGATTGCCAATCAATTCGCGCGCATCGTCCCCGGGAATTAGACAATTAGGAGTCGTCGCGTTCCCCGAAGCAGGCGGCCCCTCCTCGCCCCGGTCGGTCGCCCCACTCGGCGTCCCCGTGAGCGGGGGCGGTGCCACGGGACGCGCGCCCACTCCCATTGGGCCGCGGCTCTCGGGGAGGCGGGGCGCGTCGCGGCGCGTCGCGGGGGCGTCGCCAACGGGACGCGGGTCGCAGGCTTCCGCTGGCGCGACGTCGAGCCGGCAATCAGTGCCGTTTCCGAGCAGATCGCGGACGTCGACGCGCCGCGGCACCGATTTATCCCCGTTCGGCCCGTGACTTGTTCTATTAGCGCGCGCGCGCGCGCGCGTGTGTGTGCACCCACCGGAGGCCCGATCGATCGCTCCTCGTGGCGAGCACCGGGACGCAGCCTCGGCCCTTGCTGAGCCCAGGTCGGCGATGCCGCGGCCCCAGTAGGGCCCCCCGCAGGGATGGCCGCTCGGCGGTCGAGGGCCCGCACTCAGTGACGATCGGCGCGCGACGGCCGCCCGAGCAGGAGATGAGCGCCAGCAGCGAGACCGAGGCCGGGGCCAACCGGCCGCAGCAGGAGGAGGCGCTCGAGGGCTCGTCTCCGCTGCCGCCGGGCCTCAAGGCGTCGCGCGGCGGCAAGATCAGCTTCAGCGTCGACGCGCTGCTCAGCGGCACGCGGAGGTCTGGCGCGGAGGCGAGCGCCGAGGCGAGCGTTCAGGCGGGCGTCCAGGGTGGCGTCCAGCCGCTGGATGCCAAGCGTTATCGGGAGCTCGCGCTCGAGCAGCAGCAGCAGCAGCAGCAGCAGCAGCAGCAGCAGCAGCAGCAGTCGAGCGGCTCGAGCCCACAGGCGCTGGGGGCTCCGTTCGGTCAGCCCCGAGTTCTGGCGCAAATGTCCGAGTCCAGCAGGAGCGAGCAGCCGCTCGCGCTCGCCCGCGACCTCAGCCGAGGGGCCAGGATCTCGCCGACGAGGCTCGGCGAGCTGCGACGCGAGCTGATGCAGCAACGTCTGCGCCAGGAGCACGAGCGTCGCTCGGCATCGCCGCCCGGGCAGCGCGAGTTCGACGAGAGGAGCGGCGACTCGGAGGTCTGCAACAGGTCGCCGGAGCCCGCGGACGAGCAGCTGCTGGACGACGAGCGGGACGCGAGAAGCGAAGACCTCAACGTCATGGACTCGGACGATTGCGCCGAGGCGGAGCAGGAGAAACGCGATCGGGACAAGGAGAAGTCGAGTCCGCTGGTGCCCCAGCCCATCCACCCTGGGGTACAGAGGCCCTCGGGGCCCTATATGACCGCCGCCGGCGCCGCACCTCCCGGCTGGGCCTCGCCCGGCTTCCCGCACTCGCTCGCGAGCTTCGCCTGGTTGCCGCCCCCGCCGCACCCGCACAACCCCCACGGCCATCTCTACAATCCTCACGGCGGGCCCACCAGTCCCAACGGTAAGTTGGCTCCACTCGATCGCCGCCGTTCTCCTCGCGCTCGCGCTCGCCCGTCGGATCGCTCAACGGCGCCGTATTCCTGGCTGACGCAGTCGTGGCTCTCGTCCGACCGCGAGGTGTCGTCGACGTATCGTCAGCTGTTGCGGGGCGGCTACTCAAAGACATCCTCGAGCGATTGTCGCTGATGGCATGTGCCCGTGATCGTTCGACCGGGGAAAGTTCCCAGGACCGGGTTTCCCGGGCCGAGTGGGTTCGAGGAATCGGCCGTCGGAGGTGGGAATCGCGCGGCTTTCACCTCGCGACCGCGTCCGCGCTGCACATGGGCATCCACGCGCGCGTCCCGCATCGCAACGAGGTTCTCGGAAAGCATCGCCGAGGTGCCGCCGCTACTCTCCCCGCGATCTCATAATTAGCGCGCTCGCCGCATTTGTCGAATTTGTAGCGCATTAGCTGTGCGCTCTCTCTCTCTCTCTCTCTCTCTCTCGCTCTCTCGCTCTCTCGCTCGCTCTCGTACGTGGCGAGCGCACACGTACCGAGACTGCCGCCGCGGAAACTGGCAGCTGCTTTTCCGCGCCTTTTTCTTCCTCACCGAGCAAAAGAGACGGAAAGACGGAGCGCGGAGGAAGCCATGTTTGTCTTTAGCGCGGCATCCACCGCGAGCAACCAGTCAAACCCGTTTCGAGGAAGCCCTAACGAGCGGCACTTACGGCACCTGCGGACACGCCAGAACAAGGACATTTTTCCCAGAGGCCGAGCCGCACACGCGCGCGCTCGCGCGCCCCGTAAAGGATCCCCGGCAGTGGCGAGCGCGCATGCGCATCGCCTTTCCAGCCAAGGGACGATTCCACGTTGGCTTTTTCCCGTCGTCGTATTTGGTTAGGAGGTGCGCCGCCTCCTGCGGACCGACCGCGAGCGGACGTCGCGTGGTCCTCTCGCGCGGATCGCAACGAGATTTACGGCCGCGGAACGGACGCTCGTTTGACGAGGCCGATTAACAGCGCGACGACTTCAACAGCTCCGATCCCGATACAATGATCTGACGGGATAATTAGGCGGGATAGATTGGACTAATTGTGAAATTTCTTATTTAATCGGCTGTCAACGCGCTCCCGTTCCGGATATCGCCGAACTCTGTGCGCCGAGCGACTTATACCTCTAATTTATCGATTAGATTCGAGAATTAATCTGGAATTATGACGAGGTTCGTGGTGCCGTCGCGTCAGCGTAACCGTTGGCGAGGGACGAGAGCAGAGTTCCGCTGAAGTTGCACGCCCGCGTTTCATCGAGCCCTGGTGGCGCGAAAGCTGCCTCGATCGTCCCCGGCTCGACGTGGGTCGAGGCAAGGAACTCGTTACTGAATTTATCGGATCGTTTGATTGCTCGCCGACCTCCGCGAATCGGCCGGTAATTAGAGCGCACGGAGTTGCGCGCGTTAACGAGCCCTTGATCCGCTCTTTTATAGGCGCGCGATTCTCCGGAAATCGAAGCGATTTCCACGGCTCGTCGACCGATCGAGAAGACCGTTACACTTACGTTACTCTCGTACACGAGCGCTTGCTGCCACGAACGCCTCATAAATATGAAAATAAACGTAAACGCACTCGGATTCCGAGTGGGTAAGCAATTTTCGGAGTTTATCTTTGTACGTCGGAGTGCGTCCTCGAGTCTCCTGAAGTCGTTTTTGCAGGATGATGGTCGAGCAACTGCAGTGGTGCAATCGACTTTGGGGCGACGAAGCGCGGGTCGGAGGTCGGCAGGTGTCCAAGGTTTCGCAATTAGCGCGGCTACGCGACGCGTCTCATTCAAATTCCGCCTAAGTAACGCGCCGCGTTTTTCCTCGAGTTTCCTGCTCTCGCGCGCGCTTTACATCACTCGCCGGCGCAACACGAGCGAGCGTAATGAGAAACTCGCGCCGCTTCCAGGAAAGAAATCTCCGGCCATTACGGGATCCGCGACGTATAAAGTCCGAGAAGGGATCCCGGGCCGCTAACCTGCCCGCCGGAGATCTACGTGTGTGAGAGCAGACGAGCGAGCGAGAGAGAGAGAGAGAGAGAGAGAGAGAGAGAGAGAAAGAGGGTCGGAGCTCGAACACGATTCTGGTGTGGTCGTACACACCGAGGTACGATGATAGAGTCATACATAACTCAGCCCATCCATAATGCAGTTGCCCGCGTAAAAACTGATCCTTGTTAGTTTGGTTTAGCGCACTCGCGACTGCCCGCGAATATTTCTTCGCTCTTCTCCACTCCCCCCGCGATTATCGTCCGCGGGTGTTATCGTTGCTTTACTCGACTCGCTGCTCTCCCTCTCTCTCTCTCTCTCTCTCTCTCTCTCTCTCTCTCTCTCTCTCGCTCCGCCTCACTGCCTGTCCCGCGACTCCCGATGGATCACCTCCCGTTAATAAAGCGCTGCGCTCGTACTCCGATGTTTTCCGCTTTTTTCGAATCCTCTTGTGCCTCGATCCTCTCTTTCGTCCTCGTGGTTACGCTTCGCCGTTAACGTTCATCGAGCGTAATTTGCAAATTTTATGGCAAGTATCGGTAACGCGCAAACAGCCTGGTAACGGCCTGCGATAATCCTATCATTGCACCCGTCGGATCGCTCGATTACCGAGATTACCGATGCTTTCTCGCACTTTTTCCTCTTTAACTTCCACTTTTATTTCTTCTCGCGTTCAACCTCGACAGCGGTACACTCGCGAAATCGACTTTTCTAACTTGGCTTCCATTGCGAAGCGAACCGAGTAAAATAACCGACGGGGTTAACGTACACGTTGACTTATCTGCTTTTGCGCAATAACAAAAGCGTTGATAATTGCTTTGTGAACTTGTGTATCGGTAAAATACGAGGGTTAAATATGTTGGGAAAGGCCGCAAAAATTATTCTCGTTCTTGTATTTCTGCTCGTACACTTTCTCCGACGTAGTTCCCAATCATCCAAAAAGACCCACGAATATCTTGGCGCATTCGTTTACTCGCCTCTACATGGGCAACGTCAGCAACGATTAAAAGGATAAACGATGAAAGGAGTAAAGGCGAATAATTAATAATCGATATCTCGGGTAAGTAGGTCTTTTGGAAAGAGTGACGATTGAGTTACGTTAATTTAATTATATACTTTCGGAATGATGTTGAGCCTTGGACCAAGTGATCTTTCAATTCGGATCTACGCGACTTTAATTGCCTCGTGTTCGCGGAAAAATTTCACCGATAAAACGAATATTTCTTTAATTGAAAATATTAAAGCGCGACGGACGTAATTGAGAAATAAATAACGTTTATCAGCCGTTAAATACATTTTAAACGTTAGAACAGCGTTGAAAATCGTAGCTCACTTAAGGCAAACTTGTAATATTTGCGTTTTGAAAATATATTTGCACGAGAATTATTCATCGCCTCTGTTGCTTAAGATTAAGAGCACTTATCGTAATATCAGTACGTGACATACGAACGACTGAGCACAATCGGTTCATCGATCGAAGTCACTCGACAAATACATCGAGTATTCGACAAATTATTCATTTCTACATCTCGGTATTAGAATTACCGAATTAGATTTCAAATTCACACGCGTTACGCCAGTTTCGAACAGATTCCCTTCCCCCCAGCCCCTCGTAATTTGTTCCGTCAAAGAGCGCACCAGGAAGTAACGCACTTTTCTCGATTACCCCAACAATTCGAGAGGAATAAAACGGACGAGTCGAACCGATTGTATCCAGATTATTATCCAGAAAAATCCGCGTTGAGGAGCTTTCGGTGAATCAACGCGTCGGGTCCAAACAGCCGAGACTTTCCTCCCTTGAACGCTCTTTAATCCTCCGAAAGGTTTGTCTTCGATGATGGAGGACTCGGTAGCGTTGACAAAGGGACGCAAGTTTGTCAAGACGATCGGCTTGGCGAACAGGTTGAGTGCAATAACATATGTTGAATATCTGGGTATGATTGATCGGACGAGAAGAAACAACGATCGGTTAATTGGTTCGGAAATTATTAAAAATCGGTCGTTCGTCTTTATACGTCGGAGAACGCAACGATTGTGGAAGGGTTAGAAAAAGCGTACAACGGAAAGGAAACGACCAAGAGATAGTGTCTCATTAATTTGTTAATTACTTTGTTCCTCAGCCGTCTCATCGATCACTTTTTTCCTCGGACTCGTTCCTCTAGCAGCTCTGCGAAAGACAATTCAGCCACAATGGCCTGCATCCTCCTTCGTAGTACGCGTCAATTAAACACTGTCGATTAATAATTGATTCGTACATCGATTATCATTGATGGAGATACGCTTTCGCTATTGGCCCCGTGCACTTATTAATTTTTATCGACGGAGCGTGACGCAACCGTTGCTGGCGGTCGTTGCTGGCAGTCGTTGCCCGCTTTCCCTCGTGTCGCCTTTGAAATTTATCAACAAAAATATTCGAAACTACCTGCAGTCATTGAATATTACGAGCTGCAAACGGGTATGACGAGGCCGTGCAAATACACCAGCGGGATATCGTTGGCAATTTGATTTTGCGTAATGAAGCAGCACCGGCTCCGGATTAGAGGGTAAAAGATAGATAATGAGTACTTTACAGTGGCGGGACGGGGGTGAGGGGAGCGAGTAAAGAGCCGCTGGGCTTTTTTGTCGGTGCGCGCCTCGTCTCGTTAATTAGGTTCTCGCGACGGCGGCAGCGGCGGCCTCGTATCGCGTCTCCTCGCGTCTCCTCGCGAGGTTGCGGACGTAAATTGTAATTATTTCATTTGGCTTGACGTGGTCGAGGTGATTTGTCAAGCTTTTCCTCGCCGATAATGCGGCGGCTCTTGGTCGGGCGCGTACATCGACGACTCGAGAGCCTCCGGGCCAACAACTCTGGGCTAATTACGAAGGAGCCTCGAGGAACGGTTTTATCCTTTATCCGGCGAGTGCGAACGAGGGCAAAAACTCGCGGATGCGTTTCGCCGAGACTTTTTACACCCGCGCCTTCGCCCTGGAGAAGCGAGATGGGGTGCAACGGATCGATTCGCGTCCGGTCGCTTAACCTCTCGTACGAACGCTTTTCTCCTTCGAGCGTCGCTTTGACAATGTGCGCCTCCTTACCCGTAGAAGCTCAAACGACGCGAATTTCGTCGCTCGCCGACGGATTTGCCGATAAAGCTTTGCAGCTAAATCGAAAGACGATCCATGCACTCCTGGCGCTTGAATCGGTAAACATAAAGAAAAAACAAAAAGCAAAAAGCAAAAAACAAAAAACCGACATGGTTAAGCGGTATAAGTTATATCACAACCGCAACACGAGCTACAACACAGCCATTTGCGGTTGATATAATAAAAATATGCAAGATATAAGACGCTAAAAATACTTAAAGTATAATCGGATTAATGACTTAACGTAAATTATCGGATGATTTCCAGTGCTAATGTTAATGTTGAGAATTATAACCTCGAAACCTTGTGTGCGAGGAAAACGTTACAAATATCAGGGTGGCAAGCCTCCGTATAATTATATCGTAAGAAAGTATTACCGTCAACTGTCGCCAACTGTCTCGAATTTAACTACGTACGCGTAATTGTTATACTTTACGCTAACAGCTAATGGCTGCTTTCGATGTGGATTTATATTAAATATCGAGAATTGACACTTTACCTCGCGATAAACGCCGTAAAACAACACTAAGAGACCGTTGTTACCTCGGTCGTCTATTCGTGTAAATATGTATTTAAAATTACTTTCGATAGGTTGTAAAACATCGATTTTTCAATAAAGAAGAAAGTTATGCTTACGAGCGCATGTAATTTCATAGAACTTATTTTCCGATAATATTTTATAACCGCTTCGCTTTCTTCAAAACTCATAAATGCTTACAAACCGAGACCTAAATTGTACCTTAGTTAATCTTGCAGCAAACAGCAATTACTGCTCATTTGACGCGAGCTTATCAGTTATTAAAAGTGCCAACGAAAGCATTTTTATCGCGACAAAAGCACTCAAGCACGTGTAATGCCGCGGTTTAAGAATAACGGAAATCCTCAACTCCAAACCGAAATAGAGAAGCTCTTCGCCAGTGAAAGCTTCCACCTTCCGCGGTTATTTACCAACGAATCTCAAAATAAGTTTAATAAAATTCTCGAGAAAAATAGAGCCGCCGCTCCAAGAGACAAAAAACTTCTATTCTTTGCCTTTCTAATTCCGTTTTAACCAAGCTTTAACTCAAGCTTTAACTCAAGCTTTAACTCAAGCTTATTTACAAAATCATTATACGTCGGCTACAACTCGATCGATCGATGAGCCGCGCTCAATTAGATCCTTCGAATATTTTTATAAACCTTATTTTTCACCGATGCTAAAAATAGCCGTTAGCGAACATAACATTCGCGTATAACGCCCGAGTTTTTCAATTTTTCAATTTCGTGACGTTTGCAACATAGGCGAGGTAATAAAAAGCGATGGCCATTATCGGGACAGCCTACGCTTTTTTTTTTTTTTTTTTTTTTTTTTTTTTTTTTTTTTTTTCCGTAATGCTACAATTACCGGAAATTTAAGAATTTTCAAAGGCCGCGAATGATCGATGCGGCCCGGGATCGCCAGACCGACCAGACAAATAAGCCACTTTCTGAAATAACGCGTACATTTTTCTCATTGCGCAAGAGACGGCGATACGACAGTGGCGCCCATCGCTAGGCTAGTGTAAGCCACTTATTAAAAGATAAGAGGAGATACGTCCGAGTTTTTAGGGCGAGCGATTCCCCGGTCACGTACCAAACACATTTTATGCTAAATAACGAGGCAACGATTATTTTTCTCGATAACGAATCTATGAAAAATTATCAGCCTTTTTTCTTCTTTCCACCCCCGCCCCGCCCCCGCCCCGCCCTCGCCCCCGCCCTCGCTCCTTTTTTTCGTTCGCCAACCACAAACAATGAGCTCTCGAATGTTTGCTCGGAGCGCGTAACCGTTAGCATCGCAATACGCGAGCGACGCAGCCGTAAATGACAACATTGAACGAGCATTTGCGCGATGAAATGGCGGATAAAAGTTTCGTTCGTTAATATTTTACATAATTGATTTTAGCGCGACGGTTGGCACTTGTAAAATAGCGTATCTCGTGGCGCTCGTCCGAGAAAATTGGGGGCAAATTTGCGATAACAACGTTATTACTCATTTCCATCAGCTATGGAATATGTAAACGCGTAAACATCCTTGCGAACGGATAAAGCATCTTCCAACGGATACCACTCAGGAGTAACCGAACGACTCTCCTCCGAGTAACCGACGTTGACGCGACCTTCATCGCGAGCCTAGGGCACAAAGTCGCCCGATTTGAAAGGACGATGACTCGCTCGTAGCAGTAACAACCGTTAACGGGAGCTTCCTTCTTCTTCCAGGCGATTTACGACTACCAGGTCCCGTCCAGCCTGGACCAGTGAGGTGTACGCTACGGAAGCACAAGCCAAATCGAAAGCCTCGCACACCGTTCACGACGCAGCAGCTGCTATCCCTAGAGAAGAAGTTTCGCGAAAAGCAATACTTGACGATCGCCGAGAGGGCCGAGTTCTCCTCCTCCCTTCATCTCACGGAAACGCAGGTAAAACACATGGCGTGCGTCCCTTGCTTTTCGTGTAGGGGTTCGGGTGACGTAAAAAGACGTAAAAGTGGGTCAGTCGACGTCCTCCGAGGATCTCGTTTAGCCAAGGGCACCTGGAGGTGGGCCGCGTTTCACCGTATTCCGAGGAGAAATAGACGCCCGGGGTAACGGTGGGCGTCTCCTCGATGTTAATCTCGACGCGCCGGATAATACCATCTCACTCGGCTGGCGAAAGCTTACTTTTTCGCGTAATCGGCGCGTGCATCTGTCGTGGGATGCCGAAGGCGCAGTCGCGACTCCGTATCACCCGGCGCCCACGACGGCAGACGGCAACGAGTCTCGCGACGCGTATTGATTTTCGCGGTCCGTCGTGTCCCCGACTGCGACTCGGTCCACCTCGCCCCGACCCCGCGGCCGTGCCAAGTTCAAACGAGGGGGGAGAAACACGTTCGCGCACCCGGTGACGCGAACCTAGTTGGCCTTCCCCGGGAGAAGCGAGCGAGAAGCAAACCCACGAGTCTCGTGGACGATTAAAGGCAGCGGCCGACGTTGGACGCGTGCTTGCAGGTGAAGATCTGGTTCCAGAACCGACGAGCCAAGGCGAAGCGTCTCCAGGAGGCGGAGATCGAGAAGCTGAGGCTGTCGGCTCGACCGCTGCTACACCCGAGCTTCGGCTCGAGCCTCATGTTCTCGGGGGTCGGACCTCCGGGCAGTCCCGCGGTGCCGCCCTTCATCGCGGCGGCCATGGCCAGGCACACGCATGCAGCCGCGGCCGCGGCCATGTTCATGGCACCACCGGGACATCGACCCTAGGACCCTAGGACCGCCCGCTGCTCCTGAGCACCACCTGGACAGTCGCTCGGCCTTGATGCCGCTGATGCTGCTGGGCCTCGATTTTGGAGTGCGCGAGCCATTTGTCGTTCGGGTCTTACTACGTTCTTGTCGGCATAAGTAAGCTCCGTGGTAATTCCGTTGCGATATGGTGATACGTCGACCGAGACGGAAGGAGAACTCGTGAACTCGTGAACTCGTGAACTCGTGAACTCGCGGTAATGTTTATCGCGTTACTTGTACAGCAAACGGTTTGAACCATCACGCTGTGGGATTGTTTTCCCCTATAACTTTTATCGAGAGTCGGCGAGGATTCGAGATTCGACTGGTAAAATTTTTTTCTCGGTCTCGCAACTACGCCGTACTTGTGATACGAAAAAATGTGTATAAAGTGACTAGAGAACGATGCGTCTCGGTATGTATGCTTAAATAATAGACTTGAATCTGCAGTGCAGCTCAGGCTGTAAACGTTTACGTGCAATTTATCACGCGACTAAAATCAATAATGCCGAATTAATCGTTAACTCGTCGATCATCGTTGCTCGTATGTAATATCAGCGCGTATTTAATTCGTGCAACGTGTTACTTTCGACGAAATGTTAACGCCTTTCAAGAGTCATAAATTCATGCGTTACCTTCGATTCATCCAAGTATCAACGCGTGGATTTCAATAGAACGAGTGTGTAACACATCGACGCATAAGCACTTACTGTACGCACACGCGCGAACACTATGGTCTGTAAATAGTGTAAATAGTTATATATCATTATGATCGAAATCAAAGTGATTGCGCTCGCGCTGAAGGAATTTGTCGTTGATGCAATCAGAACTTACGCTCCGTACGCAAGAACCGAGATAATTTTACGTTCTTAATTTTCAAATTGACTTAAAATCGTTAATTAAACGCTTTTTTAAGCGCTTTGCGCGCGCGCGCGCGTGCACTGGAATTCAGAATTAATTAATTTCAGAATTCTCTTTCGAGTGACTTTTAACGTCCATTTATTTCAGCCACTTTTTAATAATTAATTTGCACATAATTATATTTGAGCGGATCGTGCGCTCGACGGCATTCCGCGACTTTGCGATCTTTTAGCATGTTTCTTACGACGCGTTTTGTAACAACGGACATTACAATTAAACGATAATGGACCTACGATTGCACTTTTTACGCGTTTACGAGTTTTTGTTCGCCACGCAATGGTATTGATAGAGAATGGAAGGAGCACTGCTTAGCATAAAACACGTGTACGAGTGATGGAATTTCCAAATAAATTAGGAATTTTAAACGAAGTATTGTAATCGCGTCGCCGAAATTAATATTCGAAGCTCAATCGAGCTTAGCTTCCGCACACATTCGTAAATCGTACTTTTCATGCCCAACGACATTTAACATTCTTACGTAGATTACAATTCTTGCTCATCCATCGATGATTCCTGTCGTCGATAAATCGTAAGGCAGTACGTTTACGTTAACGAGGTGAGACTGTCTAATTGCTTTTCAACGCGTGTACCAGGCCATATTTTGATTGCACCAACTGACAGCCCAATTCTCAAAGTGGATTTGCGTATTTAACGACTGATGATCCAACTTTCGAAGCGCCGCAGCACTTTTATCAATTCTGGGCGAACGCTTCCTTTTGTTTTTCTACGTAAAGTAGTCATTCGGGAAGGATAAATTATTTATTGAAGAATGTACATAGAAAAACTATGGATACTGCACCGAGCATTTATCGAAGCGAAAATGAGAAGCTTGTAAATAATGTATCTACGCATAAGACGCTAATTTAACGAAAGGAGCGAGACGATCGAGACGATCGAGCCGAGCGTGTAGAAATTCTCAAGATTATACGATATCGCAGCCGACGATATCGATTTCAATTGTACCTACGGACTCTGTATAAATGTAACATGATAATTTATCCACAGACTCGCGTCATAGTGAAATAAAAATGATTTCAATATTTATTTGACTACCTGTAACCACCTTCACTGCACTTACCACTTCCACACCATCCAATCGCACAATCGTATCTTACGGTGCATTTTGCCTTTCAAAGTGTCTTTCAAGTTTTTCCTTCTTACGCACTTGCTCTTCGAATAGGTAAGCTATAATGTTATCGAGTCGAGGAGCAATTGCACGCAATACGCATTTGTTCAACCCGATAGTGTTCAACCCGACTGACCTACGAAAATAGAAACGAAAATAGACAACAGCGGATGTCACAACGTTTTCATCCGGATATGCTAAAACAAGAGGCCCAAGATTCATTAAAGCAACATTAGAGCAATTTTATTATTTAGCAGATTACGTTGAGCGCTGCTTTTGACTTTTTGCTCCATCTTACCCACCCTATCTTACCCGTCCAAGCCAATCATTAAAGAGCTGCCAACGTTGTTCGACCACATTTTTTACACCCTGATTATTTCCTCGAGTGATCGAAAAGCCTCGTTATGCCGTATACACGATTCCGGCGGATGAAGATGTTCTCTAGGAGAGGAAGGGAAAGCGGAATAAGCCAAGAGAAAGAGAGGAGAACGACGAGGAGTAAAAAGGCGAGTCGGTGCACCGGCAGCCAACGGGAATCTTCGTTCTCTCGGCCACGAGACGAGACAGTAATTAAAATTACGCTGATCCGCGCTAATTGCATTTCGACAATGTTCTACATTCGTAAACGACGTTTACGAATTTTTACGACGCAGCTAAGAGATACGAGCGCCGGCGCCTTGACTATTACTTATTCTCCTTTATAAACGAGGCGCTAATCGTACGATTCTTTCGCAAAACAAAACCTATTCGCTAGATTCGCTCGCTAGATTCGCTAGATTCGCTCGCTAGATTCGCTAGATTCGCTCGCTAGATTCGCTAGATTCGCTCGCTAGATTCGCTAGATTCGCTCGCTAGATTCGCTAGATTCGCTAGATTCTTTTTCCTTTACCTCCTTCCTCAACGAGAGCCGAAGCTGGTTGTTCGTTAGCGCTGCCCGTGTCTCGTTAAACAAGGATTCGCCGAGGTGCGGCAATGAAAAAATTAGTATCGACGATTGTGCGCGCTCGAGCGAAAGTTACGAGTTCGTATTTCGGTTTAGGCGAACGCTCCCACGGGAAGGGGATAAAACGAAGACGCGCAGTCTCTCGACTTTGGAGTTTCTTTGACGAAGCGACTCGAGAGTCCCGTTGTTGCAGTGCCCCTGTTCGCGAAACACTTGGAAATCTCCGAGGGGATCCGTGGAAGTGCCGATTGGAAAATCCGGCGTCGGCAAAGGAAAGCGCGATAAATAACGAGCGCTTTCCGTGGCTCCGCTAATTATATGAAAAAAAAGGGACGTGCGCGGGGTGGGGGAGATCGAAGGAGAGAAGAGCGAGAGCTACGGCTTTCGAAGAGATGGTCTAGATCGCTAGGAGCACCGTTTCTCAGGACTGCTCGATCAAAGGCTCGAGCCGCTGACGAGAAGGAGAAACCGAACAACACGAAGAGGCTTCCAGCGCTCCGTCCGCGAGATCTTCCCCGATTACGCACAAAATTCACGTTGACGCTCGCGCTCCTTTTGCCTCGGAGGACAAAGGAGGCAGCGGCCGACGTTGACTTTCCGCTCGTCACGAGCTGCGCCGCCGCCGCCGCCGCCGCCGACACTTTCATATTCACTCCAGCGGGTCGAAAGATTGGCCCCGAACACGTGCTACCGAGTAAATCAATCGCGAGCCTCCTCCGGGAAACGCTGCTGGATGGACAAAGCGAAGCGATAAAAAGTCCGGCTCAACGAGACAATTAGACGCGCTCGGGCTCGAGCGCGGCTATTAATTTCTCGGAGCAGGAGTCCGAAAGGTGCCCTCGGGCCTCCTCTAATAGAGTCCCAAGGAGGTGGACGACTCTGCGACGTCTCGCGGTTTCGCTCGTTGTCGAGGGCGCATGCGCTCACGTACAGCGCGGCATATCGCTCCTGACAATTAATTAAAGAATAATTTCTTGTCTTGCCGATAGCCGCAAAGAGGTAAAGAGGACGGCGGCGGCGGCGGCGGCGGCGACGGCGAGGGGGGGGTGGTGGAGAGGAGAGGAGCCTCGCGCGCCAGTTGGCGGCCAATTATGCTCGGGTACGCGCGCGGAATACGTAATAGAGCTCCTCGGCGCGCATCCACCGGAGAAAGAGACCGGGCTCGCTATTTAATATCGTCGTCGCGGAACACGGCCTACCGTGTGTCGATTCTTCCTCGTTTCTTCCCTTTGAAAGCCCTTAGAGTGCGACTTGATCGATTAGAATCGTGATTTGCGTCGCTCCGCTATTCCCTGCCTTCCCTCGCCTCCTATCCTCCTCTCTTTCTCCCCTTGGCCTTTTCTTCTCCCTCGAAGTACCTCAGCAACGAGGAGCTTTGCGCCTACTAAACAACCTCATAGCGCTGGAGATCCGATCGCGGCTCAATTCCGTTGTGCTCTTACTCGCGATTTTCTTCGCTGCGAAAGTCGTGGGGCGATCGTTCGAAAAATTCGGAAATTCGCTCGAGGAGGCGCGGGCATCGCATCAAGTCCCTACCACGAGCTCGTTGACGCGAGCATCTTCATAGAAAAACCACGTTACTCTCTGACCGGACAAACGAAATACCACCGCGTCTATCGGCTCTCCGATAGACGTTATCCCTCAAGGATAACGCAGGTAACGGAGAGGACGTATAACGAGGGCGGGATGGACGAATAAAGCGCGAGTGTCCGCGATACAAATTCCCGGAGACTCGTAAGAAAGTCATCGAGCTCCTCTTCTCGTCGCGTGCTCCAACTACGACCGCTACGACCGCTACGACCGCTACTACCGCTGCAACTGCTACAGCTGCAGCGGCGACGGCGCTTTTATTTATGTAAATTAGATTATTTATTCGAGCTACTCGAGAGGCATGCCTCACCGCGGCCCGGGCTCTCGGCTTATCGCCTGCAAAAGCAGCCTCGTGTCATTTCGAAAGAGAGCCCTTTCTCTCTCCCTCCCACCACGTCTGCGTCCTTTCTTAGAATCGAATATTCAGCCTTACTCGAGGCAGCGTTAGCAGCACGCCAAGGGTGCTTATCTGCGCCTTTTATTCCTCTCTGCGCGTTGGGAATAATCGAAGGCCGGCTTTTTTTCCCTCCGGGCGTGCACACGTGTGCCAACTGCACGGGCGCGAGCGAGCGATACGACCCTCGCGAATTTCGATACCTCGCCCGTACAAATGATATTCGATTTTCCGTCTGTCAGGGGAGCTCGTCCTCGAGACTTCCGTTCTAGCACACCCTCGCAAACTAGCGCTTTTAAAAAAATTTAAAAATTAGGAGGCTTGACTCGCTCGCACCTAAGACGGAATCAAGCTCGATTAACGGGACGGAAGTGTCGGCTCACTGGCATAGCGGCGTTACACGTAGCACCAGAATTACGAGTATTATTTGGTTTGTAAAAGTGAGTAAAACTATTTTTAAGGCAATGGCATTTTAAGCGCGAGCCGATCCAACGAAAAGGTTCCTGCTACATTGACTTCCACGAACGAGCGCGTTCGTATCGAGCAAGGGTAAGTCCTTCGATAAGTTATTATTGTTATTTATCGCTCTTTAATTAAGGCTTGTGCAGCCTTAATTAAGTACTCGCGAGGCTCGAGATGAAAAGCTTGCGAAACCTTGCATGCTTATCCAGCGGAATGCGTACGGGATATTAATACCAACTAATTCCAAGAGAGCTCGAGGACGCGAAGGAGACGGTGCTTGGAGTATTGAATTGCAAAGTAGCCAAGGGGTGAAGTTTTCCGGCGGAGGAGCGAACGAAACAAAATCGAAGGACGTCGAGCCTTAGAAAAATGCTCCTCCGGGAATATCACGCGCAACTCGGGCGCTAATTTTCGACGGAGAATAAGACGACGACGAAGACCGAAGCGACGGGGTATATTACTTACATCGCGCCACATCCAGCGGCGCTCGGGAGATGATTAACGAGGATCCTGGATTCCGCGTAGGAAATCAATAAGCGAATTGCTCGGCCGGTCGATTGTTCCCTCCGCCCCCACCCCCTACCTTACACCCCTCCCGACCGCCGCCCACCGGCCACCGGCCATCCCCTCACCCGGGACCGAATTCCTTTGATTTATCATCGGCGCGCGCGCGCGTTGCAGCGACCGATTAGCCAAAGCTCCCGATGAAGTTCTCTTTTCGAGCCGGCGAGGGAAAAATAAGCGTTTTAACGGCTCGAAGAGATTAATTTTGCAGGCGCGTATAAAGCGCAGGTGCGAGTAGAACGAGCAAAGGTACTGACTCTATTAAATTTGATGAACGTACAATATCAATTATTGGAGGTTGACTCGACAGAGAAAATACGCTAACGTAACGCTTTTTTTTTTTCCTTCATACGAGGCATTTTATGAAGGTACAATGTTTTATCGAGCCGCATAAAGTTAAAGAGCGCACGGAACCAGGCTAATTGAATTTCACCCGAGTTAATAAAATACTTTATAAGTACGTAGGAGCATGCCTTTATTAATCAGTTGTATTTAATACGTATTTACGGAGCGGCCCGTGCACGGCTAACGCGAGCTTTCCACGCGAAAATATCAGTGTTAATGTTAACAAATTATCACTTCCGACATAATTCATACGAGGGGCAGCTCGGAGGCACGCAAAGTGAAAGAAAAAATGAGGGACAAAATCGCGGAACTGCTACCTGTACGAAAGCATTATGCCTATAGTAGAGCCGGAGCCGTTAAGGAGGCAAGGAAGAAAAAGGAGAAGCCGAGTGAACAGTTAACGCGTGCATCGAAAATGGGGAGCTCCATTCAGTTTATCCAAATTAATTGGTCGTAAATTAAGCGGCACAGCGTCTCTGACGATCCGCAGCAGCGCGCTTTCGAGCTGCTCGAGGGGCCCGAGAGGGAGGGAGAGGACAAGAAGGAGTCGCTCGAAAGGCGAAGGAGGCAGAGAGAGAGAGAGAGAGAGAGAGAGAGAGAGCGAGAGCGAGCGAGCGAGCGAGCGAGGAGATACTACCTGAGAAAAAGTGAAAAAGGTGAGCGGCTATCCGAGGACAGTAGCGCATCGACACGCCATTATGTGGCGGCTGGGACTAATTTATACAAGAGAAAGACGAGAACGCCGCGTAAAGTCAATTCGGATCTTTCTCTACGGCGGAAGAGAGGAGAAAGAGGAGAGAATAGCGAGAGAGAGAGAGAGAGAGAGAGAGAGGGAGAGAGGACTACTCAAGAGCGGGAGTCCCTAATTGGAAGCTAGCCACTGTTTATCCGTGTCTTCTGATGCTTGGATTTCTGTTGCGCTCTGTCTCTCTCTCTCTCTCTCTCTCTCTCTCGCTCCTTCTCTCCCTCCTTCTCCCCCAACCCCGTGCGCCGACTCTTTTTTCATCGGAATTATACGTATAAGGATGATTTCCACGATACGCAGCCATCTTAATGATGACAACGAACTTGTTCCCGAAGGATTTTCAATTAGTCCTCTTCGCTATTTTATTAATGCTCGTGATGTTGTTGGGGATTGCGACCTAGCGAAATTACGTCTTCTTTGCGACAGTAGAAAAAGGCCTGCAAACCTCTCGAAGATCAGCGCGAGTTCCAATAGCCGCCGTCGTCCTTCTCCTCGACAGCATCAGCGCTCGAATACGCTTTCGAAGATTCAGGTATTCCAACACAGTTCGGTCGCCAACATTTTTAGTCGCGTTCGCTCAAACCCCTGGAAATTTGTAATCGTTGATGTAGCCGTTACATTGTAAGGCCGTTACACTGGGCTGCGGATCCGCGTAATTTTACGAAACCAAGCTGCGCGATCATATTCCCTTAACGAACAAATTGAGTGATCGAGGTTGTTTGCTGTTCGATGAATTCCACTCTTTTACCCACTCGACTTGCGACATGTGAAATATAAAATAATTTATCGCTTGCAGTATTCCGGCCTCGTCGTAAACGTACCGAACGTACAATTAACGGTTAAATTGTACTGTCGCACTACCCGCTTGTTTAATTACACGGCCATAGGGAAATTGACTCGTACGAAATGTGCAAGAACGAGGATTCTAGATCTCATACGCGTACGATCAGCTTCGCTGCTTCGACAACGTCTCGCAAGACCAAAAATACGAGGACGCGCGTCTTATTTCCGTGAGAGTGGAACTCGTCGAGGAACGAAAAGAGGCGAGCGAACGATTGAACGCACTGGAGAACGTTATCCGATCGAAGCCGACGTCTACGTTCGAGACGCGGCTAGAGCGCACCGTGGCTTAACAACAACTCGACGCCGTTGCACTCGGTGTTTACCTCGTAAAACTGCCGAGCGAATGCAACGCAACCGAGTACATCTCTCGGGAAATACCTCGCGTAGGTCCTTACTTCCCTTCCAAGGTCGTTCCCGTTGTTCCGTTGTTCTTACTTTCGGATGCACAACTGGTTCTAGTCGGATTTCGCCGGCGAGAGACACGTGAATTTCCCAGCGGAATCGGAATCTGTCGGGCGCATCGAAACGAACGAAAAGCAGCGATTAAGAAATAAAAGAAAAGGCTCTCGATCGATTCCCCGAAGTGTAGAAAGCAACGAATGGGTGACGGAACGAGCGAAAGGTATCGCTGACTTTTAGCAAGGGATCGAGCACGAGATAATTCGCTCTCCGACTTGTGCCTCTCCTCCACTCTCGTTCCCGCGCGCGGATTTAACTCGTAATTCGATCGTAATTGGTAAGGAGCGAGCCATTACACAAGGGCGCGCGTACGCAGATCGTGTTTCGCGATCGGCAAATAAGCGGCACAGCGGCGGCGACTCTTCCGGGTGACGAGTAAGAACGCGTTGCTCGGTACGTCGATTAATTCCTAATTAGGCGCGACGCTTCCGTCTTTTCGATAAACCCGCGCTGCTGCTGCTGCTGCTGCTGCTGCTGCTGCTGCTGCTGCTGCTTCTTTAGAAGACAACTGGGTGATCGATCCGGATCGGGAACCAACCCGGTGTTCCTCCGAGGATCGGGAAAGCCGGCGAAAGGTCGGTTCGAGTTGTCGCGAGCGAACGCGGCATTTATCTATCGGAATAATCATCTCCTCTCCCCCCACCCCCCACCCCCCCCCCCACCCACCCACCCACCAGCCGCCACCACCGCCGCCCCCTTGGCCCTCAGTGGGCGAGCGCTTTTAATTCGGAATTTTCGGCGGCGCGGCCCTCGTCCAATTTGCGAGAATATTTCTATTCGGGCTTTTAATAACACTCGCGGTCCTTCTCTCGTTGGCTCGTTCGGCGCACGGCTTCTATTAAAATTCAGTAGCCCTCTCGTATATTTCGCAAGGGGCAGGCGCACTCACACACGCGCGGCCTGCGACGCTCCTGTACTCGTCATTCCTTTTTTGGAATGCGCGCGAGCTACGGCCATACGTTTCGGCAAACGAACAGCAAAGGTCTTCGTTCGCTTATCGAGAGCACGAATCTCGTACTTTCCTTCGCTCTCCCGCTCGGCTTCCTTCCCTCGAATTATTCCAACTTCTGAAAATCGAACGCTCTGGTGTTCGGAATCTGTTAATTGTCGCTTCGGTATTCGGCCGAGGCCGACGTTTACGTTTAGACGCGCGCATTCTACCGATGTTTCTACGGTACTTTACGACTAGCGAAACCGTATAACGAGCCGCGATTAATCTCCGCTTGGATTTCGGGATGCGCGGAGAAGGAGTCGGGGGCGAACGAACGAAGCCGCGGCTCTGCGCGAAAATTCAAGCAATTAGCGGAAATCGCCGGGGACTTTCCCGGCTTGTGCGACCACTTGGCTTTGCCACCGCTGGACCTACGAAAGAACCTACGAATGAGACGGAGGTTCGCGCACTTTGAGGTCGATTAAAATCGAAAGGTAAGGTCGGTCGAAAAGGCAGCGTTGAATATTACATCGGCGTCTCCTATCGATTCCACGCGCGTAAAATGAGCTGCGAGGAAGGTTGGGATAAAAAAGTTTGCCGATGCTTCTTTACCGTCGAACAAGGACAGCGATGCCAAGCTTAAAAGTGATTTCGATTTGTAAGGTTCATTAAAGTCGGACTGGTATCGGCTGTTTATATGATTAATCGTGGATCGTTAAACGTCGAGCGAGAAGGAATTTTTGGTCTTCCTTTATATACCTTACGATATCGTTGTCGAGTTTAATCGTTAGTTATGCTCGACTCGGTAAGAGAATTATTTGACTGTACTCGTATTTTGAGGGAAGGTGGGCCCTTTGGGCGCGATCCGCAATTATTTTACACTCGAATTTATTTCTCACCGATGCTCGTTTCAATTAAGCCGAGTCATACTTTCGTGGATCTCTCCGAGAGAAAACAACGACCCTAATTTTTCATGCACTCGCTTTTCATCGAAATGACTTTCCATTCGACTCGCGGCGAGCGTTAACGACTCGTTGCACCGAGCGATCGTCCAATCTTTATTTTGAAGGAGAATCCACTCCCGTGATCTTTCAGTTTATTCAAAAGGGAGATAGGCGGTAATTTAAGCGTCCGTAGAGTAAAAGTCGACCCAGGAATTCGAGAAAGTAAGAGGGTATATTATTTCCAACGGGCTTGGATTATTTCGCAAAGCTACCGCGCTGAGTAAAAAACAAAAAAACCAAGAAACAAAAACAAAAAAAACAAAAAAAAAAAGAACAACCAACAAAGAGGTTTTATAAATAATTGGGTATAATATATTTGAAAAGTGTTGCATGGCAACGAATGGAGGAGGAGGAGGAGGAGGAGGAGGAGGAGGAGGAGGAGGAGGGGAGGTAGTTTCTCAAAATATGGTACATTTATTTTGCGAATTATAGGATTGAGGCGAGGGTCGGAGATACGGCACCGAGTCCGCCGTGGTATTTAATGAGAAGTTGGCGCTTCGTATCGGAGTCGCATTACCCAGAAATTGGAATATCTTCCGTGGAAGCGTTTTTCATGGTATCGAGGCTCTCGAGGGTGGGCAGAGCGGATCGTCCGGGCGCGCGCTCATGCGCTTATTATTATAAACAATAATGCACGAGGCCGTGGCGAGCGACCGGAGGAGGGACGGCCGATAAGGAGGAAGCCGCGAGCAATTAATTACCGAGCGCAACACATGCTGCTGCAGCGGTGGAATTTAAAAAAGCGCGTTAATTACCGCGCCGGATGAGGATCAAATATCGCGCGCTGCCTTCGGTGGTCGGCGCGCATTAAACATTCGACATTTTTTTTCCGACCCTCTCTCAGTAGTCGTAAAAGGACCTGCTGAAAAGCCCATAAAAAATGCCCGCGCAAGAGTGAGCCCGAGAACGAAGCTGAGAGAGAGCGAGCGAGAGCGAGTGAGAGAGAAGGAGAGTGAGCGAGGGGGGAGGGCATTTGAAAAGTTTGGCTCGCCCGTCACGTC
The DNA here is from genome assembly GCA_018907045.1 of Wiebesia pumilae. NCBI lineage: Eukaryota > Metazoa > Arthropoda > Insecta > Hymenoptera > Agaonidae > Wiebesia > Wiebesia pumilae. The sequence continues at coordinate 365,899 of JACCHZ010000136.1, read as the reverse complement.
CCGCAATATAGGCCGACCGAAAAAGCCAGTCAGAATCCTGGGGCAATTAGTCGATATTTGAATGCGCAAAAAATCGGCCTCTCGTTATATCGCACATCTTCGGCGGTCGGCGGTCACTGGACGAGGCCAGTCTCCGAGGGGAGGGGGAAGTCGGACCCCGCGTTACCTGAAAAACAAAGCGGCACCTTGTTAGCGCAAGCCTGGCGACTCTCCCCCCCCCTCCCCCCGCCCCGCCCCTCGTCGCGCCGTCACCGTCGACGGCAGGATAACCCATTTGGCTCCCGGGCGAGCGGTCGCCTTTCCCGCGGGAAAATCGCGTCCTGGACGAGGCGAAAGGTGGGCGAAATGTGGGCGAAATGTGGGCGAAATGTGGGCGAAGGGTTGAGGGGAGGTGACCCTGGCTTTTGTTTCGAGGCGCCCGAAGCACTCGGCGACTAGCCCAAACCGCTAGAGATCTGTCCAGCTGATAGTCCCACGACGTTCTTTTCTCTCGATCCATAAGGATTTATATCCGGGAGAGAAGACGTTTCGACCGCCGCTTTTTGCCCCGCTTCCCGATATATATTGGCCCCCATTCCACGTTCTTGCCAACCTCGACGGCGCACGCATCCCGAAAATAATACAATAACACCGCTCGAGCGCGATATATAACGTAGAATTTTCGTCCCGGTAAAGCGCACATGCTCTCCTCCTGTGGGATGGACTCGTCGCGACTTAACCGGCTTCGAAGTGATTCGAGGGGTGGGACGGTGTACGAGCACGACGCCAATCGTTTATCGGCGGTGGCGAAATCCCGGTGGCTTTTGTAATATTGGGCGCAATCGTAATTGTCATTGAGGAACAACCTCGGGGGAGTCTCGAAAATTATCGCGGTCGACGGCGTTCCCCGCAAACTAATTGAAGCCAGAGCCTAGAGCAGGGTTGTGTGCGTGCGTGCGTCTGTGTGGAGAAATGGTAAATACCGGGACGGCGGCGGCGGCGGCCAGGGGAAGGGGGTGTGGGGAGATAGAGAGAGCGAGAGAGCCTAATTAAACGATGTACAATTTATAACACCAGCGAGCAGTCGGGAAGGCCTAATGGATCGCGTTCCTGGAAATCCGGCATTCATCGGCCCCGGGGACCACACCTAGCCACCGCGCGGCTCCACGCGATAGATTGTCATCGGGGCGAAAGAGACACACTCGGATGTCTCCGCGGATGCAACCCTGGCCAACCTGGGCCCGGTTTCTCCCACCCTCTCTCTCTCTCGCTCTCGCTCACTCTCTCTCTCTCTCTCTCTCTCTCTCACTCGCTCTCGCTCTCGCTCTCGCTCTCGTTCTCGCTCTCTCTCTGTCTGTCTGTCTGTCTGTCTGTCTGTCAGTCTGTCTGTCTGTCTGTTTGGGGCCCAACTCTTAGAAGGCAGCGCACGCGAATATCTAGATCGAGCGCTCGAGGCTTTAATTGTCCGCTCGAGCTTTTCTATTGTCATCCTCGCAATTTAATGGCTCCCTAGGAAGCTCGAGCCCATCGGCGCTGGTGCGTCCGGTTCGCTCGGGTTTTCGGCGCCTCTCGCCTTGCGAATCCAAAAAGCGACGCGCGCGGAATCAAAAACGAAATCCGGACCGCGGCGCGCAAAGTTATTTACACCAGAGGAGCAAATTGAAACTCGTTTGGCGAATTCCAATTTGGCTGCCATTGTGATTAACTGCGAGTAATGTAATAACGAGCGAGCGATACAATTGCCGGTCTTTCGATCCGCACGAATAAATATCCGCGCCGCCGGGGCTTAATCGAGTGTCCAAGCTCCCGGTTATTCTCGAAAACGAAAACACAACGCCTCGGCAAACGCATCTGCGGGACTAGAGTTTCGGCGATTCCGAGTCCTCGTGCCGCGCATTCCTCCGGCTTTCCCATGTGGCGAGGTGCCTCCACTTTTAAAACCTCGCTTCCATAATAACGTTAATTTATCGGGAGGGTTAGCATCTCCTCGAGGAGAGGCCGGACAATGTTTCGGCGAGCCTCGCGCGTGACTATAGTCGGGGAGGGCGTCTCGTTTTTTCCGTCGCGGTCGCTCGCGACTTTCGTCGTTGCCAGCGAGACGATTAACGCAGCAGCGCTGCAGGTGCAACGATCTAATTATTCGGCCGCTTAATTAAAGGCTTGTGAAGCGTCATGAAGCGTCGCGCGGAAGCGTCGTCGGGGAAACGGGAGCGCGCGACTCCAAGCACGTGTATAACGTCCTTCCCTCGGGATAATGACGTGTAGAACATCCTAAACACGGGGGAGGCAGCGTCGCTTTTTCCGTGGGGTTCGGGCATTTTTGTAATTGGTCTGCGATCGCGGTTGTGCCGTGAATTCCCGAGGTCCAGGGCTTTCGTCGATTCGCTCGATGGCACATCGGACCATAGGTCGAGAAGACGGTTGCGAAATTTTCGGGGATTCCGTCGCTCCTCGTTCGCAGGGGCGAGGGGAGCGAGTAAGACAGTGAGCAGAAAATACATAAGAAACCGGTTGGAGGCCAATTTACTTAAACAACGCTCGAGAATCCAACACTCGCGGCCATTCGCGGCCATTCGGTTGCCGCGTGTGTGAGGATCCTCTCGTTCTCTCTCTCGCTCGCTCGCTCGAACTCATCTGCGCGTGTGCGAACGCTCGTTCGCTGACTGTGTCTGTACGGTAGCAGCTACTAATTTCGACTTCATCAGTCGAGATAAGAGCGGAATTTCGCCACCGATTTCCGAACGACGCGAAACTGGTCGTCTCGTATAAGCCCCCTTGCCGACTTTCCCTCCGCCCCTCGGCAACCCGCTCGCAGCCCTTTTTCGCCTCTACTTCGCCGTTGTTTTTCCTCTCCTTTTGCGAGGTGCACTCGTCCCTCGATCGGGCGCGGCCCCGAGACATGGGCCCGGCGATTATCGCGCCTGCGGTGTGCGACTTTTTTCGCTGCGGACTTGAGACATCGATTAAGGAGCAACAATCGTTCGCTCGACTCGTCGTCATATCGGAATTGCTTTCGATTTGATTTTACAAATGCCGCGCGCCTTCGCCCCGCTTCTAATTAAGAATTTCTATCGGGATATTTTAATTATGACACTCGGGAATGCAAACTCGATGACTTTTTCCCTTTCGTTATTGCGGGATATTGTGATCGGGCGTCGTAATTGAGGAAGCCGAACCGCGCTGAATTCGCCAAAAAAAAGAAGCAAAACAAACAAACAAACAAACAAACAAACAAACAAGAAAAAGCAAGCGATGCTGCGCGCGCGCGCGCGCGCGCTATTAAGTTTTTCTTTCGGTAAATTACAGGCCGTAAAAATATTTCTTCTTATCGTAAAGATTACATGCAAGATTATGCACTTTGAGCTCTGTTCGATGTTTTGAATCTTTCACTTACCGTGTACCGACAGCCTCGGCCGTTGCTTGCATAACTTACTGTTTTTTTTGCGTAACCAAGGTCCCGCTTTAATGCACCTTCCTCCTTATTCAACGCGAGACATTATTTTATTTGAATTCTCGGGTTCTTCTTCTTTCTCGCCGTTTTTACATTCAACGCGAACGCGAGCGCCGAAGCATCGATATTAATATCAACCGTTGAGAGATCTTCCTTTATAGTTAAGTTATGCATAAATTTCGTCGTTTTAATGAATAGTTCGCGTGGAGCGGCGAGCACGAGTACTCGACTCGATTTTTGCTAATTGCCGTATTCGAAGTGAAGCGGGAATCGCGAATGTGGAAGACTCGGAACCCACGTAGGTTCCGAGCACCGAGTCGTACACTGAAAGCCACGCGACAAGATCTCACTCCGTTCGAGGTGAATCATGAAGCGCATTTGCTGCGTAATTAATTGCTTCACAATTAAGATGACAACGTAAATCTGACGCTTTTTATGGGCATTAAAGAATTACGATGTTTTTCGTGCTGTCCGAAAGAGCCTTTACTCGTAGAATTTATCTCGGAGCCTGTTTCTGGTTATTTACCTTAAACGCTAAAAAATATTTCTCAAACGATAGGACTTTCGCCATCGAATAAATTTCAAAGCGAATGGTATCGTAGATTAGAACGAAAATCCAGGTTTACATATTGCGCGAGTTAATTTTTGTAAAAATTATTTTTACGGAAATATTAAAATTGCAAGCGCATTATCCGTTAACTTACCGCTCGGCCGATAAACTTCACGTCGAAACGTAATTGCATCAATTTAAATGGCTGGATTTTGTTGCATCCAAGCGTCGTCCGTGATATAAACGGACGAGAGCGTAAATTTTTCACCGCGTTGTTTAGTTCCTTTAAAAATAAGTCGACATTGGGGGATTTTTTGCCAACCAATCGTCACGGGTTGCTTCGTTTGATCTGATAGGACTAAAATTCGCTCCATCGCCTGTGCAATTTATTACGCGCGTAAAATACATTAAAGTTAAAGACATTGTAGGATGATGTTTTTCGCAAGCATTCGCAATTCGCAAAAAGGGAGTAGCTGCTTATTTCATATTTTCATTATCCTTAATTGTACGTTTCCCTAGTCTCCGCGGACGTCTTTTACACGTCCGGTGTAACAAGCGCAAGGTTCGTTAAAACGAAAAGTTAAGTAATTTTGAATTTTGTACAATTAAATGTATTGCATACTCGTGAAACCTGATGCACGAACGGCTGAGGATATCGTTATTTACAAACGAGTGGCCGGAATATTTCCAGCTACGTAGTAATGCAAGACAAATCGCAGCTATCCAACTTGAAATTTCCGAGAACGCACTAAACGAATTAATAAACATAATACCGGCAGATCCTCCGCCCAGGGCGTTTTCTTCACCTCCGCACGGAGTTGAACAGGATCTCAAACGGAATTTGGGTTCGAATTAAGCATAACCCTTGATAAATGACGAAAGAAACGCGAGCTTTCGCTCACAACGGCATTTCGTGCACTCGGTACGATAACGGCGAGACGATTCGTGCAACGCGCGTTTATTCTATTAAAGAGTCATCGAGCTCCAAACGACTCGACGAATGAAGATGCGACTCTTCGCCGCTTGACTTTAAGCCCTAGTGGTATTTTCAAGGGGATCGCGTTCTTAAAAGAGGCTGCGCCGGCAAAATTGCAAAATTAATAATGGACGACCAAAGTGGCGAAGAAGGAGCTGGCGGGCATAAATTATCAGTCGGAGTACGATCTTCCGCACCAGGGCGATAAATTTCCCCGGAAAGTCGTTGGCGATAGTCTCGTATACGAGTCTCGCAACGAGCGGCTGCGCGAATTGCGCCAATAACGTTCGCGAGCAACAGCTTACACTCGAGCACTCGAGTTGTGCCAGGGTGGCTTAATGATATTGCGTGGAGAAGTGGCCGCCGATTCGAGCCAAAAATCCCAGGAAGATACATTTCTCGGGCGCGACGAACTCGGCTTCCCTCCGGAATTGTAAAAGTCCTCTCCGAAGGTGCGAGCGCTTTCTAACCCGTCGTTGCGTTAAATCCACGAGCCCGGAGGGTCATTTATCTCGAAGGGGTATCGCGCGAGCGAATTTTCGCCGCGACACCGAGAGTCGAAGCTCGAAAGGGGCTTCAGGGACGCGGGCGCACGTGTATCCAGTGGAATAAATGAAATTACCGCGGCGAGCCTGTGGCTGTGTAGCGCGTCGGGCTGCGAGAAGGGCGAAGCCGAGGGAGAGGGACGAGGTCGTCGAAGAGGTCAGACCGTGGCACGGGTTCCCTCCAATCGGCGCACGCGTAACCGTCCCTAGTCGATATTAAGCGTTCCGACTCGCCATATTGCAAGCTCGACGCGACGCCCGCTTCAGGCTTTTCAAGGTTCCTTCCAAGCTCCTCTCCTCGGTCTCCGGTCCACGCCGAACGAACGAGTTTATCTCCGAGGAGGTTTCGGATGAGAGTAAGTTGTTGAAAAGTACTCGGATCCCTGCGGATTTTGCAGATCAAGCGGCTGATCGCTATGCTTTGTGTCCCCTTGTGCGTCGACTCGTTCGCTGTTGAACTGTTTTGCTTTAATGTCGCGCGCTTTCTCTCTCTCTCTCTCTCTCTCTCTCTCTCTCTCTCTCACGCACACGCGCGCGCGCGCACTCTCCCTCTCGCTCTCGCTCTCGCCACGTATAAGCAGCGAAATATGTTCAGGGTCTGGAGTTTGCGACGGAACATCGTCGGGGCGGGGAAGGAGAAAAGAGGTTGGAGGGAAACATCGATTGTCAGAGGGTAATAAAAGTACGTCGATAGCGGGAGAGGCAATGAGAATTTAGCGAGGATGAACGCGTTTGTTGATAAAATATAATTTGCCGGATAAAGCGTAGATTTTCATTATGCTCGCAGGACAATTGAATAATGCACAATGTTTGACTATCGGTTGGACGCACAGTTGGACGACAAGATTGCCGCCTGTAATTCATCTTTTTCTTGCAGCGCATTGTCCTTGTTCTCGGTGCTGGCGTTCCACTACGGATAACCGCGTCACTCTCCGACAACTTGCTATGGTTCCTGAAAACGATTCGACGCGTCGGCAACATTGTCGATTAAACGGCGCTCCGCTGCACCATTGACACGCGTATTCAGGGAAATTCCCTTTCGCGGGTGCGCGACAACAACGTCGGAGAAATAAAATAGTCGTGCGGTTTTTTTGAACGCGGTCGCGCGGACAAAGTTTTCCCTCAAATATCGTGGAAAATCCGATAAATGCGGGGCTTCTCGACGGGAACTCGAATATTTGTTTGAATAAAAGTATTGGAAGTCCCGGCACGAGCGATCGCTCCAACTTTTTCAGCGGTCAAAGTTTCCGCAAAGTACGCCGGAATCCCCGTGAAATGTATAAAATAATAACTTTCAACTTTTTCCTCGAAAATTATTTCTCGTGTATTTTTGTCGGGGCGAGCGCCTTATTGACAAGCATTGTTCGCGGAAATTCGAGAATAAACATCTATCGCGATAAAAATTCATTAGAAACGGTAGTGTTTAGCGGGGCGGCAAGGGGGGTTGGATTTCGGTGTGGCGCATGCGCCGATCGATCGTAATCCAAACCCATTCTACCTTTAACGCGTCCTCCAATCGCTGAAATTTAACTCGACACCCGCTTGTAAAACTAATAAATAATACAGGCAAGCCTCGCAATTGCTCAATTTCCGATATTCCGATATTTGGCTTTCGGACGCGCACGAAAAAACTACATTCATTCGCGAGGAGGATCACCGAAGTAAGTAATAGCCTTGACCACTTGTATCGTATTAAGTAATCGTATCAACGATGATGTTTATAAATCGATTGCTTAACAACGATAAAAGAACCGCTGAAAATACGGAATTACGGTAAGACTAGGGACACTTAATGTGTAAAGGAGCGCAATCGGTAAACAAATTTTTTCGTAATCGTTTTGAAGACCTCGATAAGAATATAGTGCAGGCGATTTAGCAAAGTGAATATAAAGAGTAACTACAGTGCGAGGCGAATATCGGCGGCGTCGAATCGTTTTTCGAAAGGGGGGTTGGGGGGCGTCGTCGTTGACGACGGGAAAAATGTCCGAAAGCTCGCGATAAGGAGGACGATATCAAGAAACGCTTCTCGCGCGGTAATTTCCTGGGCGTTTTATGGCTCACTCAAGGAGACGAGTTTGACGATCGTAGGAATTAGAACGCTTATCGGTCTGATCTGGCCACGAAACGCGTATACCTGCAGGTGCACCGTCTCCTTTTACTTTCGCGTAATTGCGCATTTAATATAATAATCTGCGCGACTTAATCTAAATAAGGGCCGAATAAAGTACCGAATCAGAATTTATTGATTTTATGTACCAGGAGTGAAAAATAAGCAACTCGACTAATTTCACTTAAGAGGATAAATACATTAAAATATTAATGGCGAGATAAAGATACACAATCTTTAGCTTCGTAGCCATTTTGTACGGAATTCCTCGACAAATGTTGTACCAAGGTTCATTAGCCATTGGCGTTTTGGCTTTTAGGGGGGAGAAAAGAGCGCTGGCATAATTTTTACTTTCGACGAAAAAGAAAAAACCTTTTTACTCTCTCTCTCTCTCTCTCTCTCTCTCTCTCTCTCTCTCTCTCTCTCTCTCTCTCTCTCTGGTATTAACGTGATATTAACAGCAAACATTGCATTCAATGCGAAAAAAATAAGGGACATCATTGCACTAATTAGACGACGCCACTCTACCTTTTTACACTTACGCTTTTTTACGAGTCAATGATTTTTATCGCGTTATCCGCCGATTGAACGGTTGATAGAACGTATCGTTGGTGCATTTCAAGGGCGAAATTAAATCTCGTCATTCTGCAGCGTTACATCAATGGGCAATAAAAGTGCGCGTTATAAAGGAAACGTTAGAAATATCTCGAAGAGTCACTTCGAGACGGACAGTCGAGATTTTGTAACAATACAATTTTACGTTAATTTCCCAAGGCCGCGTAAAAGTATTTTATAGCGCGCATGACGTCGTTTACACTTTAACCACTAGAATCAAACACGGATAACAATCGGCGATACGAATTTCCGTTCCTTTAATCACCTTGCGAAAACAATGTACATCGAGGACATCGAGGACATCGAGGACATCGAGGACAAAGAATCGGAAAAGCATGGAAAAGCCACGGGACGACGTTGCATCTTTAAGTACGTCCTCGCGGCTTTCCTCCGCTAATCATAGCTGCAAGTGCTTCGAGGCAACGAAGGAAGGTAAGATCGTCTCGTTGTGGTACAAGACTTGGTCCAGACCCCAGATCCAGCCAGTGCTGCAAGCAATTCGACGGGACTGTAGAAAAGCAAGCGAGTTCCGGACTCGGCGGGTCGCTATCGCGGCGTCTGGAGCGGTAACCAGTCTGCGCGTCGGACTACCCTCCCCCTGCACCGCGAGGGAGCGAGGAGGCGAACAGTTTGTTCGACGGAAAACGAGTTGCGGCTCGTCGGTGCATAACTCGAAATTCGGCAAAGTGTGCCGGTAAAGCGACCTCGAGCGTCGGCAATATGGGCGACGTTTCGCCTTGTCCCGGGGAGTTTTGGAAAGGGGGTTGGGAGCTCGCGCTTGCGCGCTTCTCCACGTCGGTGTGCGTGCGTGCGAGGGCCAGGGACGAGAGATGGGAGGGGGAGTCCGGATCCCGAGCACGTCTGCGCGGATGATAGTCGGGGCTGCGCGCCGCGGCGCTCACGGGTAACAATAGCCAGGAAATTACATAACTGTTGAAAATATCAACCAATACCAGGCGGCCGTTTGCCCGAGCCAACCCCTCGCCCTCTCGCATTATTATAACTGCCTGGCTGGTGTATTATGCGCAGCCGTCGAGGGAACTCAGGCGGGCGAACGAGATAGCGAGCGTCGCGACGCCCGCGGAAGGGTGGCGGGCGGGCGGGTGGGAACGAGCTGTTAACGGAGAATGAAAGGAGAAATTGAGTCGGCCAGAATGTCCCAGATAACGATGGCTTCGAGCGGCCAATCGTCGGGGTACCTAACCTCGACGGCCCTGGCCTCGAGCCACTCTCACTCCCCCGGAGCACGACTCCAGCTCCACTACCAGGCAAATCTATAACGCGTTACTTCCCGCGAATTTCACGCTCTAATCCTGACACACCCCCGTTATTAACTTTTTTTCACCCCCACCCCCCATACCCCACCGCCGCCGCCGCCGCCGCCGCCAACAGTTCCGACTCTCGTCTCGAGACTTCCCTTCCAAACTCATTACCTCTTAATCTTTCTGCTTGTCCTTGCACTTGGAAAGTTTGTCCTTTCCGCGGGAAAGTACTTGGACACGACCAGGCGGACCAACTTTTTCGCCGATTGCTCCTCTTCGACTTACGGCTCGCGCTAATAATTTCGTTATCGACTGCTTTCGCCGGGCAGCATCCGTTATTTAATTTCCGCTCTTGGAAACGAAACACCGAGTACTTATTTCCAAAGTGAGAACGAACCGCGCGTCAAGCTAATGGGGCCTTTGCTTAAAATACTCGGATAACGATCGGAGCTCCTTTTAAAAACGCAATTCGTCGTCTGTTTATTCTCGCTTTTCCTCGGGGAGCGATTGCGTTTGTAAAATATCTCCCGGAGGATATTACATTTGAATTTCCTCCGATGATTTATCATGCTCAATCGGCCTTTTCCACGTGTAATCCACGCTTCGAGCGCGCTCCAAGATGTTCGAGCCAACTCAATTATCCGAAGAGAATGCGCGAGTGTACGGGACAATCGAGCGAAACGAGCGCGTGGAACGACACTTGCTGTCGCGGACAGGTAACGAGGCTTCGCAGCGCCCTGATTAAACATTGGAAATGGATTTTATGCGCCGCAGCCACCGACGCTCGAGCATTTCCAGCATTTCCAGCATTCCCAACATTTCCAAGAGACTCCCCCGGTCTCGGGTATCGCCGGGAACACGCGGCTGGACAACGGGAGGCGCGTCGTCCGTCGCGAGTAATTCGCAAATATTAATCACCAACTCGATGTCTCGGGCGAGGCTCCTCCCGACCAACCGACAACGAGGACGCGAATCGAAGAAAATGTCGCGGCGTTACTCGCGGAGGAACAATGAATATGTTCCCCTCCCGGCGCTTGATTCATTGCTCGTCTGCGATAATGCACGATAATGCCGACGCACGATGTTACTCGGCTGACTCGAGAAAACGAGTTCCATCCTCGGCGCGCGAAAGAAATAACATTTGCCTTGCAGGAGACGAGGAGTTTCGTCCCCTACGAGTGAGAGTATTCGCTACTGTTATAACGATCGATAAAAGGCCTTATTGGAAAATGTATAACCCCGGAGTCGTATAAAGTTCCGCAAACTGACTCTGGTGCTCGCGAGCGCAACTGAAGCAACATTAGTAACTACTCGTGTAATTAGCGCGACGTCTCTCGAGGAGTACGCGCACGTTAATAACGAGCTGTACGAATATAACTATTTTAAAGTTGGTTCACATTCGAGGAGGGTAAGTTATTTCCTACACTATTCGCATATAACTACTTTTAATCAGTGATTCCGTTCCTACTGCCAATAATTAAGATATTTTACTCGCTGTAATAACTATCTATAAATAATCTTATATCCAGCGGGATGTTAAAACATACTTGCGAAACGTTACCTGCCGCAGTCATCGTACGCGAATCTTAGTATAAACCGCCTAAATAGTAAGATTGCGCATTAACTTAATAATAAACTTCAAAAGCTTACGACTTTTGCGCTAAAATGCAATTACATTCCGGCTTATCATAATTATACATACGGTAATAATACACACTCGCACGGCCTTCTAGAACAAACGCCACTAGGCATTAAATAGCTGCTATTAAAGGTACGTGTGTGCGACGATGAATAATAATAATAACGACGACGACGACGACGACGACGACGACGACGACGACGACGACGACGACGACGACGACGATGATCAGCCTTTTATCCAGTCGGTCCCGTTATCTATCTACGTTCGACAGCGATACAACAATCCCTCGGCGTTATCCGGGCGACCGTTCGCTCAACTCTAGCTGAAGTTTCGCGGGGGCGCGAATACACACCGCGAGACTTGCCTGGAGTGGCACTAAATTGATTTGATGAAGATACGGGGCTGTTAAAGAGTGCAAGGGGAGGGCGATGCGGACGGAATATTTTTCCTCCGACAGCGCGAGTCCACGCTCAGCTGCATGAATTTTTCATGGGCGATTCGCACTCGCGAATCCCTCGCCTCCGTGTCGCGCTTAATCATACGGAGTTAAGGGGCGGGATGGAGCGAGAGAGATGGTGAGATTTTCGCGCTCACCGCCGTAATGGGGGAAACCAAGCGCTCGCCGGTGTGCGCGCGTGTGCGCAAGGGGCCATTCGAATTTCCATATTGTTCGAGGAAACCTCTCGAGGCGAAAAGTGCCCCAGCGGGTAGCCGATTAGGTCCGGGCCGCCCGATCTCAACGAGAGTAACCGTCTTGCATTTTTTATCGCGTTTTTCGTCCACCATTCCGCGATTCTTCCAGAAGCCAAACCAACTACGTGGCTCGGTGTAAAAAAATGCAGCCTAATCGACCTAACGTTGCGTACAAACGAGGCTGTACAAACGTATATTACTCGAGATTCGAGGTCTAGTTGCGGCGCAAAGTACAGAAATGAAAAAAGGACCGGGAAATAGCCGCGACATCTTTTTGAAATCTGAAAATGCTCACACGCTGAGATTCCACATTCGCTGATGCAGGATGTACACGTGTGGCTATCAGGGATATCCGTTCTCGGGAATTTCGACGATAACCATATCGATCAATTGCATCGACTGGAACGCGTTACGCGTTGTCGCTTAATTCCTATCGCATCTCTGCATTTCGATATTTCTAATACTCGAAATAATCAGCGGAAACTAATACTTTAACATTATCTTATTTACGTAATAGCGATATTTGTAACTCAACCTCAAAGTCAAATTGACCCTTGCGAACTCGATTGAATTTTCATTGAAATTTATATTTCGACTTTTATCGAAATCGTTATGTAAACGATGCAATTGGTATAAGAGAGGCGGATGACTCGCGATAAAAGATAAAAAGACGTACTATCTTCTAATTATCGAATTAGTATTACAGATTATTCCAAGATGATCTCGTGGGTAAACTAACTGTTGTAAGGTAAACAAAGATTATAAAAAGGCTCGTGTCGTTCCAAATTGTTATTCGGTCCCAGCGGGCCCATGGAAAATCTTAACCTCCAAAACTTGCATCTGCAGGACGGACGCTCGCGATAATTGCGAATACATGCCGTTCGAGGACGCGTTTATTTCGTAGTCCTCGGAAGGTGTCCAGCGCATAAAAAGCAGAGTGTATCTTGCGGATATGGGGTTAGGGTAACATCCGTGGGACTGAGACCTTGAGGGGACGCGAAACTCGTCATCGTCGCCCGCCTCGCGCCATATAATGCCCCATACAATTCGAATATTGTGGCACGCCGGCAAAAGGGCTAATTCTGGAGTGGAAAGCCTTATTGGAAAAGGGTAGATAAGCGAGCCTCTCTCGCTAGTTCTTGCCGAGCGGAAATTAAATATGCCTGCGGACCGATAAGTCAGCAGTCGAGAGCGCGAAAAGCGTAAGAAGGGGGGCGGGGGGTGTGTGGCGGCGGCGGCTTCTCCTAGTCCCGGTATCAACGCACCGGGAGATGAGCTATTGTGCTGCATTCGAGAGGGAGAACGCGAGCTGCTCGCCACCCCCGCGCTTCCTTCCTTTCCTCGCCCTTCCTCGTCCCCGTCGACTGTGCCTCTGTCGTTTTTCGATACGCGCGACCTTTTGTCAAAAGCGCTGTCTTACATTTTGCCAGGGAGGAGCGAGTATCGACCCAAGAGCCTTTTAACTCCAAGGACTGCCGTTTCGCGGTAAGATCGGTAAATATTTCAAGTCCTACCGTCGAGACCCGACGTGCTATTACGTATCCGCCGCGACGTCCGCTTATGAAAGCGCGTGCCTCCAAGATCTCGAAAGGACGTTCGCTCCAACCTTTTTCGACGACTTTAAACGAGTGCCCGCACCAAGTGGGTGGTTTCTTCCGATAAAACGCAGTCGGATTTGTTTCGAGTAGCGGACGAAGTGGTGCGCGAGGAAATCCAAGGCTTCGATGGCTACCGCTCAATGGCTATTTTATCAGACGCGTTGTAATTTGGGGAGGACGATCTTGGTGAAGAAGAAGGTTGCGTTTTGCAATGGGAATAGAGTATTGGAAGCTCGAGTGGCGAGGTGCGGGTGATGGCGAGCAAAGTAACGTCTTTGCGGCTCGAGAGCGCACTACTTTAAAGTTACGATCCGTTAAAATCCCCTTTACGAGGTCGTTATTAAAGATATTTAACGCTGTTTTAGGACACTCCGAGAGAAGGACGATCGACCGCGCGGCCAAAGGAAAAGGTACACTCGCGTAAAAGTGATTTATCTAACGAGCTTTAATTTCGCTCCGTTGCCGTAATAACGCGCAATCGCGCCGGTAAGTCCGTGGGGGTAAATGCGCACCGAGTCTTTCGTATTGCAATTATCATAGAGACCCGAGGACGCGCGATCGATTTGCTTCCGAACGTTCTTTCGGTTGGTGGTAAATCGCGAGAGGCTCACCACTGGAACGTACACGTTCGCGAAGGGCTGAAAAGAAAAATTATTCGTTGCATTATTATCCCCGATATCGTAACAATGGAAATTGTGCCTTTGAACGTTTCCACGCTTAAGTCGAGGACAGACGCCTTTCCCCTTTACTCGTAGCTACGTTGGCGACGTTGGCGACGTTGGCGACGTTGGCGACGTTGGCGACGTTGGCGACGTTACCCGGTTAGCGGCTAAGAATTTGTCGAATTGAACCGGCCAGATTCACGGAAACGGGTTGCGGCGTACCCAAGGTCGTGCGTAAGTCGGAAAACCTCGACCGAAGATTGGAGGAAATTCTTCGTCCGGATTTTGCGGAGAGACGGAAAACAATAAGATCCGCTGGAGTTTGCGCGCCGTAGATTTTCCCGCGACGACAAAACGCGTCCTCGGACGAATAAAAAACGCGGAGTCACGCGGAGTGAATCGCCGACGGGACGAAATTCATGAATGAACGAGTCCGTAGGTTGTCGTGGTTCCCGTGCGAGCGACGGCGTTCCTCGGTGGTCGCGATGAATCGGCGGATATTTTTTCCCGCTCCGCGACACCCCGGAGCACCGCTCGCTCCTCGGAATAAAGGTCCCGCTGGGATAAAAGCAATCTCGATGACACTAAGAGCCGGGCACTCGGTGAATTTATCTATTCATCTCGAAAGCGGCGTACACGTTGTCATCGATTTGACAAGAAGGAAGAAAGCGAAGAATGCTACCGGAGTGTCCTCGAGAGGGCGTCGACGCGAAAAACTTGAGGGAACGCGGAGACCTGCTGCCTCGATAGTGTAAATTTAAACCCAAAGGAAAGCAGAAGCCGGTGCGCATTGTTCTCGCGTCGTATATTTATGCGAGGCCAACGTCTCCGGGGATTCGAAAGAGTCGCGTTGAGAGAAGACTCGTATTGGGCACTTAATAGACTCGTTCGTTTGTAAAGCTTGGCTCGAGCTCTTGGGCTCGAGTGCCGAATGACGATGATGAAAAATGGACCGATGCTCGGAGGCTTTATACCCGCTCGCGCATCTCCGAGACTTCCTTTGATGTTTTCCTGTAGCGACGTGCGACCAGACGAGGCCGCGCACACCCGCCGATTTCATCCTCTCGTTCGCCTCCTTCTCCCGTCGATTTTTATCGCTTTTTATTATACTTTTTTATTCGCAGCCACCAAGATCATTCGAGTTGATTATTTTACAACTTGCGATCGCAAAGTCTTTATTTCCAAAGTCAGCGGTGTCGTTGCGGCGAGGAGTTTTCTCGTTAAAAACGAAACGCTTAATGCTATCGATCGCGATGAAAGTTGCTTTTTCCCCCGCCCCCCGCCCCCTCTTTTTAATCGTAAATTAATAATCGTAAATACACGGTTTTATCTTAGTTATATTTAGCGCGCGATTCACCCTCGTCGTAGAGCGAGCTCCTTGATTATTATGTAAGAATGCGAGCGAATAATCCGATGAAACGAAATTAGCCTTTCGGAGCGATGATTGGCAATCGATGAATAATTGATGCGCCATCGATGACATAATCCAACGGTTAGATCGCTAAGCTTCTCGTTCCCTTCTCGTTACGAAATTCATTACGACGTTTTGCTACAATAACCGCGGAGTCGAGTGTTTGCTTCCTTATTCTTACAACGCGATACAAACTATGTCGTTCGTCTAAACGGAATGTTCCACGTATACGTACGTATACGAATATCATCCGCGGAGTCTTGGAGATCCAAGCGAATAAAAATAATTATACCAGTTTTTAGGCATAAAATCCATAGCTACCGTAATAAATTATTATTATATCCCACTCAAAATGAAATTAGTGGAAAACTTTAACGAGTGCCTCGTATTAAAATGTACCTTAGTTTATCTTCAACCAAACACTTTTACCGATATTCCCAAGTGCGTTGGAAACGGGAATATTTAAGTGGCAAATCTAGCGATTGTGCCGGATAAAAATGAAAGAGCCCAGAGTCGTTGTCGTTTATATTTTATATTTATAACCGTTGCATTAATTCTAAATATAGCCTTTTAATAAAGATTTTATCGCGTAATCTTGACGCGGGGAATTTAGCCTTGTTACTTTGAAACCATCAACGACTCTACGATGAAAATTTTACTTTGGAAAAATTAGAAAATTACTCTGAAATCCTAGTTTGAGAAGCATTCGCGTAGTGCACATTATCGCGTCACTCGATCGACTGACTTATTTACGCGTGAAATTCGGTGTCTCTTTCGTTGCTCTCGACATTCCTCGGGGTCGGAATATTGGGCAAACGTTTCGTCTTCCCAGTGGTTGATCGTATTCTTCGCGAAAGTAAATAATGATAATTTACGAGAAGCCACACAATGCGTCAATTATCATCGGCATTCATTCATCCGACATTCCTCGATAAAATTCGATTATCCTTCGTATGCGGATTTGCGCGCAAACTCATCTCAATAAGTTTAACCCGCCGCAGTTACGTCCGCTTATTCGATTTCGACTTGGTTTGAAATTGAAGGCTGCAAGATCGGTTGCGACGTTGAAAGGTGTACAATTTTATAACAACTTCGAGATATACGTAGGACATTCGTTGGATGGTTATATCTGGGAGCTCGGCAGTTAAACCTTATTAGATGGATGAGTTTAGACTGCACGTAAACCGCGTAACGCACTACGCGTAACGCGCATCAGCCAACTTCAAATTGCAATGCTACAGCAGGTGTAACGGCAATTTTATTCCGCTACTATTTTCAGAGTCGAGTGGATCGATGATGTCAGTGGACGAAAAACGAAAAAAACACACGCGCGCGAACAGGCGCTTCGTTTTGCGCGAGACTTAATTTCACGTCGACTCCGTAAAATTGGAAAACCGAGCGAGTGCCCGAGGACGCGATGTACAAATAGGGAAACGGGGGGGGCGGTGATGGAAACGGGGGGAAAGCGTCTTGGAATTGGAGAGAAATGGTCGGCTAACCTCCGCCGCGGCGGAGGTCGGGTGCGAGAGAGATGACGCAAGAGGCACGCATTTCCGGCGATTGTCGATGGATTAATGAACCGATTAGATTAGTCCCCGGGCAATTATCATAATTGGAATACAATCACTCAGGCGTGCGAAGGTCAGTGCTCGTGGCTGCATCCTCTTGGGGATCTCCGCGGGTCGCAGCGAGGGTCACTGCATTTTGAAAAACTGGCGCGTAACGAGGAGTCGCCTAAGCGGTCGTACCTCGTGCGTACCCGTAGGTTAGTTTTCCCGTCGACGCGACTGTTAACGTCGGGCCATTGTCTCGACGTCGCCGCTGAACTCGGTCCGAGTCTCGCGGACGTGATCGGCAATAACGAGCACAAATGCGCATGAGCCGCCCGTTTCGCCCCCGCGAGCTCCAGGACTTTTGATACGTTCGAGGGCGCGTTAGAAACGCAAGGAACAAAAAGAAACTTTCGGTCTTGCAAGCTGTACAAAGCTGTACAACAAGAATTTTCCGCGTTGCCTTCAAATACAGCGAACAATTAATGCTCGGGTAGTAAACCGCGGGTAGTAAGAAACCTCGCGTAACGAGGGCAAAAATAATAAACATCGGAATAAGGGAAGCGAAGTCCGTCGAACAACGCGCCTTCCAAAAAAGACTCCGCAATTCTAAATTATCCCGAAAGTTTGTCGTGACTTTAGGCTTTATCGAAAGCAGCGGTTGCGTGCGTTAATGGCCGACAGAAGTGAGACGTTTCCTTGACAATGCGTCGAAAGAGAGATTATTATAGATCAGCTGTTGCGCTAAGCGTAAATCACCATTCGAGCCAAACGATTGCGTTCTTTTCCTTCTACTTTTAACATTACTTTGCTTGCAAATTAGCGCGTTTGAGCAGGTGATCTTCTCGGTACACGACCTGACGTTTAAGTGTACGTCCAGAGCTTAAGCTTGCAGACTTTGTGAAAGACGTCGTGGCCACTTATTATTAACCTGGCTTTTTCACTCGAACCTAACGGATCCTCGTGCTCATTGTTATACAAACACGTTTGGCTTTAATTGAATTCAATGGCCATGTTTTTTGAGCCGACGTGCAAACTCACATTTGCGCAGTCGGTGTAATAATAAAATTGGCAATGATGGTCTATGAAATATTTTTGCATCGGAGAAAACCGTGTTTGCGGCCATTAATTCACGGTAGGAAGACGCGACAATTGCAAAGAGGAAGCGTCGCAAAAAAAAGCAGAACAACAAGCGGCGGAGGAGGAGGAGGAGGAGGAGGAGGAGGCTGAAGCGAAGGTAGAAGAGGAGAAGGAAGAAGGACGCACCGCTCTCTCTCTCTCTCTCTCTCTCTCTCTCTCTCTCTCTCTCTCTCTCTCTTTCCACGGAGAATAGGGCCTTCAATTATCGAGCGGAGCTGCAGCCGCCATGTTCCCGTATCCAGGGCCCCGCTCCCGCGACGTCCATTGCGCGCGCGGACACTCGTCCACAGGCGCGATTGTCTTCCGAGAAGCGCCCCGGAGGACGTGCCTGCGAGCCAGGAAACGGGGCCCGTCGCGCGCTAACCTCTTATGGCGCTCCCGTGGAGTCGCGGTCCTCAAAAGGGGTGTGGGGAGGCTCGTACGCGTGGACCTCGGTGCTCCAGTGGCCGAGGATCGGTGCCAGTCGGCGGGAATTGGTGCGCGGCCTTGAACCCCGGCGCGTACGTTATCGTAAGGAACGACGAACGCGGGCGGAGCGATAAAAAGTAAGAGGAGGCGCGCGTGGCGTCGAGATCGAAGCTCGATGACGTTTTTGGCGAAAAGGCGAAAAGCCATGATCCGAGGACCGGGGTGGGGGGATGGGAGTACGGGAGTACGCGCCCACGTACGCATGATATAAAGAGAAAGAAGAGAGACGTCGAGTTTTATCTGGCAACTTATCGCCGAGATACAATAACGCCTCGGGAAGCGCTGGCACAATAATGGTCTGTTAAAAGGTCCCTTTGCCAGAGATTCTTCTCTCTCTCTCTCTCTCTCGCGCGCGCGCGCGCGCGTTTCTATAAGGCGCTGCAGCAACTCATGGCGCAGGGGCTCGCGTTACTCCCGATGTTTGCTCGGGGATTTTATGGCTACGAGGACTGACTGAGGGGAAAGGAAAATAATTAAACGCGTTCATCGGCCGCTGTAATCCGTCTAATAATCCGCGTATATCGTTATATCTAATGCGTAAACGTGGGGGCTGATGAAATGCTTTGCTCGGAGAGGAGAAACGAAAGTGAGGAGGCGACGGCACGTGTCCGGCCTGCGAATGATAAATCATCCGATAACTCCTACTGCATCACCGGCGTATACATAGTGGGCTTCTTTAAAGACGGATTCTCTTTCCCAGAGTCTGGAATTTCACTTTTGCTCCCGCAGGCTGGCGGGGGTTACACCACACTCCGTGTTCGTCCATTAATCGACTTTTTCTGGCTTATAGAAAAGAGCTGCGTGCGCTGCGTCCGAGCGTCAAATATTGATCCGATGTCTTTGCATTCGTACGTCATTTGCAAGGAGTTTCATTGCGTTGCTCCCGGCGCACCTCAACGTTTTTTCTTCATCGATGTGCGCAATCGGTAGGATGCGCGATTAGCAAGATTTTTCGCTAATATTACGTAGGTTGCTTGTAAATTACTTCTTACGGGTACTAAACGTTGCGTTCGCTGTGCCAGAGTGAGAAGCTGGTAACGAGAATCGAGGCGCTTTCATCGATTTAACCACGATTAACCTATTTCTAACGGATCAGCGGCTGTCAGCGACAAAACGGCAGAATCCGCGACGTCGTTACTGACAATGAATTGCAAACATTTTCCGGATAAAGTGCAATGTTGCGTGGAAAATATCGACTTTGATTCTGCGATTAGGAACTCTCCGTTATCGTTAGGCTTTACATCGAGGCTTCATTCCCCCGTGTATCCGAAATATGAAATAATCTACAGTGCGAGTACAATTACGCTAATTTGGATTAGCACTACTCGAGCGGGAGGTCGATGATTCGTCGTTATGCATCACCGTACACGAGCGTACAAAAAAGCCAAGTTATTTTTCCCTCGACGAACGCCGAGGCTCGTTTATTAACCAGATTTCACGTCGCTTGACAAAAGACTTTAGCCTCGAGCATTGAGAATTAATTTTCAGTGAAATTTCGTCGCTAGCGCATAAATTAAGACGGCCTCCATTGAGTCCATCTCGCTTTAGCAGAGCGACGCGCGTATGCGTCGCTTGTAAATAATGCCAATTTGAAAATAAATGCCTGCCAATGAGGAATGGATCGTGAATTAATCGACGGAAACATTTTCCACGCAATCGCGGGAATCTTACGATAATTGTATTAGAGGCTCTTTGCACATGCCACAATCGCGATGTTTTTTTTTTTTTTCTTTTCTTTTCTTTTCTTTTTTTATTCATTTTTCAAACCACAATGGAATAACGATCGCGTATGCGAGAACAATTTCGCAAGCTCATGAATGTTAGTCTGAGAATCAAAAATTTCACGCAAGCTTATTGTATTGAAAAATGAAAGAAATGCTAAGTAAATACCCATGCAAATCGACGTTTTTTTCAAAAGAATTAACTATCGGAAATGAATAATGTGACGCTCGTCCGCGTAATTTATCGTTAAATATTGCGGATCGCGTTGCAGCTTTAATTCAACATTTGCATACTTACTTCTCATTATAATATTCGCTTGAGACATCATTTTCCCGAGATATTGTCCAATATTGAACGATCATTCGCGCCCTCGATTATTCCGAGCTAATAATAATGCTTTTCCTTCTCTTTCCTTTATTGCTCCGCGTGTTCAATATTTCCAAAGCTTTGCGCTAACAAGTCTTACACACGGTTACGTGTGTAGACAAATTGTCGTCCACTTACGCGAAGTTGCTCTTACGTGGAAGCTACTGAAATGTTTCATTGGTCCCTTGCTTCGAGAAGGGTTAAATTCATAAAAGTAGAAGTAATATTGATAAAAACGGTCGATATTATTAAACGGGAATTGCAACTGTGGTTTCAATAATTAGCAGGCATACGTTAACGGCTTAGCATTAAATAAAATACTTCCTTCTTATTGTATGTGCACGTATATTTATAGTTGGTCTTGCGTATGAGTGAAACACGAGTAAATGGCATAATTTATAGACTTTGAGGCAACGATCGCGGAGTAAAAGTATACCGTTGAAAAAAGCTCAAGTATCGCAATAGCGAATCTTATATAAATGAGAAAGCTATTACCGAGAAAAAGCATTAACTTTTCTCTTACAACGACAAATCTCGGCAAGTGAAATTATTTATGCAATGTTTACTCGCGATCAAAAGATGAAATTATCTCCCTTATTTAACCAAGAAGTCGACTTGATTGCCCAGCAAAGCCATTCGTAAATCATGCGGCATGAATTATGTTGGACGTTGACTGGTTGAAACGCGACAATTTTTAAGTACTATTTTGTTGTCTTTGGCGCTGCACCGCGTGCTCTTAATAAGCGACGTAGAATCTTAACGCACCTTCTTACATCCTCGCGTAATACCGCAGACTTCATACGTTGGACCCGAGTTCCGTAGTACATAAACCGAATACGCTTCCAGGCTTCGCCGTCTTTTTATCACTTGCAAATTACAAATGCATTAAAATAAATTAAGTTCCCGGGCGATAAACCCGGTGTTTACGTGCTCGGAAAAGCTCGCTTAAACGCGACCGCGATCTCCCCAGCCGATAAAATCGGTTAAAAGTTTCTCGCGGAAACTCAGCGCCGTCGCCCTCGGCGGCGACGAGGGCAATTCATCGAGGCAAGGGTCAAATGTCGGAGATTCGCCAGCGAGGGCGACGGCGCTTAGTAAAGGCATTTTTCCCTTCCACGCGATGCACATCCGAATACACGGAGACAACCTTTGCCATTCATTAGTAGCGTTTCTTTTCTCGTGCTTGCGTTGCTCAGCCTCGTCTAATTAACGGTTCTATGCGTTGGGAAATATTATCTTTCCGAAGAAATGCAGCATCCGCAGCTCAGCTCGTAACTCGCGTTAATTTTCGCTGTAGAGTCGCGTAGAGCGATTTTGCGGTGCTTCCGGCACTTGGAGGCCCAACGACCGCAGAGGCAGTTTACAAAATTGCGCGTGCGCGCTCAACAAGTTCCAAAGTCCTAATGACACTCGAGGGAGAGTTTTCGGGCTGGAATTCGTCGACGCCAAGGTCCGTGTTGGAGCGTTGATGTGAAAGCTGAAGATCCGGGAGGTTGGAACTGTCGCATTAAAGTCGGTTGGTTATCAGCCGATCTCGAGAGCGATTATAAAAAGATCGAGAGCTCGGCGCTCCCTCTCGTAATTTTGAGGAACGGGACGCGCCTGGGGTTTCGGCCGGGAGGCGATAGATCGCGGGGACATGAAGATGCGGCGCGACGCGGCTCGAGCTCGCGTTAATCGCGTCTGGGCGTCGTCGTCGTCTACGTCGTCGTCTACGTCGATGGGCTGGCGGTTGAGAATTTCGAATAGTCGGTCGGTCAGGTTTATTGGCCGGTCCTTTGTCAATTGGCGGGCGCGTAGCGGTGGAAGGTTTCCTCGCAAGCGTGCAGTCGCGTCAAAGTCGCGACTGCCCGAAAGAGAAAACACGTGGTCGGATGCGAAAGAGCCTCCTCTCCCCCGCGGACTACGCAAATATACGGATTTAACTGCCGTGCGCGCGCTCCACATTTTACGGCCGCGAGAGACGCACCAGAACATCTGCCGCACCTCCTCTCCGAGTATTCGTACGTACGGGCCATTTTACGTCGGGTGTGTCGCGATACTTTCCGTCGAATATCTGCTTCTAATTTCTGCGCATTATTCCTTCCCTCGAGCGCGCATCTTCCGTTACTCGCTTTTCTTCGCAAGGGGGAGAAAAAAAAGGGGAGAATTCGCTCCTCTTATTTCATTGTCTTCGACGGCTACTCGGATCCTCAACCTCGACGTCGTTATTCTGGTCGATTCCTCGAGTCTTCCAAGTGCGCGTAATAATCGCGTGCTTAACGTTATCGTTTTCGGCGTGAACGTGGAACCCCTTAGGAGTGGAATTTTGAAGAAAAATCGGTGGACGGCGCGATGACGCGACATCGAGTGAACCGTACGAGCAACGGTCGATCGAACGGCTATCGTCAGGGTCTCGGTAAGTCCAACGTCATCGATGCGCGAGAAACGGGGTTGGGTGGTGGGGGGTGGGGGGTGGGGGGTTGGATGGGCGGGAGGGGAAAAACAAAACAAAACAAAACAAAACAAAACAAAACAAAACAAAACAACGAAAGACGCCGATGATTTATCCGACCTTTCCCCGGCAATGCTTTAGACTTTTTGCAAGACTCGAATCACCTTTCCGCGTACGGTGTACTCGCGTGAAAACCGATCTGAAAATCAGCGTAGAGTTGGTTCGAGCGGTGAAAAGGTGTTTAGTGGCTGCCGTATAAAAGTAGTTTTTAAATCGGAGTAATCGCCGCTCGGCTTACTTTTTCGGCTTACATTTCACGCCGACACAAAAGTTCCGATAGAATTGGTTTTCAATAGTGGGAGAGTGCTTTAACGCGCCGGGAAGTCCGACGAAAATTAGCTTTGGAAATCTGATTATCCTTGGAAGAGGCTGAACTTCCGTGGAAAGGAACATAAAATTAAGAGCACTTGCATTGCCCTTTGGATTTCCTTGGCAATGAGAGTGTCTCCAGTAATTAAAGTATTTTTAAAAAGAGTAGGTGCGACAAAGGGAGAGTGTCGAGGAAGAAAGTCAAAGTGCCGGAGCGCAGGGCGGAAGGGAACGCGAAGTGCACCCGAGAAAGAGGGAAGATGGAGAGCGATCGGTAATGGGAATTTCCCTGCTCTCGATGGCGTCAGAAGTGCCCGACGAACGGGCGTTTCCCAAATTGTCCAAACTCTCGTAATTATCGAGGCGGAGGCGCGGTAATTTCTCCCGCAGATGCACGCGTGTCCCCCGCCCCACCCCCCCCCCACCCCGCCGCGCGCACGCACACGCGCGATTCCACGAGGCTTTTAGGAGGATGACCTCGGGGAGGAGTCGCGACTTCCGTGGCGTCGAGAACAATGGGGGATAAGTGGCGTAGGAGCGTTTACGAGGGACGACGAGTCGCATCGACTAGACGCGAGATTACGCTTAAGTGGAACGCGCGCGACCTCGCGTACGAGAAAAATCGAAGAAAGCGAAAGAGAGGAAAAAATCCGCCACCGGAGTCAGCGAGACGGTCGATTGTAAATTGCAGGCGGTACGGTGCAAAAAGTCCTTATAAGTTTCGAATGGGGCGAGAAATTCCAATGTCGTAAATTTTTTGCTTTCAATAACTCGGCCGAATGTACGATTTAATTTTTACGACGAAAATAAGAAGAGGAAGGAAATAAAAAGCGCGCGCCGAGTGCGAGGCCGCGTGTGCGTCCGGGACTTTTTTATAATGTGCATTTAGAGGCCATTAGTGACCAGCGGCAGCGTGAAAACAATAAACTGCGAGTGGCGGCGCATGTGAAACCCGAGGCGGCGGATCTAATGCTGTCGGAGGCGAATCAACATGCGCGCGACGACGGCCCGACGCGAACCGGCGGTTTCGCACAGACGATTGCCTCGGCGTTATAAAGAATTTCACTTTCATTTAGCTTTTCCATCTCCGGAGCACTCGCGAGCCTCCCCGAGGCAACCCTCCCCGAGGCTTCCACGCGGCCCCGTCAATCGGCGAGGGGTGCGCGCGAGGAACGCCGGTAATTGCAAAGCCCCGATGATGTTCGGGGAGTTGATGAATCGGGCGTCTCCCGGGCAAATGGGCCGCGACGGCCGCGACGGCCGCGATTATTCAGCGGCGGGGCGCCCGAGGAGGAAGGTTCGCCCGGGATGTTTGGACGGTCTTTCTGTCAGCGGCTGCCGTTTAGCGCGCGTCGCGTCTCGCGGCAGAAATAGAAACGCGCGTTCCGGCTTTTAAGCGTTCCGAGAAAAATGCCTGCCCCTCGCCGAAACAAAATTAAAAGCCCGCAAATGAGGGCCGCGGCGTCACCCCGCCCGATCACCCCCGCCCCCCAATGACAGAACACCGTTCCCCGGCGACGGGGAAATTCGAGTTCGCGGAACGACCGAGCAAATTTCCCGACGTCGCTCGCGTCTCCCGCGCCCTCCTGCTATTATTAACGACCGGGAGGGGCGCGGCGGCGAGGAGGATTCGAGAGTTCGGCACGGTTGTGCGCCCACCGCGAGCGCGAGGTGGGAGATGCCTGGTTTTATGGATTTTCTCGGACCATCGGCTCGAGGACGTCGCGGGGTCGAATTTTCAATTGGAAATTGTCACGCTCGGGAGATAATCGTCGATTACTCGGTGGATAAGGAGGTCGAGCGAAATTTCCAAGTGCCGGACCTCGTTGAACAAAGGCTCGCAACCGACCAGATCCGCGACTCTCCGCATTCGGCACGTGCGCGTGCCTCCTCCTATCTCCGATAATCTCGAGATTTACGAGAATTCGCTCGCCGAATTTCGCGAGTGAAAAATTCCGGGGGACGGCTCCTCGAGCGTCGGTATCGGTGGCGTGTATCCGCGATCGTCGCTGTAACGAGAAACGAGCGAGCGATGAGTTCCTCGTTCCCCGGGACTCGGTCAATTCCTACATTAAATCCAATTTCCAAAGTACACGCTTCCGCCGTTATAATGATCGCGACGTAAGCACTCGACGCACTTGTAAAATCCCGCGCGACAACTCGGATATATTTAAACAATGGGAAATCCTCCGGCGTTTTCATATATCGCGCGAGAGCTCTACCCGTATAATGTACAGCCGAAGCTGTTAACTGGCCGACGGAGGATTTTGTCGCCTAGGTTTAATGCCGCTTTGAGCCGCTTCGGCTCAGGACGCCGTCGGCTACGGGGTGGACGAGCGGGGGCGGGCGGAGGGGAGTCGAGTTATAAGAGAGAAGAGGAAGACTCTCTCGAAGAAAGGGACTGCACTCGACGCGTCCGAGGAGCAGCGAGTCTCGGACACTTGATTTATCGGCCAATTAGTCCGGACTGCGACGCCGCCGCGCTTTTCCTCCTATTTCATGCACTGACAAAAAACTGATCGAGGACGCGACAAAAAATCGCATTATACACGGGATGATGCTTGCGCCCTGTTAAAACGAAAGGAGCGCGCGGGGAGGTAAAAAGAATTGCTTAACTCACACGGCGTTGCTTGCAAAATGCCTGCCCATCATTTACAAGATGCTTCCATTTTGTTTACCGAGCGACGATTCCGTCTGGAATCGTCGGAATCGTCGGAATCGTCGGAATCGTCGGAATCGTCGTACGCCAACCGCACTCACCTTATTTACGCTACGCCAATTAATCTTTCTAAATTATTACCTCGATTATAAAATCGCGAGCCGAAAAAACGTCAACGGTTGCCTCGATATCAGCGACGCCGTCGGCCGGCCGATTCACCCGAATAGCATTTTTCTCCATTCGTTCGCTTATTTTGCTCTCGTCGATGTATTCGCTACAGAGTGTAGGCAGCTGCTCCCAGGGGAATGTATTTGTGAAAACAGTAGTAACGTGTGCGCGTGGTCCTGCGGTGGAAAAATATTTAAAACTAGCGCGGAGAATTCGGTTACTCGTATTGGAAGAAGGGCGTGGCTCTACAGCGTATTCCAACTCGTCTAATTGCAAGTAAAGAAACACCCCCAAGCCCGAGTATAAATAAAGAGTATCGCGCGTCGATATCCGCGCTCTGCATAAAAATCAATAGCGTTCTCGGCGAGGCCTCGGTTATTTCATTGGCAGTTATGGTGTCGACATCGAAAATGAGTTTACACGGTGAATTCGACAATTTTGACGGACGCATCAGTCACGAGTTCATAGATGTTGCCAAACGTAATTGTAAATGATCGCAAATGAAATCGGACGAGCGGTAAACTGGTTTCTATGCACACGTACATGAATAATCACGCATGACGCATCAATATTAAAAAAGGTTAAATACGCGGATTCCCGCAATCAATGTAAATAAATGACATTTGGGATACGAATAGGCCCGAGTACTTACAACTGCGAATCTGCAGCGTAAATTAAGCTTTTAATTTTGGTACAACCGTGTGCCCCGATTTCAAATTCACCTGCATCTCGTTACGTGTAGCGGTTCCTTTGCCACGTGCGAAATGCACTGTTCATCCAATCCGTGTACGACTGGGTTGTACACGGTTATGCGGATATACCCGCCTCGTTTGTATACGAATTCTTTGTGCTCACAAACCGTGCTTACCAACGACGTTAAAACGATTAATCCGCTTGCGAAAGCAAAAAGGGACACATTTCTTGACGACGACGTTTCGTCCGCGGCCGAAGCGGGAACAGGTGTAGCGAGCGTCGAAATAATTGGCCAATGAGTTCTTGCATCGCTGTCGAGCGTTTGAAGAAACCGAGTTTAGCCGTTTATTATCGTAAATTAAAAACGCTCAAACGCTCGGAGAATTCACGTCGCACTTGTGCCGTGAAAAATCGGCGACTCCTGCGCGAAAAGCCAAATTCTCAAATAAGAATAAATGGACAAAGTTTCGGTTTCGAGGATGTGCTCGAAAACTCCGGGTACAGTGGGAATACGGTTGACTTAACGCGTCTCGAAGAAGCACCGGTCGAGCTCAAAATCGAGCGAAAGCCTTTCTTCCTCGTCGGCGCTCGACAAAAGCTCTCCCGCGACTCGCCATGTAACATCTGCTAGTCGTTCCTCGATCCGATCACAGTGTCGCTAGTGCACGGGCCCGTCATTATCTCGTACTTTATTCCGAGTTTCACTTGTGCGATTTTCGGTGCAACATTCGGTTTGGAATACGGCGTTTACAAAGGTACTTTGAATTTCAAACGAACAAGACTTTTCTTGTTCGCTTCCTTTTCTAGGCGCCCTTGGTCTTTACACGCCCCCTACTTATTTTCGTGTACATTATGCGGCGTGTACAATGGAAAAAGTCGTTGCGAAACGGCTGAAATGTTACACGCGAAAAGCGTGCGATACGAAAAGTACGTATCAATAAAGAACGAAGGAGAGGAGCGTCGAGTTGCAGTTTTAATTCAGGCAAATTTGACGGCTATTACGATTGTCCATTGCGTTTGCCATCGTTCACTTGCACTGTAAAAACAACGTTACGGATAAAACTTTCGCACGGGTCGCGTATATTTCATCTTGTCTTTGCGGCGCATCAACGAGAACAAAGTGTCAAAATTATGTTATTGGAGTGCCTTGGATGGATCCGTTAATTTTGATGAATTTTTAGTATCTCGGGGCGCCGAAAGATTAATTAACCTAGATAACAGATTCGCGCGGGGCAATCGATGAGAAATTATTATATTGGCGTTACGTGTGCGTTGTTCGAATCTTCCCAAACAAATTGATTGTCATCGCTATGAAACGCTTTTCGAAAATAATCGAATCTGAGTTATTTACGGATGAGTGTGAGCAGCTCGAGGTGTGGTTGACTACTTGTGAAATTAATGTATCATTTGGCTGCAAAGTTCATGCCAACTTGCGTAACGTATGTAAATTGCCTGCCAAACGAATGCGCAAAATTGATCAGAAATTTCGGCATGAATTACGGCAATTTTAGGTTGTTGTTTAAGTATTCGCAGCAGTAAACACACAAGTTTTAAATCTTTCACATATATTTGTATACCAGACTCCATATGTTCTGATTAAGCTGATTGCGAAACTTACATATTAATATTTTACGAGCTAAGATAGTAGTGCTAATTCTAAAATGATCGATAGTAATTGAAAATAATTTCATACGGGGATACCGATTTAAATAGGCTTAAGAATTTTTTTCATTATTCTGTATTATGTTACAAACCATCTGGTTGACAACGCGTAATTAGCTCGAAACGAATGGAATTATAAAAATAATAAAAATTGTTCTTAAGCTCCGATAATATCTTAAAGTAAAACGAAAACAAATTTCGCTCAATTTCACATATCATGAATTGCGATTTAAAACGAATTCCTACGAAAACATATTTACATAAATAATAAGCTGTATTTCAATAATTTATCTTGAAGCGAATGCAAAACAGTTTCTATAATTAATTGTACAAATGCCTGAGTAAATCTTAATTATATGTTATTTGATTCATTTACACCTTAATTCGTAGCATAATAATCATACAAAAATGAAAATTTCTCACGTTGTAAATGGATTGAATTACTTTCAAGAGTACACGAGTACCCGAGGCGAACGAATGACTTGCTCATTAATATTACATGTAACAGTTATTGAACCGCAGTGTCACCACCGCTCTGATGAATGTACCATATTAAAAAAAAAAAAAAAAAAAAAAAAAAAAAAAAAAAAAAAAAAAAATTCACCTTCGTTCGAATCTTCCGTTTCCGTGTTGGTTGGCACTGGTTGATCGCGAGAAATAAATTACGAGTTTTCTGGGCGATCATCTCGTAGGATACACGAGCGTAATAAATGGAAGTTTGCAGTAGTGCTACCCGCGACCAATGGGCCGGTGACGTGGAAATAGAAGCTCGTTATTACTGTGGAAAACCAAGGCAACCTTAGAGGCCGAAAAAAAATTGCCTCATCGTCACGAGACGCCAATGCTATCGAACCCTGTCGAGGTAACGTCTGCAGCGATGAATGTAAAGAGGGAGATAATCGAGGATGAGTCGGAAAGGTTTCTGTGTAACCTTCGAGTCCTCTGGCCTTATGTGCTGAGGGCTTTGCTGGGTCTAGGTGATTGTTCTGTAAGTGTCACCCTAATTCAACCGAGTCTAATGCTGTTTAACTTTGTATGATCGAGCGAGAATTCAAAAGTGATGGAAGCGTCAACTCGGCGTACAATAACATTACAAATGAAAATACGCTTAATATTACGCTTACGAGTGCGTGTACTTATATTCCAATTTAATGGATTCGTTAGATGACTCCAATCGAGATTTTCATTTGGAAGTTTCCAAGTTTTTTTATTTCTGCGATTACAATTACAATGACCCGTTTGAAATGCTTGTGGTAGTAAATTATGTAAAAACGCTTGCAATTGAAATTATCGATATCGACTACACGCGACCACGCGATCATTTACCGAAAACAAAAAGTTTTCGTTTACGACAACGAATCATTACTAATTTAAAACCAGCCACAATCGGTTAATTAAAATATTGAAATATCAGGTTGACGATAATTTGACACTTATCGTGGAAGAATTTTATAATTAACAAAATCGGATCGTTACTGCATTTTAAAAATGTATTTTCAGAAAGGAAATATTAAGTTCTTCTTTTTGAATGCGATACGTATAAAATCAGCACGTTGTAAATCAGCTAAATTCATTCATTAAAAATGTACCGATATCCGATACAAAACACACTTAAAAATTTATCTATTAATTACATTAAGTTTATTTTGGTTTATTATAAGCTCTGGATTTTATATAATTCCCACACAGATAAAGTGTACACACATTTTCTACGCGGACAAACTATACGCAAAGCATCAATTATATAACATCGCAATAAAGATAAATCTTTATTCGGTTAATTGAATAAGATTAATGACGTCAGCTCATTTTGCACGATTAGTCTGCACGTAAAATATTAAAGCTCTTATTATTAGTTATTAGTTTAGCAAATGGTGTAATTCATTATAAAAGTACATGGCCGTATGTAAAATTTTAAGCAGAAATATCCCACAACAGCTGTA
This sequence comes from Wiebesia pumilae, assembly GCA_018907045.1. Classification (NCBI taxonomy): domain Eukaryota; kingdom Metazoa; phylum Arthropoda; class Insecta; order Hymenoptera; family Agaonidae; genus Wiebesia; species Wiebesia pumilae. The sequence continues at coordinate 335,234 of JACCHZ010000136.1, read as the reverse complement.
AAATTATAAGTTTATTCGGTTATTTTATTAGACCGCAACTTCATTAATACGTTAATTATGTAAATAAAATTAAAAATGTAATCGCAACGCTCGGGACTTTAATGTGAATATATTATGTATGCTTCAGTTAGCGAGATAAACGATTATGCAATATTACACTTCGTTTTCTGCGGTATACATAAATATATGACGTAAACGAATATAACGACGCATTTTATAAAAATCACTGCACGAATGTACATTACCGATGCCTCGTTTTACTAGTGCATCCTCTATGTAGCCCAATATACGTTAAAATTAATCATAGATTTAAGTTTATTTATTGTGTTTTAATGAATTTTCTCCGCAGTACCTCCGAAAAATATTACGTTGCATTGCCGGTAATCGTACACGTAAATGTATACATAATCTACAAGGAATAATTAACGAGCATTCCACATTTGAAAAATATATGAAAATATGCGTTAAAGTCTGTCAAAGTATTTGATCAAAGCACGATTTGGCACATTACATTATATGGTTACGTAACCGAATCGGTATATCTTTGAACGCATTGCCAAAGCATCATAACTGTATTTCTTTTAATATTGTCACAGTATGTAAAAGCTTATGCACTAAAATGTTAACATTTTCAAGATTAGTACCGTATTCGTAAGTAATTAAAAAATGCATCCTCGTGAAACCTTCTCTAACAATTACTCCAGATATTGCACGTCTTTAAAATGACATTTGGTAAAACAATATTTATCCATTTTTATAAGCAAACGCATGCAAATGCAATGCATCGTACGATTCTTCGGTCATAAATTTTCAGAAAACTTTGAAAAATAATTTCAGTTATGAGGTAACGAAAGCGACAGAAAGACCTTGAAAGCTTTTTTCCATTAACTAAAAGCGTTATCGAGTATTTGCGATTTAATTTCATAAGTCCACGAATCTTGGTAGATCGGCTGAGTTATAAAAATCTACGTACTTTTACAAATAATAATAATTGCCCTGCAACCAGTTCCTCTATTTAGTTTCCATTTAGCTCGTAGCTAAAATAATAATAACGACAACAAAGAGATTTTCAACTGAAACTTGCAAACGTGAAATAATCCGGCACACACACACACACACACACACACACGCGCGCGCGCGCGCGCGCGCACGCACACGCGGTAGAACGAACAATTTCTAAACATTAGCCGCGCTCAATTTGTTCAAACAAAATTCGCGTTATCGGGAAAAGATATCGAACATATATGCAAATTTTGTTTGAGAAAAAGAGCGAAGCGTAGTTGAACGAGTTACTACTCTTAGTGAACTTGTCAGTACTTATTTGGGCAGCGAAACCGTAAATATACTCGGAGCGTAAGCGTCTCGCGGATAACGAAGATGGCGATATCGACGTTTCCGTCGCAAAAACGAATCGAAGCTTTCGATCGTCGGCACGTAAATAGTTTTCGGAAGCACATTTGGTTCTTCCGTAGAAGGCGGCGAGTCGCGCGTCGAGACCGAGTGATTAACGTCCGGGTGGAGTCGAGTCAAGGCTTTCACATTTCATCCGGAAAGCACACACTGGTTTTTTTCTTCTTTTTCTTTTATACGGCTAGATAGCGTTTCGTGAACTGTTACAGCGATGGTAGCTTTACAGATCCCGATACAAAGTGTTTTCGACATCAACTGGATAAATGATTAAATATTCCAGTTTTCCGAAAGAAGGCCAGTGATAGGAGATGAGGTTACGTAAACTATTTCAGACACGAAAAGATATCATAAATGGCAAAATAGATGGAGAGACGGTGTCGTTTATCCACCAAATTTGTTTTGCCTAATCAAAAGAATCCGTCCATTCGAGGACCTAAATATAACAATGGAGATTAGTTTTGGATGCCTCTTCGCGAGGTTTCAGCAGCCTATTTGGATAGCTGGTCGTGGGTCATGGAATATAACACGGGTGTATTCAAGGGCAAATTGGAGGGGAAGTCGGCGGAGGAAGTGGTGAGAAATCTTCTCTTTTCAGTGTTATCAATCGATTGAGTTACACGTCGCAATACGTCTCCGACATTGTAATAAATTTCATAGTTCTACCGATCAGGATATAGACCCTAATGTTAAAAAAAAAAATTCTCGCATCGGTGGCTAAAAAAGCAGCGGGTTGCATACGTTGTCGGAGGGGACGAAATAACGGGTTGAAACGTCGAAACATCCGAATGGTGGGTTGAGGCAGCGAAACGACGTACCAGGAACCTAGAATGTAACAGGGCGCAAAATTTACATACATCGGTACAGGAAATTCTCCGGTTCCTCGCGATGAATAACAGCCGCCATTTTCGACAATTCGCGACGTTCCACCTGTCGAAAAGTTTGTCAAAGTGCCATATGTTCCCGAACCTGTATCAGAGCACGCATTGAATATTACGATGTTGCGCCGGCGACGTTTCTGAACAATCAAACTTTCTCGCTTACCGGTACCCGAGTGGATTCGCGTTCGTGCATGACTTTCTACCGTTCGATCAACCACTTGGAAGAACTGGAAAAGAATTGTCTACGACTTGCAAATTATTTACGGCGCAAGAATTTCTAACGCCGCGTAAGATCATTGAATAGTTCTTCGGCGAAACCGCCAAATTCTGAACTTCCGACGTGTCAAGTCTCACCATTGAGAGCAAACTCTCGGAAAAAACAAACGAATGCGATCTAACCCATCGCGTATCACATAATGCTGAAATAAATTTCTGAAGCACTGAGAAGGAATTGTCGGTTATGCTGATGCTGTACTGCGCCGAGCAAGTATTGTACAAGTTTATCTTTTCACGCGGCGTTTTTGATTTGTGACAGGCCACCGACTGCCGGTGCAAAGGATTCCACCACCTTCCACCCGAATGTATGCGAAGCACGATAACTTTTACGCGTCGAAGGGGGGCGCGGTTTGTACCAATTTCCCGCTTTTCCTGGACGAATTTCGCGGAGATAAGGAACGTCCACGACGATATCGCCAATTCGTCCCTTATATCGGTGGGTACCTAAAACGAATTCAAGGTCTACTACTTGACGTGACAGCTTCATTCGCATGAATTGTTACGTAAATTATTAATAAGTCGACTTTGAGACGAGGAAGTATGGCAGTATGCTGTCGCTACTCCCAATCCCGATATTCACGCGTAATAACCGAATCTGTGATGTGGTCGCAAATTGTCAAACGTACTAAACTAATAAGCTTGGAAGGAACAAATAAACAGACGACGGACGAATACGCAAGGGTTCCTCGGTCGATAAGCACGGACGCATCGTCGGATATGAATAATGTCGCTAAAATTTGCAACTTCATTCCAGTTAAACGCCCCAACAGACGAATTACTTCTTTAGGAAGCGGTTGCGAAATCATACCTCAAACGTGTGCGATTGAGACAGATAACGTGAATCTGCAATATTCGGTTACAACACCAGCGTCCACGAAACGATACAAGCGATGCCATACGAGTGCATCTTTGAGAACATTCTGTGGATTCTGTCATCGCGTGTACCGATCAAGTCGCACACCGAAATATACTAACCGGAGTACGTGGATCCTATATGTCCCAAAAACACAACTCCTTGGTTACTAGCGAAATACGAGCCCGAGCCTTGATGTGTAACTGCGTATTATTAAGGATTGGGGTTGTGAGGTACCGTGGAGTCGCGCATTTGGTCGTAAGTTTAAATAGCGAAAGCCAAAAAATGTACCGATTGGTCGAGGCACAGCGGCACTCGATAGCAGAGCCCAAGTTTTACGCAAAAATAAAAGCGCGACAAAAGCCAATTTGCACTCGTTCTTTTCGTTGGTTGCATGCGGTGTTGTAGAGAGTTACTAAAGCTTAATTACTCCCGGAACTTGTGTCGTTATCTTTTTCCCTTTCCCCCTTTTTGGCTGAGTGGGAAGCTTCGGCTAGAACTCGTGTGGAACGAGGACACTAGGGTGACAACATAGGGAACAGGGACTCTGAGGTGGGAAACGCAACCGACGTAGGGTTTCGGAAACGAAAGGCGAGTTCGCTTCTTTTATTTAATTATTTGTATTTACCGCGATCGCGAGCATCCCCTAGTGAGAACGGCCAGAACGTAAGATAATAATTTATCATTTTTCCAACTGCATAATTTCATTTTCATTAATAAGTACAATTAATTAACGAACGCTAAACTTAAACATAACTTATAACTTATAAATAAAAATTTTAACCATATGATTGTGGGCAATTTATTCCTTCTTTATATGTACAAAATAGATGTACACACTATAACCATTCATTCAAAACTACTATTTATCGTTCTTATGACACATTAATGCATTAAAATATCATAATAACTTTGTTTCACAATTCAATTTATCTTCGAGATGAAATAATCGAAAGAAAAATTTGACAAGTCTATGAAAAAAGTTAATAAATTTGAAACACAAATTCGTATTAAAACGTTTTCATCGTATTAACAAATATGCATGTTATCTTCTTTCTCTTTTCATATAGTTTTTTTTTTTTATTCATCTATCTCAATCAAACCCCCTCGTTGAAAATAAATTCAAGATATTCACGACAGCCTTAGATTTGTTTTTTGGCATTACACGAGAAATAGTCACTCATACTTGTTTCATCACTGAAAATGCGAAAACAGCGTCAAAAAGAAAAAAATTACTTTGTACATTTATAAAACAAGTCTTTTTATGCCATTTTTGCTCGACTGTCACAAAACTATTTCAATGAAAAATGTATTAATTTAAAATAAGAACATTTTCGTGGCTAATATTAAACTATACATGTGCATTCCTAAAGATGAAAAGCTTGGACTTAAAAAAATGTTTTCCTCTCTAGGTCATAAAACTGAATGCATACAAAATTGTATACACTGTAACAAAAACATATTTTCATATAAACGCTCAAAGTATTCATAATGAATCTTGTTACATGACTCTGAAACTAGAAGTTAATTTGTCAATGATAAGTCCTATATAAAAAAAAAGGGTTAAAATATATCGGATGATTATTTCAAATTTTAAAATATGAACAGTTTATCTTGACTTGTACTTTGAAATAAAATATGCAGACAAATATCTCACTCGCTTCAGAATCATACTTGTCTCTATACGCTCAATGATCCAGTATCAATCGTCATTTCGAGAGCCTTTTCGTCGGTAAAGTAATGATAAAACGATACTGATTTCGCAAAATGCTGATGATAATAAACTTACAGCTAGCCTAACCTACAAATGGTCTTGTGTAATTTTTGTAGTTATTCAATGCCAAGATTTATTTTTTTTCTGATTTTGGTTTTGGTTCTGGTTCTTGTTGACTTGATTCTTATTTTTTGGTGCTCCTCCTACCTTATTTTTTTTTTTTTTAGGTTCATCATCTTCTTCATCTTCATCTTCTGGATCCTATGTCGCATGTAAAAAATACAATCGTTTTATTTCATTCTTTTCATATTTTGTACCCTTCACTAGTCTACTTATTTTTTTTGCAAGATTTTAAAAACTTCTTGTTTTTAATCATAAAGGAATGTTGTTTTTTGTTTTTTTTTTTTTTTTTTTTTTTTTTTTTTTAACGATATTAGGCACAACGCAAAGATGAAAAAGTAGTTAACAATACGCAGGAATAATAGCTGTCGTTCGACGCGATAACTTATTATAAAAGAAAAAATAATTCATGTTACTGAATAAATACATGTACAGAATATGAGAAATGGTTTTTTATAAATGCATAGAACATGAAATAAAATAACATTCTTGAACTATTTCTTAAAGTATATCATTAAAGTACTGATAATCGATTAATAAAAATTCATGGTATTAAAAGTTGCGTATTTTTCATTTAAAGTTTAACTTCTAAGCACAATCACTTGTCTACCCCTTCGTCCATCTTAGCGCGTTTGGTGCCATTTTTTTTAATTTCCGAAGAGAGTTTTCTTTTCTTTTGTGGCTCCTGAAAGTTTCATCAATAATATATACTCTACTTTTATTCTATTTACGTTATACTAATCAATTCTCAATTTAAGTCGGTTATTTAATAAAGCCAAATCACGAAAGAAATATTTCAAGCACTATCGATATATCTATGTATAGTATAAAATTTTAATATACCTTTTCATCGTCCTCGTCGTCTAGATTATCTACTTCAATTTCATCATCTTCCATATTTTCAAATTCTTCTATGTGTGTAGCTGTTGAAGATTTATAATATCAATAATGACAGAGACAATTTTTATTTTATCATGGATATTCCAAAACAAACATACCAAGGAGGTTATGTCCAATTATATGAAGTGGACCAGTTCCTTTAATAAGCGTAAATGTTACTGGTGGATCCGGAAAACTTAAGTCAAGAATGACTTGTGACGTTTTGCCCATTTCTAACACAGCGATAGGAATTTTAATCGGTCCTTTCAGTCCCATAGCTTCTACTTGGAGTACGTTCGTTTCGCCTGGCTTAGCTTCTGGACCCAATAGTGCCTATAAAGAGAGCGACGTTGCCAATTACTTGGAATAAATTTTACGCTGTAAGAATTAGATTGCAATAATACTCGAGCAATTGCTACGCTAGAAAATTCATAGCTATTCGTCGACTCGAGAGATTGATAATACAACGCAGGGCAACAGAAATATGGCAGAGAAACAGAAATAAGCACAGAAAATGTAACGAATGTTTGCAAAGCTTCAATGGTAACGATATCCTACAAATTCCAAGCACGATTTTATTCGCGAAAACGGAGCACTTATTCATTTTATAACGTTGTACATGCTACGTACGATGAAGCACAATGTGCACATGTGTGCACACCTATACACGCGTAAGTGTCCTGTATACCTATGCAAATACAAACGGCACGTACAAAATACGCATATGTTTCATGTGTGCATGCGCGCGAATGGGTGTGCAAGTGCCGCCGCTCGCACGTACGCGCGCGTGTGTGCGTGGGACTCGCAAGCCCGTATTTTCCGAATAATTACTCGCAACAATTAGCACAAGCGCCTCAGAAGCACGGAGGGGCGGCCAAATTCTTACCATTTTAATAATGAGCTTCTGCTCGACATCGAAGTGTTGATTGCTGTCGGATTCGTCATTTTTTGGCTCGTGGTCCCATACCTCGCTGGCCTTGCTACCAGACAACGTGACTCCTGCAACGAGAAAAATGACATTAGCTCTCCGAGATGATCGCATTCGAGAATAGTTGTGCTCGCTAGTGGGCGACCGAGCGACAAAATACTCGCGACCGTCGTCGCATAACCGTAGGGATCAACGAACCAGTCGCTCGGAATAACATAAACGAAATTCCGGGTTGGCACAATGGCCGATCAACCTTCCTGCCGGCGTCTCGACATCGCTCGCGTTCGAACCCAGACCCGAGCGTAAGTAGATGCAACCCCGCGAAAATTCCGGCATGACCTCGAAGCGACAGGCACACGCTACTCTACTCACCGTAAAGATATTCCTCGGCCATAGCGATCGGGTTGATTTTCTTGGATCGTAGAAGGTTGGAACGTTCGGCTGGTGTATGCGTCGGTCGAAACGAGGAACGTACGCGCTACGAAAAACGAATAATGCGGCTCTGGCGTGCGGAAACGGGGAGAGGGGAAAGACACGACAAGAGCGACGCCACACGCGCTGCGCTCGGATATTGTTGGGGCTCGTTGGAAAATATGGTCGCGAGTGCATGCGCGCGCTTTGCCGCTTGGTGGGTGCGACACGTGCAACACGCGCGCCATCGAGGCCGTTGCGCGCATGCGCGAGCTCGGAGCTTCCACTTTGACAAAATCGTGCTTCTCCTCGCGTTGCAGCGCACCTCGCGAAGCCTTGCAATTGCGAGAACTGGGAGAACTGGGAGAACTGGGAGAACTGGGAGAACTGGGAGAACTGGGGGACATAGCAAATGCAGCTTTTGTATACTTTTCAGCTTATTTATGCCACTTCTTTGCGGACATTGTGTGCAATGGTTTTTGGTAGGTTCTCGTAGCCTACGTGGGAGACTAGGAAAACACAGCGTCCATTGTTGTTCTCTGTAAATCTTCGTTTGTGCGCCCCTTAAACGACTCTTAAGGATTCGAGAGTATTCGAGCAATGATACAACTACACAATGTTGACGAGTGTAACCATTTCTTTTTGTTTACTGCAGCGTTCGCTTAGCACAGTACGTGACAGTTGGCTGCGCTGAACTTGATGATTTTATGCAACATAGATTAGTATTTGAATGCCAAAGCACTGTTACTTTGTTTTTTAATGCACTTTATGCGTTTCTTTAATAGTACCTGTAGGCAATAAAGAACAATTGGAGTAATTAGAAAAGAAATTTACCAGAATACGACTGTGAGTCTACTGGGCTTCTAGTGCCGGCCCTGGGGAGTAGTACCAGGTAAACCTGTTCAGATTTCAGGCTTCGAAAGTAATCCAAAGGAAACTTATGAATCATTATTGGATGTATTAGAAAAAATTAATTTGAATATATATATATATGTATATATACATATATATATATATATATATATATACATACATATATTTTTTGCTTTTGCTTTTTCATCAGATTTTCGGTAAGTATAATAAATGGTGGAATGTACAGTGTATGTGCACTGACTGTTGCAACTTTTATTAACAAGTGTCATCCTATTGCGGAATGAGACGCGAAGCTGGGGATACTTTCTAAAAAAAAAACTTTTATCATAGCATCGTATAAGCTTCGTGGAAGTAGGCGAATTTCATTTTTGTGGCGTAACCTTGAAGCGTCGAGATACGTTGTTGGCCTTGCGCGTGTACGTGTGCGCGTGCGCGTGCGCGTGCGTGTGTTGGGGGAGGCTGAGCATCATAGAGAAACTATTCTCACATGGCTATGACAAAACAAGAGAGCAGTAGAGTGCCATGACGGAATGTCATTTTTGTGTTTTTAACAACATCGGAATGATACTTTAAAACATTTGAGTATTTCGCATACTCTTGCCAAATTATCAATTATTATACACGAAGCAAACTTGACTTTTTTCGGTAAGAGCTACTATCTTATTTAAAAAAAAAAAAAAAACAGAAAAAAAAAGAAAAACAAAAAAAAAACAAACAAATAGAATTGCCTGTACATAAACAGTAAGCCACTCTTACACAGCGTTGCGTGTACTTTAGGCGTAAATGCTTCAAAGGAATAATTTGTAGTTGTGAAATGATCATGTGCGTTGACTATATCGCAACATTCCCGAATTTTTCCATATCTTTTCTCACAACTTCACCCATCTTATATTAGAACCTTAAAATTTTCATCCCGGAAACTTATAGAAAAGCCCGAGTTCTTGTGTAAAATGTCACTCGCTTATCAGACATTTTTGTAAATATCATAGATACGGAGCATTAAGTTGACATTTTAACGATACTGCTAATTTATATGACTAAATAAAGTTATCTTAGTATTCTATTAAACAATTTATAAATTAAGTAATTCAATAAGCATCTTCTAATACGTAAACCATAACTACTTTGACAATAAGTTATAATTCTGATTTGTATTTTAAATTTCGTGTAATTGCTTGCGATTAATGTCTAAAATAATTAATGTATAATATTTACAAAGATTCTAATTCTTATTTTTTGTACCGTGCAAGATTTCTACGTAATTTTACATCAAATGTATGTTTCATTTTTAAATAACCTTATAGTAGATTCTACGATCAAAGTACTCTAAAATACCTAAATATTCTAAGTAATTAAAGTTTTTGTGAATTGAACATTCATAGTACAATATGAAATAAATATAAGATGATTTTTATTCGGTTTTTTCAATTCATTATTATTGACGATAAATAGTAAAATTTTTTAAATGATTTGTTACATTGAATTTTGCAGTGATTGAACTTGTGTAAAAACAATTTAATAATGAGAATTTTTAATTTAATTACAAGCATTAAAATTGTACTTTACTTTTGCACAAGGTATATTTAACTGTATTTTATAAATATAATTTCTATATTTATATGTATATTTAATTTTCAGATATTATCCGTCGTAAATTCCTGTAAATGAGTGCAAAGTAATTAAATTGAATTAAAACAAAAAAAGAATACAAAAGTATACAATGGACGATGATGAAGATTGGGATGCCCCTGCTAAAGTCACTTCGAAACCAATGCAACAAAGCAACAATGCAACACCTCATCAGACCTTGAAAATCACGGATGGCTACAAGTACAGTTACGAAGCACTTTCAAGTCCAGCGAACATTGACGATTGGGTGGAAGCTCCATCTTATGGAGGTTCGAGACGATCTTCTAGTGGATGTTTCCAAAATTCATTTAGAGATAACAATAGATCACTTAGGCACGAAAGAAGCAATTCTAATAAAAGGTAACGGTAATGTTGATAATAACTTCTGTGAAATTTATGGAATAAATGTTATATTATTTAATAGAAAGTATATACTTAATAGAAAGTAGTCCTACATTTTCAATACTCTAATTTTATTTATCTTAATTTTCTTGTAGGTTTGATTCATTGAAGCAAAACGATAGTTTTTCGAGCAAAAGTTCGCCTAGAAATTTTAGTGCACCAAAATCAAATCGGTTTCCAAATAGATCACTGACAAATGCAGGTTCAGCGAACGATTGGGATGATGCTCCAGATAGTTCGACAAATCAGATGAACGGATCATGGAAAGGAAACGCAAATATTCCAGTAAACATTGTTGCGGAAGAAGATTGGGATAATGATGATGCGATGACTCAAAATCATTCTATTCCAAATTCAGCTGACATATCAATGTATAATCCAAATAACTCAAAGCGAAACTCTTCATGCAATGTCCTTGACGAAGATGAGAATTGGGGTGCCTCTATGGGAATAGGTAGCAATAATAAGACTTTGATCGATGGAAGTCAATCTATGTCTGCAAACAGTGCAAATAAAGATAAGTTTTGGAATCAGTCGAGTGAAACATCAGCTAAGAAGAAAGTGGTTCCTGAAATGGAAAAATATAATTCAGTTTCATCTGTACGTAATTTAGAACAAGGGAATTCTACAAATAGTATGGAAGAAAATTGGGATGCAGATCCATTAGATGCACCTTCCTCCAATACTTCCAGAAACGGTTTTACAAATGACATTCCTGTTTATAATCCAAGTAATTCAAATGGACAGACATATTCTAATAATCCATTCAACCAAAGATATGAAAATAATTACCACTCGAGTAAACATCCACATTCAAGAAATTTTGATTCAAATGATCGCTTCAGCAGAGAACCTTTTAATCGACATTCCCGTGGAAATAGGTAAGTAATTTTTCTTTTATCATTTTATGATCCCTCGTTAAAAACACTCGATGTAAATTCACCGAATAAAAGTTTTACAATATAATTCGTTTTCTTCAGACATAGTCCGTATGAAAGAGGCAGTAGAGGTAGAGGTGGCCGAGGTGGCAGAGGTGGTAGGAGTGGTAGAGATGGTTCTTATCAATCTTATAGTTCACGTGATAATTCAAGAAATAGGGCAGATAGAAGAGACAGCTCCTATCAACATAATTCTTACCCAAAAAATAGAAGCAGTGAGAGGACATCCTATCAACCAGCATTAAATTCCCTTAAAAGTACCGTAGTTGAAGCAGAAGAAAATTGGGATTCACCAAGTGGTTTTATACCGAAACCTCCAGAAAATAACGCTCCACCACCCTCAGTTGTAAGTTGTACTTAATATCACGTAAAACGTAATATCCGCTATTATTGTTACTTTGTTACTTAATAAATGAATATTGAACGTTTATTTTAGGCACCAGTTGTTGAACAAATAGAAGAATCATGGGACTAAATTTAAAATATATATCGACTCAAGTGCCTAGGACCTCTTTTCTGTATTAAGTTTAACGAACAACTATGCATAAAACATGTAATGATTGAATAGACATAGAAGTTCATAGACTTTGCGTGGAGCTATAGAAATTCCAAAGATGACAAATTTGAATTTTAATAATCTTTGTCTCATTAAAGTGAATTAATGTTTATAAGTTCGAAGATTTTTCATTTGCAATTGTTAACATTTGTGTGCGAAAATTCAATACGATATAAATATTTTAGGATTTCTGTTAAACTCTTACAGATTTGTTCATAAATTTTCGTGTAATATGATTTGATATATGACCATAAACAATTGTTATAACTATCCAAGTGTTATATTAAAGGGAATTATTAAAATTAAGAGAAAATATTTTTCTTAAATATTTAATAGATATAAGATATATTTACACATTGTACCAAAAACGATTTTTTCAGTTATATAAAGTAAAAATGCCATACAGAAATATAATTATTTATAACAAATATTTTACGAGGAAGACATTTTTAACGGAACAATTAAATTATAAAGGTATTACCAAATACTGGCTGTGCCTTAGAAGGAAATAATTGTATGTTAAACTCAAATAATAAAAAGCTATGCTTATAAATTTTAAACTTGAAAATTTTACATACATATAATTTGATATGTTTTAAAATATGAAAACAGATATACATTTAGTACACAGATATGCAAAAATATGTGTGTCAAAATTTTTTTCTTATCTACAATTCCTTCATTTTTTAACAGTGACATCACATCATACACTTGTGTACATTTACTCTCACTGCTGCTCTAGGCAATGCAGGTATAAGTACCACAAAACAAATAATATAATTTATTTATGAGATTTTTAAAGTGCTTTCAACTTATTTTCACTTTTTAATTACAAACTTCACATTAAATGTCAATTCTTGGACGATATTGTAGTCTCAGCGGAGGATCACGAAACCTCCATCTTGTTACGTAGACGAATTTAAGTGTGTGATCCTTTCCCAATAGCTCATTATTACAAAGAATATCAATCTGTAATGATAAATTACACTGTAAACAAAAACTTACCAGTAAAATGAAAATTAAATAACATATACTCACATCGCGGTATTTCTCCATGCCATTTAGTACCTTTTTGGCTATAAACTTTTTTAAGTGGGTTATAGTTGCTTGTGCAGAACATCTTATAAATCCTCTCTTTAACGTTTTCAAACTTGCATTGATGCATTCCAAGCATACGTTCACCTGTAATATAATTTTACATGATCCACGAAATTAATTATAAAATTTATTTCAAAATAATTTATAACTAAATTTTAAAGTAATTAAAGAAAATGCAGAAGCTTTTTGTGAACTGTACAGCCAACATAGTGATTTTATCATAATTTGATTACTGTGAGAATTCATATTTAATTTTATTAATTGAAAATTTTGACGAAACACTCAATTAAGTTACATTTTTATTTTGCGCGATAAACATTTATTATTCCTTTCACTTTGTGCGTACTTGAAATCTTTTAACCCTCTTGTTTGTTAATATTTTTCAATTATCTTTAATAATCGTTGCGACTGTTTATATTCAGACTTGCTTTGATTAATGTAAAATTAAATATCCGTAGGAAGATAATAAGCAAATACGAAGGCAAATACTAAAAAGTAATTGAAATATTTTTAAGAATAACATTTCTGTAAGTAGGTTACAATGTTTTTCTATTATCAGAAAACCTATTTCTACAATTACTTTGTTTATAAATTAATGAAACGTACCTGTTCATCAGTTCTATGATAATCTGATTCAGCATGCGCATCTGCACCTGCTTTTTCTTCTTCAACTTCACCAATATTTGGTAAAATGTCTTTTGGATAAGGCAGACCTCTCGATCTATAAAATTCTCTTTCCCTTTTTATCTCATCTGTTTAAAAATAGAAATTGCAATGTACATTTTATCTTAAAAATAGCTAAGACCTTTCTTGTTCAACTTACTTTCTTGAAGATCAGGAACTAATTTATAAACTATATCTTGCATAGTTCTGTCAAAGCTTATATATTGAAGTGGATGTGACTGGTGAATGACTATTTGACATTGTGGACAAGTATTTTTTTCGTCAAGATGCTTGACCAAACAACTTTTGCAAAAAGTATGCAGGCATTCTGTGACTGTCGTTGCATCTATGAGATATCCTCGACATATTTTACACGTTATATGACTATTTAGTGTTTTCAATTTTATTCTTCTCTCCATGGCAATGTTTTTGATACGACCCAATCCGTTCACTCGAACATTAGTTATTTTGATGTTTTCCTTTATAAAAGGCAATCTGTTATTTCTCGGAATGAAATCTTTTTTTCAAAAATGTTAACCACTCTCTGAGTAGAGGATGTTAGAGTCATTAATAATAATGACTTCTAAAAACGGTTGACAGTAATGCATTTGGTTCACATCGGGTCCTTTATGTTTACTTGAAAATATCAGTGCGAAATTTGATATTCATGATTGTAAAAAGTCTTGATACACGCGAACGTAACCTTACGCCTAAAAAACGATTTTAATAAAATTTCAACGCAACTAATTCAATATTACGCGAATGCGACAAAACGTACAGTTACAGAGTCGCAAACCTAACCTCAAACCGGATGGATAATTTCTTTAACCGAAAAATTAATTACACATCTGTAAGTATCGTTGAAGAAAGTTTCATTACGTTGTCAAAATAATCGTTATAATTCGCGCACACTACTGATGTACTCGTATGAAAAAAGTAAGGCGCTAAAGAAAACGAAAATCGTATATTTGAAAAGTTCGTGTGCGTGGCTGATGACAACACCGATTGACGTAAGCAGCGGTAGGAGCCATATCAAACACTTCAGGAAACGTGTCAGAGAATTATTAAGTATTATTTGTGTGGAGTGCTTTGCTCTTAATCGATATAAAACGATAAAAGGACAGATCACGTTGTTAGCGCATTCACTTTTTTTTTTATTCTAATCTTACTCTAATTAGCATTTTCACTTTATTAAGTTTGTCGTCTCTGTGGAGTTTTTCGGTTAAAGCAAACCTTTGCGATACAACAGTTTAAGGGCTTCTGTCAGTAACGCTTTAGTTACAGTGTTCTTAATCGTAAAATATTACCGAAAGGATATTATTGAACACGTTCATCCACGTATATCAGGAATAAAATTAAAAGCTTCGATCGTTTATTATATAAATTATATCATATCATTATTTTACCTTTTCTTGGGCGGTTTCATAATTCTTCTACCATCGAGTTATTAAAATTTTATTAGTTTAAAGTGTTTTATACAATTACGTTAGCGCAGTACAATGGCGAATTGCAAGATAATGTGAGGATAATTATGAAAATTGAGCTTTTATTGTACGTTGCGTAGCGCAGAACGTTTTTCTAAATTTAAATTTTTAAGGTCGACATTTGTGATTCATCGAACAAAGTTAGTTAATTAAATTAAATGTTCCTCGAATGTTACGATATTAGAAATGCGGCTTATTACGATAATATGTTACATCGACACACCGTTACATGACCCTATTACGTTTAGATGGAAATTGCTAAGATATTATTACGCGTTAATAAAAAGCAGACAATTAAGTGAAGATAAATTAAATGTATACTCATAGGTTTGAGTTGGACGATCAACCAGAATCTGGCAATCTTTAATAAGATCGATAAATATTTGAATTTTATTCTACAACGATATAAGTAGAAGAATGAAATAACAGACTATTTTATGCAATGTACGTACTTGAAATACAATTTTTCAAGCTGTCAATAAACCATTAAAATTTTACACATTCTCACGAAGTCGTTAGAATATTCAAATAAATAATAATTTATTAGTTATACAGATTAGGATGGTTCGAGCACGCAGTTAAAGCACCAAATAAAAACAGCAACTTGTTTAGCACTACGACATCGCTAGGTGGAATGACTTTAGGCGAAGAGACGAATTGAAATTACAGCGACATTATAATTTTTAAATATGCAGATAAAAATGAAGATAATGTCGAACTATAAAAATGTATACGATGCAATTATTTTAGTCGATATTGCGCAGAATGGGAAAGGCGGTGAACGTCCAGGTTTCCGTATACACGTTGAATAACAACGAATGATACAATTGAAGTTGTGGCAATTGCAATTTTATTAAAGTACCGTATATTTTGAGCGTTGTTGTCCTATACTTCCCTTCGAAATATGTAGTTCGATAAGCAATCTGGGGCTGATTTAAGAGTTCTATTAAAATGGCCTTCATTGAATTTTAGTCTTATGCAAGACACGTAAATATTTATTCGTAGCATTTCAATTTAATAATTTATTAATAACTAATGTATTTCATCAAAGAATGCTTCGGACGTAACTTAATAACTTACAAATGAAATTTATAAGAATTGTAATAGTATTAAAGTTTGCCAAACGTGTATGATTTTTAATGTTAGAAATTTTATTTTATCTCATTACATTAATAAAAATATATTTGAAAAAATATTACTTTAATTGGAATCTTATATTTTTCCAGGTCATTCTATATTTATGAAAGTTACAATTGGAGAATATATTTATGACTGAATACATTACGAAGACATTATTATCCTGACATTATTTGAAAGATAATTGTACAGATTCGATTAAACTGCCATCCAAATTGTAAAATGTATCATTAAGCAATGCTTATTAAATAGCTTAGTAATATTCATTGCGCGGTTGTAATTAATCTTTGAATATTCTTTACGCAAATTTGTACATTTTCTTCGCGCAAACATTTCTTTATCTTGGTAGCAACTGTTTTTAAATATTACAATCCGCAATTTCAAATAAAAGATTCAACAGATAAATACATACAAATTTTATTGATTCGAGGCATTTGAATCCATATTACAGTGTAATAGCGGCGATGAGTACATGCGATGTTTGTCCAGTGAGTTACACAATTTATACAAATACAATTCTTACTCCTTACATGTAATAGATTATTTAAATGCTGATTTATAAACTACACACTTAAATAATGCACCTTTAGTCCACGTATATTTACAACTTTTAATTAATATTAAATATATAATCTGCATACCCTTAAGAAATAAAAGAACGATTTAAGGTTAAGGACGTTGATTTTAAAGTACTTCAAGCAATTCCTTGACATTTTGACCATTAAAAATTGTTTATTTATTTCCTCCGGAGTATTTGTGAATAAATTTTAAATGAGAATACCGTCGTTCCTTTGATTTGACGAAATTCAAATCAAATTCATTACGAAAGATACGAGCGATTCTTATGGCTACGCGTCAAGATAATTTTAAATAATACAACATCTAGTACCTGGACAATAATAATACTTACAAATTGCTGCAACTGACATGCGCTGGTTTGTGAATTTACCGCAGCACTATTTTGCTGTGAGTTATACGCTACGGGAAATATCTGGATGCAGATTTTTCGTTCTTCGTGTCATGTACAGCATAATAATAAATTATTTAATACTATATTTTTTGGCTTAAAAAAGAATGTGCACCTATACATTATCGAGTTTCGATATTTAACGCATCTACATTAAAAATATGCAATAAAAAATTTTTATTCTTACAAAGATAAATTATCAGAAGCTGTCGATGACGTTGAAGTAATATTCACATAATATAAAAATAGTGGTCCATTCTACATTACATATTTTGTAACAACCTGTATAAAACTATAATTGACCCTTTCTATAATTGATCGTCGTTCAACGATATCGAATAATCTATTAATTTTGAAACGTAAAAGCTAGACACATATTTCATACGTGATAATTTTTGCCGAATGCAATCCAATTATTTCTAAGGAACTTGCAAGAGTTTTAAAGAATTTTACAAAGTCCGTATCGTTTTAACTTAGACTTAGACTCGGCGATATTACGATTCATTAGATAAAGTAAATGTCAACTGGATCGCGTCGTTACAGGCACATGGGGTTTGCATATTTTACACGTTTAGTGTTTTTTAAATTGACTAGTTAAAAACACAATTACCGATAACCGAAAATTAAAATGGTCCAAATCGAGCCACAGAATTACATTAGAATCAAGCTTCAAAGGGTTTGTAAACATAGAGATTTTATCGCTGTTGATAAATAGAACAATTAATAAATAATACGTTTAAATAAGGAAAGTATGCATTAATCCGTTGTCTTATTTAAAGTAATCCTTTAAAATAATGTATAAATACTAAATGTTTTTTCTCAGCTCGAACAATTTTGCACTTCTTCTGCGTTAGAAGTAGATATTTCTTAAATCGTCATGAATCCTGGTTCAAACGCTTGTATTCCATTCGGAGTCCTTTGGGACGGATCCGGCATTATCATTAACAAGTAAGCCAGCATCGGAACATTATTGCCATTACTGCGCGCATAATGCCCGCGTACAAGCACGATAATTCCATGAAAAATAATTCCATGAATTTTAATTAAGGTTATTGTTACGTTCTATAATACGAGTATTCGTAATCGCGCTAATGCATAATTAACGCGATTGCTTCATCTTTCAATCTGTCACAAAACGGCCGAGATGGAGCCAACACTGGCTGTTTTTGTAACGTTTCTTGTAACGACGACCCCCCTTACACCCTATTCAATTCACGATCGCGAGTTATAAAAAAATACGGTTCATCGATCCATGTATTTCTTTACAATACGAGATGCGCGTTTATCGTCTTATCAGTCAATCGCATAACAACTAACGCATCGGTAAATAAAAATGTACCTCTCAGGGACCTCAACAAAGCCTAATTCGTTAGGGGCGACGAGGATTTTCTTTCGCGTCCCTTAGATAGATTATTAGAAACTCCAAACAGCTAAGGAATTTTATCTTATCAGCCTCAAGATTTTAGCGTTTTCTCGTTTCGTTCTGTCGTTGGCTTACAAAAGATTCTGCTGAAACGGGAATTCGTCCTCGGCGTCGTCGTTCTCGTCGTCGGTCGACTCTTGACTCGACGGCGGTGTATCGAGTTGTGGCAGTCCAAGGTCCAAGTATTCCTGGTGTTTGAGAAAAAAATCGAGCAACAGATTAGTCACAATCGCCCATACTTTTTTTACTTTGTTCATCGGTCTTCGCGTATATAACAAATACCTCATTGGCAGTTATCGTGAGTATCCTGTCGAGATCTTCCACTAATTCTCCAAATACTGGTCTCTCTTCGGGCTGATAGCTCCAACACTCTCTCATCAGGACGTATCTGCGTAAGTGGAATATCGTCAATTGGAATATTGTCCGTTTCTCAACACTTGACTGCGATTTTCGCAATGAACGCGTACTTTGCACAATAACTTTGCAATTTACAACCTCATAAATAAATATAAATTTTCTAATATTTGCGAGAAGCGAATGGCATTGTTTATTAGCATTAATAGTGCTATTTTATGAAAATTTGCAATTCCCATTCGACGTACGCGCTCGAGCTAATTTATGCCGAGTTTATAACTGCAAATGCCTTTGTACTCGAATGTTTACGAATAGCCAATTAAAAAGTTTTCAGACACCGCTTTAACACAGTCGACTAAAGCAGTCAAGGTTCGCGAAAGAAGTTTGAATTAAAGTTCCTCTCATACTTACATTTCGATCGAACAGCACGGAGGCTTTTCCATTCGTAGGCCGGATTTGAGAAGTTGGAAAAGCTTTTCAACCGATGGCACCGATGGATAAGGAGTGCCACCAAGAGTCATAATCTCCCATAAGAGTATTCCAAACGACCACCTTTGGAGAAACGCGTATCGAATGTAAATCATGCATTCTCACAAGACGACATTTAAATTTGAAATGCGCTAATGTATAAAAGGCCCGTTATGCGTGCAATTCTCCCTCCCTGCTTACGTTTACGCTCAATATTGCGCACACTCGAGCAATTTTCTCTCCCTCTCTCTCTCTCTCCCTCCCTCTCCCTCCCTCTCCCTCCCTCCCTCTCTCGCTCTCTCACTCTCTCTCTCTCTCTCTCTCTCTCTCTCTCTCTCTCTCTCGTTTCAATAGCCTCCTCATATCGCGGGTCTTATCTTACGTTTGAACGCGTAGTAACAATGCTACTCTTTACCGAAGAACTGCGTTTTACCAACGCAGCAAAGAATCGTAGGGGGACGGAGGGGCGAATGTACAGGAAATCGAAAATGTCGCACTCACACGTCAGACTGCGTGGTGTAGATGCGTCGGAAGAGGGCCTCGGGGGCCATCCACTTGACGGGTAATCTGCCATCGGTGGTCTTTCTGTAGTAGTCGTGGCAGTGTATGTCCCTCGCCAGGCCAAAGTCGGCGATCTTGAGGACGTATTCGTCGCTAACGAGGACGTTTCTCGCGGCGAGGTCCCGGTGTATGCATCTCCGACTGGCCAGGTACTCCATGCCCCTCGCGACCTGGTAGGCAAAGGACACGAGGTCCTTCTGCGTGAGGGTCTTCTTCTCCTTGGCCGTCTGCTGCTGGCCGATCGCCGATTCGTACCCGGACGAGCTCCGGTGCTCGCGCAGGAAGTCCCGTAGGTTGCCGTGGGGTGCGAACTCCACGACGACGTACAGGGGGCCGCCCTGGGTGCAAGCCCCTAGCAGGTTGATGATGTTCATGTGCTTCCCGATTATCTTCATCATCTCCATTTCCGAGACGAGGTCCATCATCTCCGAGTCCGTGTGTCCCTCTACGTGTTTCAGACGAATGCTTAATTGTCGCAAGAACGATTAATTTGCACGATATTGAAAACGGGATAGAAATCGGGGATCTGTGTCGCGTATTAAGCGCTCGCGAGCGCGTAAAATAAGAAAGAGGCGTTTTAAAATTGTACGCTTCCGAAGGAGCGAGGAGTCGACGCGACGAGGAAATACCTCTCGTACCTTTGAGCATCTTGACGGCGACGATCGTCGATACGCCGAGTTTTCCGGAATTCGTCGTGGCCTTGACGACCTTGCCGAAGGCTCCCTCGCCGAGTGTACTGCCCAGTGTCAGCTGTTCCCTAGGGAGTTCCCAGGCACTGTCGAGCGGCAGCTCGTACTCGGATATGCTGCCGGAGCCGCTGTTCTCCTCGGCCGTGACCGTCGACTTTTGCTTCTCTATCTTCACCACCGGCATCAGCAGCGAGTCCTGCACGTTCTGCGAATTCACGAGGTTCTGCTTCTCGACGATCACCTTCTTCGTCCACTGGGTGACCACGGCCGCTCTCGCGGTCTCGATCGCGAGCAGCTTCTTCATCTTCTCGCGCTTCAGACGGTGAAAGATGTAGATGACCACGACGACGCCCACGGCGAAGAAGATGAACAGCACCGAGGCGAGGACGTTCACCAGAACCGGGTGAGGTCGAGCGGTTAACGGTATCCCTTGTTCTTCCATTGCTGTCGCAACAAACGCTTTCATTTATCGGGCGACGTCTCGTCGAACGAACGAACAAAAATTCCACGCGATAATGGAGTCGCAATGATGGTACATTATCCGTTTGTAAAGTCATATTTCAATAAATTACAGGCCTGTATGGGCAGCCTGTCGATGCCAAGAAGACGATCGACTGCTTGAGCGATAAATCGAGCTTCTTTTCATCAAGGATTTGACGCGGATAATGTGTCAGTGTTATTGCATTTCCTCAATGAAATCGTATACTTACATTCGATAACGCGCAGGTACGCACTGCTAAACGTATCGCCGAGAGCATTTTGAGCGATGCACGTGTACCAGCCTTCATCTTTTTCCGTAACATTATGTATTTCCAACACTTCCGGATTTAATTCGCCACCCATCTACGAAGGAATAATTCAATGTAGCCCATGCTTTGAGAAATGATGCAGCGTTACGTGCATTATTACGTCGAGAAGAGTCTCAAGGAAAACGTCAAAGCAAACTCGTATAATTATGGTTAATGTGGGCTTAGCGTTTGTCGTTAAATCAACATAATCGTGATTGCGTTAGATAGATGTCAAATTAAACACGTATACGGATTAATTAAGCAGAGAGGAAGAGGCAGAGGAAGAGGAAGAGGAAGACGAAGAAAGAAAGAAAGAAAGAAAGAAAGAAAGAAAGAAAGAAAGAAAGAAAGAAAGAAAGAGGCAAACAAACAAAATAAAATAAGCAATAAACGTTCGTTTGCGCGTTGGTAAATCAGCAAGACACATAATCCAGTAGGAGAGCTTTAAAACGTGCATTGATAAACGATAAAGGACAGAATTATGAAAATTAGTCGGTTAATTCGGTTGTGCGCAGTAGTATGTAAAAAAAGCGTCCCCACCTTAACCTCGACCCTTAAACTCTCGTTGGTCTGGTTGACTGTTTCGAACGAAACGTGATAGCCGTGATACCACTCGAGATGCCTATGCGTGTCCGACAGAACGACGCAGGTGAAATTCACGTTACTGCCGATCGGCACAGTTATATTTGCCGGTGCCTTTGTTAATATTGGCCTTGCCTGTACGCTCTCTAGACGGAGAAAAGAGCCCAACACCAAATTTTCCTTTTTTACTTATTCGTCGACAAATTGAACACATGATGTAGAATTAGAATCGGTTGTTGCATTTTTAAGCGTCAGCTCTCGGGAATGCTTCGACGATGCTTTATACAACGATACTCTTTACGTAAAGAGTCGCTCGTCCGATTGCATAAACTCTCGGGCGTGAATTAGGACGGAAAACAAAGGACTTTGTGCGCATCATTGCGAGA
Organism: Wiebesia pumilae; assembly: GCA_018907045.1. Lineage (NCBI taxonomy): Eukaryota > Metazoa > Arthropoda > Insecta > Hymenoptera > Agaonidae > Wiebesia > Wiebesia pumilae. Next base: position 312,767 of record JACCHZ010000136.1, on the reverse strand, counting down.
TGCGATAAGGATAAAGACAATTTAAAAATGCAAGAACGCGATTTATGAGATTAAAAGAGAAAAATTAAAGCAAAGTGAAAGAGCAACATATATTGAATTATCGTCGCCAGAAATTACCCCTGGATTAACACACGGGCCGGAAGATCGTTAAAGATACGTACGTATATGCACAGAAAAAAGGTTTCATCCGCTAGCACCAGTCCAGCACCAGTCGTTCCCGAAATAAGCCATGGTCACGTATACACAGAGATTTACGAGTACACCGTGTTCGTAAAAATACAAATAAACGTGCGCGAGTGTGAAGAAACGCACCACCGACGTCGCCAGGTGTTTTGGCGTCGCCGTGTGTTTTAACGCACGGTATCCCCAGCAGAATTTTTACATTAACTCGGATTCGCATTTTTCAAATGCTCGTACTCTAGCAGGGCGTTGCCAGAGTCTTTCAAGCCTTTAACGAAGGAGAATTCAGCGCTTTCGATCGAATATGGAATAGACGGTTCTTCAAATTCGGCTTGCGATTTATGGGAAACACGAATTTACTACCTTTAAAATCGCGCTCAAGTTTCTACGTTTCAAGCCGTTCCACTTATCGTGGACCGCGACCTTTCATCAACTCGCTCTTCATCAAGAATCGAAGATTCATCGAATATCGACGAGGATTCGAGTTCTATTTTAACGAGCGTGCGAGCGTGCGAACGTGCGATTAGCATCCCGTTGTAAACTATTGCCACGAGCAGTTATTCATTTTAACTCGTTTGGCGATTTAATGGAAAAACAAGGACAAACGACTGTTTGGAATAAAGTCGATCGAGTTACTTTCATTCGAGTTACTTAATCGGGAGTGACATTCAAACGAATCCATCAAGTTCGAGCGTTTGAAAGTTTACGAGAAGGTAATCTTCAAAGTTAAAAATATCGACAGCTAGGAGACTTCAAGCGCTCTCAGCGGCGTGACTTTGTCGTTGACGTGGTTGTCATGGCACAAGTCCAATCGGCGAGTTGCACCAGCGGTTGCAGGACATCAACATCCCGAAGGACGCGTCAATTCCACGTTCGATCCAATTAGGCAGTCTTAACGTACGCGTACCGGCGAGGGTAACGAGCGCCTGATAACTCGTGTTATCCTTATCGAAAGCATCAACACCGAGCATCTGCTGGAGAGTTAACGAGCGTTTCGATCGTGCTACCTGAAGCTCGGTGCCGTTCGGCGTGACCTCGTCGCCGGGGTATTTGTCGACCTTGAGCCACTTCATGTACGGCTCGAGATCCGAAATGATGGGACACGTGAAACCAGCCGTGTGGTTTACCAAAACGGTTATGTTCTTTGGGAAGCCCACGTTGATGTACGGCTTGTGCGGAAAACGCTCTGAGCTCGGAAATTTTCATTATTTTCTCACTGTGAATGTTCCGGTTGCGCGTGATGGGTGGTGGGGGAGCATTGGTGAATAAGCTCGTAGGGTTTCGGTGAAAAATCGAAATATGGGCACGAAGCGTTAACGCGACTCTTTCCACGTACATTTCATTTGCAACGATGTCTCTCGAGAGTGCAATCGAACGCACTTTTTATTATTATTCGCCGCCGGCGGCGTTCGCGTGAAAAGCAAAAAAGAAAGCAAAAAAGAAAGCAAAAAGAAAAAAAAAAAAAAAAAAAAAAAAAAAAAAAAAAAAAAGGTGGGAAAAAGTAAGAAATAAAAAACGACGAACGAAAAAAGAAAAAGAACGCAACTCGACGTTCTAATTTACCAACGACCGTGGACGATAAAAATGTGCACAATCTACCTGCGTAATTTTTTTTCAGAATTAATCGACGCACACGATCGAGTACTTGTCGCGCGTGATATTTGTACAAGACAAGATCCTTTACGAGCTTACGAATAGTCGAGCGTTGCAATCGAGGCAAAGATTTGCGACAGCACTCACCGATGATGTTGACTTTGAAGGTGTGATCGATGCAGCCCAAGTAGTTGCAGACGATGCAGGTGTAATTACCTCCGTCTTGTATGACGGTGTCCTCCAGTCTCAAGCCCCACTTGTTGGTCACAACGACCCCCAGAGTCCTTCTTGGCTCCTCGCCGTTCTTCAGCCAAGTGATGTTCGGCTGGGGGTTACCGACGACCGGGCACCTCAACCTCAACGAATTCCCCGCGGGTCTCACCTCCGTAAGCGGTAGCGAGTCCTTGAACATCGGCGGGGTTTCCGGAAGGGTGCGGTTGCGCTCACCCGCGGCGATGCCGTCGCTGCCTCCGGCGTTTTGGTTCTGGTTTTGGCTCTGGTTTTCCATGTCCGGTGGCTCGAGGTGCAGGGCCCGCGTTTCCGGTAGGTCTGTGTTTTTGTTTCGAGGTATTCTTAGGCGATGCTCATTGTCGCTCTTGGGCGTATTGTTCGCGAGGAACCCCTTCGTTGGGCTTCGCTTTTCGTCTCGCAGCTTTTGCGCATTAGCGCGAAGGAGGTAAAATGATTTATAAAGATTTCTCCCGAGTATTTTTAACTGGCGGTTAAAATTGCGAGCATTTTTTAAGCCTGGCATTTCTAAATTACGGATGAGGAAATTTATAAGCTTTTCGGGAAAACGCTATTCGTCAAGAATGTATTTCAACGGATTTAATGGAATCCCGGAGATTCACGATTCCGGAAACTTTTCACAAGCTTCTCTGGGCTGCTCGCGATGCATAAACTCAGCCATTCTTTTTAAAAAAGTCTCTTACACACACACACACACACGCACGCACGCACGCACGCACGCACGCACACACACACACACGCACGCACGCACACACACCCCGGATATATAAATAGCGGCTATTTTGTATTTATTTTGCACAAGACAAAACATGCCAATGAACGCTTTTAATGAAGCCGTTAATATTAAGATGTAAATTTCTAAACGATCGTTTATTCTCAGAAACTATACTTATCTGCCTCTGTTCTATTTTTAAAGCGTGTACGTGTGCCGTACACAACGGCGTTCTTCCACCGGAATTACACTTTTCATTTTAAAAGTCTTTCGGCTAATTTTCACAACGAAATGCCTCAATTTACACGATGAATTGCCAGTCGAAGTACTTTTTTACGTACGAGATCTTAACGCAGTATCCCTTGAAATACCGTCGCTGAGGAACGCGTCGATGTCCTCCATCCGTTCGCTCGTGTACGCGTTATTCCTCGTTCGATGTGTTTGCCGCGTGCAAGTATGCGCGCCAATTGAATAATATCGCAACGGAACATTAAAAGAAAATTAATCAAGTGGTCCGTGACATACGCGAGCGCGTACAAAGGCACTTTAAAAATAAAGCGAGAAAAATCCAGTGGTCACTCTCGTAATAAATGTCTTTATTTTTCACGACGAAACACAAAGAGACTCCGTAAGAGCCACACATTTTTAAATATAGAACGAGTGATCCATTGCCGTCACTTATCGATCATTCCCATTTATTTTACTTGCAAATAAAACGAATCCATCGTACTTTATGCGAAACGGCAAAAAAATAAGCACGAGCGGTTGAGTAACCATCGAGAACAACTCGTTGGTCCTTCGAGTGTTGCATCAATTTTTGTTATTACATTTGCTCCTTTTAATATCGAGCCTAAAAGAAACCGACGACGACGACGACGACGACGACGATCCGAGTTTTATTCTCCGGTTAACGAGGCTTTTCTCATATTTTTCCGAGAACCACATCTAGTATCCGCGCATTGCAACGAACGCACGAACGGACTTTTTTTTCTTTTGTCTCGTTTTCTCATCTCCAACGGTGTAACGAGTCGTTCTTAATTCGAAGAGTCCAAAACGAAATCGCTCGAGGGTAATTAGTAACGACGTCTCGCGTGCACGCGAGCTCGTAAAACGAAGAAAAGTGTCTCTGATGCAAGAGGAGCGCGAGGCGCCTAAGAATTCAGAGTGCGATTACGCGTAATTCCAAATTACGCAATGTCTTGAGTGCCTAGTGCGCAACTCGGAGACGCAACACCGAGCGACGCGTCCATCCGCGATCGCTCGCTCGACTCTTCGGGTCAACGAGGAGTCATTGAAAATAGCCGAGGTGCGGGGCAGCACGTAGGCGTCATACGCACCTCTGGAGTCGCCGAGCTCGAGTTCGTTGGTCTCGTCGTCGGGTCGGACGGCGCCGAGGACCTTGCCGAGCTCGTCGCTGCCGCTCTCCTCGGGGAAGATGTCATTGAGCTCGGGCTCGACGTGGAGGACGAGGTGGCGCCAGTCCACGCGGTCGACGAGGCAGGCGTACGCGCCCGCGTCCTCGGGCTTCGTCGTCTTGAAGCGGATGCGCTGCCGCTGGAGGCGGACGCGCGGCGTCGGGGGCCTGAACGGTTCACCCTCCTTGTACCAGGCGACGCTGCCGTTCGGTCCCTCCGACGCGCAGATCAGCGTCAACCTGTCGCCGCTCGTCACCGTCGCGTTCTCGCTCGACTCCTCCGCTGAAACGTCCATCGATCCTTGTCCTTATTCCCTTAATTACATTTCTCGTTCGAAGAAATAAACGAAGGGACGGTGCACAGTTACCGTGGTTGCCTCGATTATTCGTCGACCGCGTTGAATATCACAGTTCTGGCCAGCACAGAAGTGCGAGAAGGGGGAAAGAGGGAGGCGCGAAAAGGCTTGGGAAAGCTCGAAATGTGTTTGTCAACAGATTTCTCAGATTTAGAATTCAATTATTTTTAGGCTGATCTATTTTCGGCGTCGGATAACAAGGCGCTTGTCGATCGGCCTCTGCCCGCTTGAGCGATGAACCCCGTGCGATCCCGAGTTTGGCTCTCCTCGGGAACCGATCCAGTTCAAAGGAGGCGTCGCGTGCGTGCGTGCGTGCGTGCGTGCGTGCGTGCGTGCGTGCGTGCGGGCGTGCACTCGAGGTACAGTGTAGGGATCAGGTGCTGGAAGTCGGCCAAAAGCAAATTACGTCGCCGTCGCCGACGTCCCTTATTTTTACGCGCAGGCATTCGCTTCTCTTCGCGTACCTTTTTCCCGAGGGCGAGACTAATGCAACCGGGGGAACCCTAATAGTCGCGCATCCTCGGGATGCCTCTCGCCTCGTTCGAGATAAGTGCGACGGGATCCGGGTAGCGGCTCGTTATCAAGGGCGTTTCGGGAGGGTCGGGATTATCGTTACCGGTTTTTTTTCGCCAGCCGTTGGCTAAAATAAGAAAAATAAGAAAAATAAGAAAAATAAGAAAAATTTCCCCGCGTGAACGCGCGGCTTCGCACTTATTCCAAGCCTGGAATTCTGCGCTTTCGCTCGTTATGTCGCGGGGGAAGAAGAGGAGATTTTTCTTTTCCGGAGGCGCGCTGCAGCGACTTATTCGGTTTATTGTGTTTCGCCTAGCGCTCGTTCCGTTTAAGTAAATCCCGGAGTTCTATTCTGCTCCCGGAGCCGCTTCCATCGAGTCACACGTGTCTTTCACGTGCTGTCGCTCGTGAAATTCACCGCTGCGGTTTACCCTTTGTCCCTTATTTTTTCCTCTTCCACTGTCTCCCGCTTTCGCTCTCTTCCCCCGGTGACGCCTCGCTTGCTTTCACTCCTGGTGGCACCGCAAATCTCACGAACTTCGCTCACCGTAATCGACCCAATTTTCCCGATGCCCGCCCCGTTCGACAAACCGTTGCCAGCGAACGAAGGCATTTTCCATTCGGTTTTCTAGCCCGGTGGTTTCTACTACCGTGGAACGGTAATCGGTAGGCGAACTCTGACCGTTGCCGATGTTATCGGTTGCAAAAGCGAGCTAAATGTCGGCGTAAGGCATTTTGAAACGTAAGAGGCATGAGTAGGTGGTACTACCGGTACGGTACACTCCGATAAATCAATAGCTCTTTCTTTCTTTCTCGCTCTTCCTCGTTCTCGACCTGTTTGTTAAATAATAAAGCGGGCGCGCGGCTAGTATTGCTGGACCACAGGGCATTCAATGACCCGGCAATTGGACAATTGAGCCCAATCATAATAATACTCGTACTTTAGCGACAGAAGAGAGCATTTCGTTAGGCCTTGCCACTCGTTTGCACTGCGTGCCTTTGAACGCATCTCTCTCTCTCTCTCTCTCTCTCTCTCTCACGCGCGCGCGTTCCTCCGTTTTTTCAGATTCCTCGCGACCGCCGCACGACGCCATTGTGGACAGCTCGAGCTCGGGCCATTCGAATGCTAATCGCCGTCTTCCGATGCCCAGCCTCGGGCATCTTTTCGAGCGAGCGGAGTTTCGTGTGGCTTTCGCCTCGATTAAGAACGCCGGGAAACAATGTACAGAGTCGTTCCCGGAGGCCCCGGGGGGTGACTCCGTAACCTCTGCCAGCTGGACCTCGTAATAAGAGGGTAAATAGAGCAACGGCTTGCGAGAAAGCTGCTCCTTCCGGAGGGTCGATTCAGGGGGCCAAACACCTAGAGAGGTGACCGGAAACCAGCGACAGTCGCCGAGGGGGGTGGGACTCGCTTTCCCGAGAGACCAGCGGTTGCGAGAAAAGCTCCAGTTTCGTGCTCGGGTCCGCCCTTTGCCGCCTTTCCTCGCACGAACGCATGTGCCCCGCTCGGAAATCTCGGTTCCGTCGGGATCTGCGCGCCAGATGTGCCGCGTCCCGCTGCCACACGAGTCCCCCTCCCCCTCGCCCCCCCCGCCACCGCCACCACGACCACGACCACGCGGACCGACTCGGCGGACGGCCCTGGTTTCGTGCACGCGTCGACATTCTCAAGGACCATCGTCGCCGGACCAGAGGCCGTAAAACGCTCGCCTCTCCCCACGGCTCCGGAGACACCCTCGGTCATTTAGCAAGATCGCCGAGACTCTGTGTTCCCGCGCAAATCGGGTCCCTGTAATAGCAGTTTTATTCGCCGAACGTCCGTAAAGTGCACCCGCGCGCAATTATGGGCTTTCGGTCGGATACGGGTTACGTCAGGGCGTACGACTGCTTATCGCAGCCTGCGATAACGATTGCCCATACACTTGCGCCCGCACCGTGCAATTTCACGAAATGTAGTTGGACGTACGAAGTAGATTTGGTCGAAGGATCGAGTTGATTCCAGGTAGAGAGACGCGACTCCGCAAACGAGGAGCGCAAGCGAGTAATTCGGTTGAATAGGATCAATTGAAGTCTCGGATAAATTCTTGTGATTCTCGAAATGGCTTTGAAGGGAAAATATTGTCTGCGCTAGCGTTGAGCTGCTGATTGCTTTGCTCGAGTGATCTCGCGTTCCCCGCTTCATCGCTCTGTACCGTTTTATTTTCCTCGCGTTACGACCTTACTTTTTAACGCCTTCTATTTGCTTAACTTTAAACTAGACCTTATAAATAGGCCGTGTGTTTTACGCGGTATTTGTTTACCCAGGGGCCGTTTAATAACCTGCCGGCCTACAACCCCCCGAGCATTTCCTCCGACGTGTCCGACCTTTCACACTCTAGGAGAGTGAAAAGCTCCCGTACAGACGTGTGTGTGCGCGCGTGCGTGTACTCTACTCACCCAGCCAAATGTGTCGCGTTTGACGTGCTCGCGCATAATCGAGAGTGAAAGCTATCAAGATCCCCAGGATGAAGCAGCGCCTCGTTCGCATTCTGTTGTGCACTGAGATATTGTCGCAACGCACCTTACTACGGGTGCGACATGAATGGTTGCTGAAAAAGATAACAATCACCAATTAGTCTTCCAAACTTGATTACGCTCGTCAACTCTTAATGCTAGGATATTTTATAAGAATAGCCGGTCGATGACTGTTTCTGCACATTTTCCCCTCGGCAATTTCCCTCGATAATTCCCACAAATGTAATCAGGTTTCAGGTTTCAGGTTGCAGGTTGCAGGTTTCAGGTTGCAGGTTGCAGGTTTCAATGATTAGGCGCAAGTCGAAGACTCAAAAGACTCCGGTTAAAATTTGTACTCGAATGAACGAGGATTGCGTTTGTATTAACTGGTGTGTACGCGAGGCGTCAATCATTCCAACGAGTAAACAAAATTCTTGGACGTTTTCTTGCATCGAAAGGAAGCGAAGCCGCCGCAATAACGGGAGTGAAAAAATCAACGGTACGCCTGAACATTGTAATGCATTTCTCTAGAATGAATAAACAAACGGAGTCCTTGCGTTCTGGCCTCTTTTTCCGGAGTTTCTTAACGTTTCATCGCACTCTGCCTCTGGCAAGTGCAGTTTCTACAGCTGTAAGTTGGCGCCATGCCAAACCCAAAAAGGCACTCACCGAGGACAGACCAATAATTTTAGATACTTGGCTATACGCGTATGCTGCGACTTTACCCTTCCCTCCGCCGACCCTCGACCGCCGCGTCACCAACGAATTTCGTCGCGCATGATTCCGAGTCTTGGTTGCATTCTATTCGGCTACTTTCGCGCGTGAAATCACTTTTTTTCGCTTATCCATTGGTGCTTCGCTTTTTCGGGACTTTCTCAGCTTTCACCTTTGCGCGCTTTTAACTGCCTCCGAGTTTTGTCTTCGCGCGCGTTCGTAAATAATACGAGGCGAACTCTCGTGAACTTTGCTCGCGACGCTTTCCAGCTTGGTTTTATTAATTACTTTGTTCAACGGTGCTCGCGACTTCGTATCGTATCGTATAAATAAATCATCTCACGCGCACGGAGTATCATATCCCGTAAATATATCGAATATGTAAAATTGAGCAAAGGTTCGCTGCTGCAGTTGGGAGAACGACGATACACGTACGGTGAATTTTTTTCCTCGTCAAATCGAGTAATACGACGATCCCTCGGTGACGTAAAATTTTCAATGGTATTTAGGTGTCACGTCGATACGCGTAACGTCGCACCTATTTCTCTCGTAGCACGCGAATACATGCTTTTTCGAGTTATTCCACACTGGTTTTACTTTTCTTCTGTTTTCTTTTTTCTTTTTTCCTTTTTCTTTTTCCTTTGCAACGCGTAAGCGCAAAGTCCGCGATTAAAGGATTAAAAAAAAAAATTTGAATATTCAGTTTGCAAAGGACGCGATAAAGTCGCGACTGTTCGTCCAATTAACTCGTATGCAATTTCAATATATGTTTTTACGACGCCTCATTTTCATTTTACTAAAGAATTTTTGAGGATCCGACTTTAAATCCGAAATTTAATCTCGCGCGACTTTGAATTTATTCGCGCATTTACAGGAGATACTGTTGTTTCTCTTTCAAGATCTTGCACTTGAACGGCGTGAACGGCGTGAACGGCGTAGGCAGGATGAGATTTTTTATATCGATTATTTGATCGGGACCTGCACCACAGGGACTCCGATATCACGCTCTGCTCGTACAACTAGCGGAGATTTTGTAAATAAATTTGAACTCTTTTTGGATTTCTTTCGAAGAGTACTGTAATTTTTTATGCAAAGAAGGGGTTTCTCCGTATTGCGAGCCGATTAAATACGCGATTACGACTATATTGTTAAACTTATTGCGATAATTAACTATTCCAACCGTTTCGCTTAATCAGGCTTATATAGAGTCCTTGAGAGCAAAATTGAAAGAAACGAACTCGAATTATTTTACGTTCTTTGCCTTTTATTTGCCTTAGATTCGTTAAGCCGATTTCGCAATAGCGCACTTCGAATTAATTTGTAGCTATTTACGTTTGCGATAAGGCGGCAAGGGTCTAGTAGTGTATTAAATTAATCGAAAATGAGCTTTCGCAAACTTCCTTCGTTAATAGCGCCGCCGTTCGAGTAAAAGTCCGTTACAATGAACGAATACGAAAAATTGTGCCTCTAATCGCGTTTCAACGCGATCCCATTGGTATTCCCGTGGTAAACGTGAAAGAAATTCACCGAAAAGTCAGAAAGATATTAGCTGATTGAGCCAATTCTTAGAGTAATCAGTTAGGCTGTTTTTCTCGTGGCATCAATAAAGCGCTACAACTCTCGTACACAAAGCTGCGCGTGCCCTTTTTATAATTGCCGCGCAGACGTTTCATCGCATTAAAAGAAAAAAGTATTAACTGGAACGGGGTTTATTATAACTAATCCCTGCATCGTTCCTGGCGCTTAATTTTTTTTCATCAAAGACAATGAGAGAAGCCGGGCTGTTCGTCAATATCCGCGATGGATTTTACGCTCTGCCGAAAAGCGCGAACAGCGTACGCGGAATGATTTGCCATTGGTAAATAATGCGCGAGGTTCTCTCGGGTCACGTAGAGAAGAGGCTTAAGAAGAGGCTTAAGAAGGGGCTTAAGAAGAGGCGAGTAGAATTAAGGCGAGCGATGAATAATTAAACGGGAAGGATCCTTTGGGAAGGAACGTAGGGGAATGCCAAAAATTCCTCAATTTCGCGAGCGCCGACGAAATACAAAGCGCAACGCGCGCATGGGCTCAGGGTGCGCGAGGCGTGCGAGTGTGTGCGAGTGTGTGCGAGTGTGTGCGAGTTAGTGCGAGTTAGTGCGCTCCAAGCAAGCCGTCGGTGCTTTTCGTGTCTGATCGGCGTAATGAACGGTTTCCTGAAGAGGCCGACTCGAGATGAAACTCAGACGCGGAGCACAGCGGCAGTACAGTCGCTCGAGTGCCAGCCGAAGTAAAGCAAGTCCGGGGCGCCTTACCCCGACCTTTGGCCTCGCGCTCTCAACGAGTTCACACGTTTCTGCAAATTATTCTCGAAAAGCGCCTGCCTTAGGAAAATAAAGCCTCTGACCGGGACCGAGATTCGTTGCTCAGGCGCGTTTTTTTATTTTCGAAAAAAGTGCGCGCATAAAGGTGGAGGAGGAGGAGGAGGAGCAGTTGCTCACCGGGTCGCTAAGGACGAGGGCCCAGGAACAAAGAAAGCCGTTGCTTTTTCGACGTGAAGCCCTTTTGCTTTAGTTCGTTGTATTAATCGTCGAATGACTTTTGTCGCTCGCTGAGTCAGTGGCCATTGCCGACAAGTTGCCTTTTTCCTTTTTCCTTTTTTTTTTTTTTTTTTTTTTTATATATTTCTAGGAAAAATAGAAAGAGAGAAAACGCGTGGATCGGTGTAACGAGACTAAAATAACAACGCGAAGAACAATTGTGGAACAATTGTAGAAGCGCACGAGGAGAGAGTCGCCCGCGCGCTCGAGTACATAATAAAATCGAGTGGAGTTGAGATTTTGAAAACGTTCTCAATGAGCCCCCATGCGTATAAAAGTCTTCTGACAATAGAGTCAAGATTAATGGGCGCAAGTAACCCCGTCCCTCGATGTACAGAGCCCAACCTTCCACAGTGGATGCGATTGGGTCAAAAAACGTCTGGCCATTATCTGGCCGAATCGATTTACTCGCACTCGCTCTGTCCTACGGTTTCCGAGGCGTAATCGATCGCTGAGGTATTTTCGCCGTAAATCGAGGAATGACGCGAAACTGACACTTGCCCAGCGCTATTGTCCGTCGCTGTCGGAAGGCGCATAAATCTGCTTTAAAAAACAAAGCGACCACTTTGGAGGAGTGAACGCGCGAAAGCGAACAATTCGCCCGTGAACGGGCGCACGAGCTTCTCCGCGATTACGTAAACCGAAATCTCGATGAAGGATCATCCGCCTAATGATCTACGACGATCGTCGCCTTGCCTTTGTTGCACCGATGCGCCGCTTGGATACGATCGTGTGAAACGCGCCGATGTCAATAGCTCGAAACGCTCTGTACCCAAGCGACGATCAGAGCCGCTTATTCTGCATGAATTATTTGTAATTGACGGTATTAACGTTACACTGCTCAACAGTTGTACGTATTTGTTGTTATTATTTTATGCTCGCATTGGGCGAGGAGCGATCGATCGGGGACGGAAAAATAGTTCGTGGGCCATTCCGAGTGAAAATTCTCTTGTACTTGTTTAAAGCCGACGTCGCGTTACGCTCGATGTCGCGCGCCTCGATCGAATTTCTAAATTTGACGGATCGCTGCTAGGCTTCGATCGACGATCAACATCGATCGGCGACGCCCTTCTTCTCCTTCATTAATAACAACTTTCCAAAATAATGAATCGACTTACAAATCACATTAGCGGTAAAGTTCTCAAGGATGTGGGGAGCTTCGGTTCGACGCGAGACCCTCCCACTTGCGATATAATTTTGTCGTGGAAACGCACGAGAAAGAAATGCATCCGCGTTGGTTTATCTACAAAGACAGGAACCGACCTCTACCATCAATCCAAGTGGCACCGCCGAAATCTTTGTACGTATGCACTTGTAAGTGCATCTGTTTCGGGGTTATCGACATAGACGCGAGAGTGCACTTGATGAGCGTTTAGAAAAACGACAAATTAATTTCTTTTAACTACGGAACTATTAATCAGCCACTCGTGACAAATGCTCCATCAAGTACGCAAGTTTAGCGCTCATGTAAAAACCTTACCACGAATTTTATTGTATCGGCTACAAATGATGATAATCGTTATTAAACGTACTTCCTTTGCCTCGCGATAATTTTTTGCGCCTAGCTTAATGCCACCCCCAGCAGTCGTTGGCTAAGTTAAAGTTTTTAAATGATAGTTTCTGCGTGTACTGATATACGTGTGTATGCATAATAGTAGTGACGAGGTCATAAAATTATAAGCACAAGTCTCTACAAATTGGCGCAATGAGGACAACGAGACCGAGTGATTGGCGAGTCTCCCTCCTACTCTTCACCTTTCCTGCCATGGTAGAGACACTTTGAAAAATACGAGTGCGATATCGTTACGTATGGTCATTATAGTAATTCGGTTTGCCGATTCCGCGCCCGATTAATGCGCAAACATACGATGTTGTTACGAAGAAACGGAGAAACAGTTAGTTTACGGGCAATTTACGTAATCGGCGGCACGATAACTTGTATTTTAATCGGATTTTCCTATTAGCGTTTAGCGCTTTTAGCGTCTTTTTCCATCGGGTTATATTTACGTACATTTCTATTAGGTTAACAGTTTCAAAAGACAAAGCCTATTACTTACAGTTACGCTGGAGATTCGAGCGCTCGATAAATAAAAAATCTCGCGTTTCTCCGCCACGCCCTAAAGTAATGGTACATTAATTTTACAGCGGTTGTTGCACAATTCAAACAATTCAACCGACTCAGCGGGTCTCACTTTTGAGATTTGCCTCCAATTTTCAACGACAGCGCGTAATTACCGCGTTTGAGATGTGGTAAATGACCGCCGTTGACAAGGGGCAGCGAAATACAAGGGAATACGTTTCTCGCGTCGCTATTGTTTAGCGCGGAGAGGAGATGCAGGCAAGAGATGAGCGATAAGGACGAAGGCGACGCATCGCGAATAATTACTCGGAAAGTTGGGCGCAGTCGCGGCAGATGTAAAAGCCGCGACGATCGGGAATCGTCGAACGCTAATCGCGCTCCCTCCTTTCGAACGGATGATCCGTGGAGAGTCGTGGAAACGTGGCTATTGTGAGAGGAGCTCTGGAATTCCCGGTGAAAGATTCGAAAAGACGGGGTCTGGCATCTGCCGCGGTTAATTTCCACGGGAAGCTCGTGTTCGCGGGAGCTTAAAATACCATTGTATACCAAACTCGATGGGAGATGGAGGAAATGAGCTTGGAGAGAATGGAGATTATTATTATTGGTGGCCGTAGGCGAAGACTTCCCACGACTTATTTTTAATGAATTGATAAACACCGTTGGTATTTGCGCAAACGTACGAGCCGTACGTCATCGAGTTCGAGCGCATCGAAAGCTCGAAGCGTCGATCGATCCTCCGGGCGAATTGTCCATCGGCCCCGGGCGGTCGATTAAACCCACGCCATAAGAAATGCTCTCTCGTTGATGGTTTCTCCTTCGTTAAGAGCGAAAATAGCGGCACCGCTCTGCTATCGATCCTGCCAGACTCCCGGACATCGGAACCCACCGACCTTGAGCTTTTTCGACGCGCGCTCTCTCTCTCTCTCCCCCCCCCCCCCGAGGATTTAACCCGCGGGACTCGCGGGCAGCTTCCAAGGACGAGTGCGCCGGCGGTCCTTGCGAGCGAGGCACGTTTCTCTTTGTAACCTCGTCGGCAGATGGTTTTTCAAGGAAAAAATCGTGTCGCTGCTTCTCGCAGGATCCTCGATTTATATTCCGAATGCTTTCTCTGGCTTTTTGTAATACATTCGAGAATTCCGTGCCACTGTATAAACGGTTCGGCCATGCCCACGCCGGGAAAATCTACTAAATTTAGATAAGTGTATTTTCAGTGGCTTAAGCGAATATTAACTGGAATTAAGATCGCGTTGAATCAGTGTAAAGAAACGCTGTACGTTCTGATGAATGTTGTCTTGAATCCGGTAATATAATCCGAGCTTAAGCGTAATAATATTTGTGTACTAGCAGCGCGTATGTAGCAATTTTTGCCATTCGCGTAAGCGCGCAATAACCGTTGCCATTATTCTTAGCATCTGTTTCCGTGTCGAGTCGTTTTATCGAGCGTATCGAGTGCGTTATCGAAAACACGATTATTGCCCTTTAGGATTACACAGGGAAAACGCAAACGGCAGCCGGGAATTTCCCCCAAACAGGCTTCGCGCTATTCGCCTTTTTTCTCTTCTCGTGCCGCGCGCAAAACGTCAACACGGGGGCAAAGCGGTACAAGCGATTATTACGCCTCACCTCCCGAAAACCTTACGCAATTAGCCTCGCGCGAATAAACCGAGCCTCTGTATGCGCGACCGATAAGAGTTCGGAGTTCGCGGCAAAAAGAAGAAAAAAGTCGCCGAGGCCGGGGATTATGCGTTTTTGCGTTATCGTGTTCGGGTTTTGCACGCGCATCGAGCGCGAACGGACAAAGTCTCTGCCTCGGCGACGAGGAATATGGAATATGCCTTGGGTCGAAACATACGGAAAGACAAAGCTTCATTGTGTAGCGCGAGGCGCAGTTGCTGGCATTCGCGCGTTATACGAGCGTAATGGCCTGGACTCGCTTTTAACTGACCATTTCGGTTTGGTTTTATGGAACGCGTGTATAAGCGTGTATAAGCCATTCGTCGCTCGCTCGGTCGATCGACGTCTTATTTCTCTTGTTCGCGTTAACGGCTGAGCCTTTCGGTTACCCTCTCGTGCCTCTTGTGGGACAGATAAGCCGAGGTTCCCGACGCTCGATTTCACACAGTTTCGCCACGCCGAGCGTTAACATTTTTGCGAGCTCAACCGCCGCGAAGCCGAAAATTAATTGGTATTAATGACGGTGTAAAGGGCTCGGGCCACGCATGTGCGCGCGCTTCAGATATTCGGATCGAGCAGACGCCCGAAGCCCGTATCCATCAAACGCGAATCATATCACTTCCGTCTATTTTATAATCTAATCGTGCGTAGCACCAGTGCACGATTATCCCCGCGCCGTAAAACAAAAATAAGAGAGAGAGAGCGAGAGAGAGAGAGAGAGGCGAATAATAAAAAATAGCGTTAGAGCGTTAATCGGACGAGGAAGGAGTGCGATGAAACTCGCGTCGCCTGGCTGTTAAATACCGGAAACGAGTATAGGCACTTCCGGCCGGATTGAGTTTGGCTGATGTTTCGCGCGTCAGCCACTGACGATGGGAGGGGGACAAGTGCGCGTGGACGAAAACAGGGCGAGCTTTCGAAAATCGTCGGCGGCACCACCGAACAGCCGAGCCCCAGGAGATGCCGAGCCCCGCAAAAGCCCGTAAAGGCGTCGACGCGCCGTAAAAACACGATTCTCGGACTTACCAAGGAAGGGCCAATCTCGTCTCGGAAGGTTCTCGGAAGGTTCTCGGAAGGTTCTCGGAAGGCTCGAAAAAGCCTCGGCTCGGATTTCTCGGCGGTCACCGGCTCCTGGCGGCTACTGCGCCGGGTCGAACGGCCGTGGCCGCATCGTCGCCTTCGCCTCGGAACCGCGCCACGCACTCGCACCGCGTTCCGCGTCGCACTGACGCACCACCACTTCCACGCTCCTCTCCCTTCGTTCTCTGTCCCTCTCGCTCGCGGACGGGCAACGGGAGCTCGGGGATACGAGGAGTTGTCGGGTGGCCGAGTGCCGGCGAACTGCGCCGCGCTCCGCGCTTGAAATAACCGCTCGGTCGCGAGCGTCGCGTCCGCGGGCCAACCCCCGGTTGCCCTGCCCCACCCCGAGGCTTGCCCGGCCCCCACCCCGAGGCTTGCCCGGCCCCCGCCCCCCCCCCCAGCCCCAGCCCCAGCCCCAGCCCCGGCCCCGCCGCCAAGCGCACGTGCGACCGCGACCACTGGCCCCAAAGAGCGTCCGGGGCCCCAGCCGGACCGCAGCATCCCCCCGGAAACCCGAGGGATGCAGGCCAACGAGCGGCTTTCCGCGCTCTCATCCCTTCGCACCGATTTTCCGCACCGCCATCTTTCGAAGCGCGATCCTCGCTCGAACGGCGCCATAAGTCGATATTCGTTGCGATCCACGGATCGATCCACGTTGACCTACAAACGCCACCAAATGCACGTTGATAAAGCGAAAATTCACTTGGCGAAACGCGTATCGACAAAAGTCTCAACTTTTCTCAAACGAATTTGCGAACAAACTTTCCTTTACCACTACCGAAAAGCGACGTGAGAAGAATTCTGACGAATTAAAAGTATTGGACTTGAAAATCTTTTCGCCTTATTCCATTTACGGAATAGAATATGTAATAATAGCTGACAAGTTCATTGACAAGTGATTTGTTCAATATTTTATCACTGACGAATAAACGGTTTGGTATATTACGTTATTCCTTTTAAGAACAACAAATTTTCTTTAGAAATTGCTTTCCTAACGAAAAAATCGAGTACGTATTACTTTCTAAATAAATCTCCCCGAGCCTTGACGCGGAATATGAATAAAATGTGCTGAAAAGGATAGAAAAATACGGGTTTGCTTGAGATGAGAAAGGAAATGATTTCAATACAAGAATGAAAAATACGTAAAAGCTCGCGTTTAAATTGGAATCTTTGCTTCGGGGTAACTATTTGTTCATTTCTGTCACTAGAAAGTCCTGCAATAAAGACGCTTAAGAAACTTATTTGCATTCGTGGCTTGAAATTTTTAGACGAACCGAAGCATGGAAAACTTTTGAAAATTAAAGTTCGAACAAATTCATCGTTACGTCGTACAGACAGTTATATATATATATATATATATATATATATATATATATATATATTATTCGTAGGCTGTAGAAACAATGTTACATTTCCAACGTTACGGGCTATTTAAAAAATTATAAAAATGCCGATAAAATACGCGCTCCTGTTGCTCAGGGTAGTTAAAATTAAGAACGAGAAAATTTCCAAGTTGAAGGTATAAACGAAAGGTTTCTAAAAATTGTCGTAAGGAGGAGGACTTACATTATCGGTACTGTCTAATTACGGGATTTAAGTGTACGTGAAAGCGATACGGCAGTGTCCTCGAGGGAGCAATCAGAGGGAAAATGTAAACGTTCTCTCTCTCTCTCTCTCTCTCTCTCTCTCTCTCTCTCTTTGTGTCTCTCGAGACTTTCGAGACTTGCCAGCGTAATTTACTGCAATTGTCGTAATTTCAGCGAGTTCTTGATCCAGGACGGGGGCAGAGAGACGCACGCGTATTATGCGCGCGCGCGCGTGCGCGAGAAAGAGAAAAAAAAAACAAGCGTCAATGGAGGCGTGCGCCGCTCGCTTTTCGTCACCCGACCGACAGATTTTTCCATCAACCCCCGGAAGTCGCGCGCCTCTGCCATTCGGGGATACTTATAACGTATCTCTGCAGCTTGTCTTTTCATTTTTTTACGCGTTTCCCGAAAGCAAAGGAAGAAACCGGCTCTCCTGGCATTACTATTTTTACACTTGGACTTCCGATTGCGCTCGAAGGTGAACGATATTCGTGAAAACTAATGAATTTTCAGGTTTAGAAATAATTATCCAAGAAGCGTCAGTTAAAAATAACCAAATGTAGAAGTCTGGGAGTCGCGTTTGCCACGAAAACTACATTCGTAGCAGCAGCAGCAGCAGCAGCAGCAGCAGCAGCAGCAGCAGCAGAAATATCAGCAGCTATTCGGCGCTCGAAGTAATAAATACTTTACTCGGTGACCCATTCATTACCGTAGGAAGGGAACTTTCTGCTGTAAAATCCTCGTCGACCCCGTCGACCCCGTAAACCCCTTGTGCGCGGGCTTAAACAGTTTGCTAAAGGCGCGCGTTCAGGTCTCGAGGGCCCGGTGGACCCCGGACTGCGTTTCGGGCCTTACGTGCGCGCGAAGACACTCGATACGTTTTTTGAGAAGGAAATGGACAGAAGCGCCCTGGAAACGAAAGTGGAACTGGAAGCTCATTTTTCTTCTTCTTTTTTTGCGGCCGAACGCCACTGCTGGCACATTGTCGAGTAGACGACAGAGAATGAGCGAGCGAGCGAGAGAGAGAGAGAGAGAGAGAGAGGGACCCCGGCGCATGTTTAGAACACGTGTCGCCACAGGGACCAGCAACCTTCTCTT
The DNA here is from genome assembly GCA_018907045.1 of Wiebesia pumilae. NCBI lineage: Eukaryota > Metazoa > Arthropoda > Insecta > Hymenoptera > Agaonidae > Wiebesia > Wiebesia pumilae. The sequence goes on along the minus strand of JACCHZ010000136.1, from coordinate 294,449 downwards.
CTTCTCCTTCTCCATCTTCTTCTTCATCTTCTTCATCATCATCATCTTCTTCTTCTTCTTCATCTTCTTCATCATCATCATCTTCTTCTTCTTCTCCTTCTCCATCTTCTTCTTCATCTTCTTCATCATCATCTTCTTCTTCTTCTTCATCTTCTTCATCTTCTTCATCATCATCTTCTTCTTCTTCTTCTTCTTCTTCTTCTTCTTCTTCTTCTTCTTCTTCTTCTTCTTCTTTAGACCAGCAGAACTGCCTTTTCTACCGTCGTAGAGGTTCTAGAGTTGGCGGCTTGGTGCCAGATCATGACCTGCGTCTTGTAGTATTTTTGGTACTCTTCCGTCTCTCTCTTACTCTCGCCTGCTCCGATCGTTCTCTCCGCGTAATCCCGCGAAAGCGACGCCGATGTAAATACGGCAGCGGTTCGATGCCTTCTATTCTCTTCGCTGGCCGAGAGTCCCAATTACCGTCCCATGTACCAGATCCAGCGTGACCGATGTTCTAAGGCCGCAGCCCACCGACAAAATTAATGACCATATTTACACGTTTTACGATTATTCTTAGGGCTAATGAAGTTGAAAAAAATGCAGAGCTCTCCTCGCGTTAGCTCTTTGCGGTACTAACGTTTTCAAATATCGGTTCCTTCTCGCTGCGCAACAAGAATCTCTCCGAACGACGTTTTCCAAAACTTGGGAATTCAATTGCAGTGTAGCGCAATCACTCGTTGTTTCACCAACGATTACCGTTGCGTGCCGTAGCTAAACGCCGTTATGGGTTTCGCGAGACTTGTGTAATCGAATGAAGCCGTTAAATCGAGTTATTCGATAAAGCTTACCTCGCAACTGCTCCCGTAGTCACGAATCGTTTCGATCCGCGACCTTCGGTGGCGTTGCGCTTGGGTACGACGTTGTTGCGCATTTCGCGCATTAGAGACGAGCGATGAATAAAGCATTTGTAGCGCCAAACTTTAATCCCCGTTCACTCCTAACGTCCTCCTACACTTCTGCTGCGCATTTTTTGTCCCATTCGACTGAATCGCGCGTTCCAAGAGGAGGCTTGAGGAGGCTTTATCGTCCTCTGCAGTGCGCGTGCTTTTTGTGCGGTTGGCACGATCGTAAGATTACTAAGTAAATAACTCCAGGCGGTTTCGAGGTTTTTTCATGCACCGGTCCGAGCACGGCTCACCGCTACATAGACGTACGATTTTAGAGGAACTCGAGGAATGAAGCGCCCACTTGTCTTCCTCCTCGGATTTCACCAACATCCGGAATCGGCAACACCAAGGGTCTGCGTCCAGCCCCGACGCGGATGAAGGGCCAGACTAATTAGCGTCCTCGTTTGGCCGGAAAAGCCTTGGGCAATCGCTCTTCGACGGACGTCCCTCGGCGACAGTCGCGTGCCCGCCGGTTCCCGGTGAGCAATGGTAAGCTATGGTGAGCTATGGTAAGCCATGGTAAGCTATGGTGAGCTATGGTAAGCTATGGAAAGCGCACCCCGGGAGAGCCGATGGCCAGCAGTCACATCTTGCGCGTGATTTCCTGTTTCCTGCCTCGACGCTTCCTCTCCTTCTGCCACGCGCTCGTCGCCCCCCGACGCTTCCGCGCTTTCTTGGAGCTTCGTCACGCGCGAGTCGGGCTGCGGATGCCATCGCCATCTCAAAATACACGCTCCTTTTCCTTTTTCACGTGCGCCCAGGGATTATTAGCCTAGGGATCATCATCCGCGCGATCGCCCCGAGTCTGGTGTGTGTACGGCGGGGGCTCGGACAGGGAGATAAGACGCTCTTTGTCGGGGGCTCGGGGTTTCCGTTCTCCGGTTTCTTACCGATCGACGCAACCTCGCTCGCGACTCTCTCGGGACGTCATCGATTCGCTTATTAAAACGACGTTCCTCGTCTCGGCGTTTTATTTTTATTTCGCGTCGACTGCATATAGATGCTTCGCAGACTGCCATTGATCAAAGAAGCTACGACGATGTTCCTCGAGATATCGGTGCACGAACACATGGCTCGGGCGCCTACTTTCATTCGGCTATTTTCATTCGAGATGCTTAATACGTTGATTTAAGCGCCTTCACCAAGAGCGCACGCGATCGCGATATTTATTTATCGATACTCTTTCACCTGCAAATTCGACGCGCCTGAGCGACGTTTGCGCACTAAAAAGGTTTTCCATTCTACGAAAGTAATGGAAACCCGTGGCAACTTTCCCTTATTTTTTTCGTTTTTTTTTTTTTTTTTTTTTTGTTTTTTTCTTCTTCTTTAGGCAAATTCGATTTTTCAAACGAACGGTTTTAAAATGAAATTCCAACGAAGCATGCCAAGTTTCAACGAAGTGCCTCAACTTGTGTGCGAAAATTAGAAACGTTATTAAAACTTTCTTCTCTTACGCCAATCACGAACTTATGTAAGACTAGCGTCACTCCTTTCCTTCTCGTCCCTCTCCTCTCCCCCGCCCCCGCCCCCGCCCCGCGCTATTGTCGAAGTATACACGGCATTTCTCCGTCTCTTTAATTCGTACTCAAACTCTTTTGCACGAGAGCATGCGGTTAGTCTTACTTTTAATGTCATTACGGTAAACGGTAGGCATGCATCCCAATGAAAATCAGTTCAAGGGCGAAAAGAAATTTTATTTCCAATTTCCGTGCGTAATTTTACGGTTCGTCGCTTTTAATCAAATGTAGACGACGGAGAAAAGCATACGTATATGCCAGTTTAAATTAAATCTATTATAAATTTAGGAAAATGAATGATTATCCTCCGTATAATAAATCTGCATATTCCCACTAGCTAATCTGAATTTGTAGCTATTTAGATCAATTACCAAAATAATAAGCAAATTCTTAGATTTGCTTACGTTTGTCGAACTACGAAAATATTTCATCTCCAGTTTCCAAATGAAAAAATATTAGATTCCGTGTTTTGACACGCCTATGAAAATTCTTGATTTATTTGACTAAAACTTTAAGCGCTGAGAAATATTTGTAATTCAAACGATAAGTTTCGATACGAGACCGACCGATTCGAAGCCGCAATATGCAATGGGAATGACATACGACTATTTATAACTGATTTTTTCACCGACTTTTTCATTTTTACAATAATGTTTGCGATATAATGCACAATGATTTTATCGATAGTCTATCGATAGTTGGTAGTGTTTTCTTTACTTGTACATATGCTTATTTATCAGGCGTATTAGAGCAATGTCCGAGCGTCGTTAATGCCGCTCTAGTATATAATCAATACGTGCTTAAACCTACCGTTTTTTTGCACAGAATTCGCTATTGAATGTGTGCTTCATTAAAATGTGTCAAGATCGAAGTGTGCGCTTGCTTATACAAATGATAATGGGAAGTAGAAAAGTTGTAAAAGAGGACGACGTTGATTAGAATGCACGCGATGCTCTTAACGTTCGACGGATATGCCAAGCGATCCATCCATCTTATCGCGTTGGTCAATTATTCTTTGCGCGAGTTCGGCATAACTCGCAGCAGACTTTCTTGCGACAAAAAGTGGACTGCGAGACGCTTCTCGTAATTTTGCGGGCTCTTGTCCAAAAAGCTCGTGGTCCCTTTTCCTTAAAATCTCACGGTTATCCTTAATTTCAGTCCTGCGAGTCTTGTAGGCTTGTCGCGTGATCCTTAATTTCAGAAAAATATTTTAGGCGTTCGATCGCGAATGAAAGATGGATAATCCCAAATGAATTAGTAATTAAAAAAGAAAAATGTATCATTACTTAAGGTATACGCTAATATATCTCTCAAAATTGTACTTTGGTAAGTTCTTTCCATACTTCGTTGGTCGAAGGGAAGCGTACAAGCTTTATTTTGCTTCTTGAAAGCTGGCGGTGAAGACTTTTTGATGTTTTCCGACACGTTCACGCTCACCGAATCGGAATACATATCACGTGTCTATCTATTATACCTCGGCGTCTTTAACGTAGACAAAATGTCTCGCTGAGAAGTGCTAAAAAATTCTTTTACGAAAATGCTTTATTATGTCTAATAAATCATAATATCGCCTACCGTAGGATTCGCCCGTGTACTTGAATTTTCGCGTAAAAAATGTTACGTCTGGAGTGAGTCCCAAACGGAAATCGAAGGACTGCAATTCGACCGACGATACTAGCTCAAGCTAATGAATAATTATTAACGAGTAGGAAATAAAGCTAAACGTCGAGTGCTCTCTCATTTCAAACCACCAAAGATGAAATTAGGCGATGTTCGTGATGTTCGTTAATAGTATGAGGCGTCGGCCAACGCTTTTACGCACCGAAAATTCCTATCGACATTTCATATATCGCGATCGGCTATTTCGCGTCCGTTGTACGAGGTGAAATTAAAGGTGAAACGCCGGCGACGACGACAAAGCGAGATTCACCTCAAGTGAAAAGGTACGAGCGAATACGCGGTGGACGAGCGCGTCATCTTTCACTCCAACTCGACGCTTTTCCAATGGACTCGCGCACTTCCACCGTATATACACGACTCGGGCACGTCGTTCCTTCTCTCCTCCGTCCGTGTTGCACGCGCCCTTGAGCCCACGAGAGTTTATGCGCGTGCGAGTCTCGGTCGCCGCGCATAAAAATGCACGGCGGGTGCCATCGTCGGGGGTGGGGAAGGAGAGTGCGCTTTCGATGCGCCTCGTCGAGATAAAGGCTGTCCTCGTTCGCCACTTCCGTCGATTGTTCCTTCCCCCTCCGGCACTCGAGCCTTTTCAGATTTCGCGTTTCTCTCCTTTTTTCTGGCGACGCCGAGCCGGCATTCCTGACTCGCGCCGCAGACAAGCAGATCTTGTCGCCGACGCTCTCTGGCACCCGCGTGCCAATAAGCCTGGAATGCCTCCCCGGTAATTGCCACTGGGACTCGGACGCTTCTGGTTCTCGCTGGACGGACGTCCCAAGAGGTGAGCCCGAATTTGCGAAACGAAGAGGGGGAGCCTCGGCCACTTTGCGCGAGCCTGCAACGCCAAAATTACCGAAATTACCAAAATTACTGCTAAGGCGATGGCCGTTCCTCAATAACATCGATTCGTCCTGACGTTCGCGTTGAGCGACAACATTTTTCTCTCCTTCTATTTTTGCAATGATACTTTCGGTGTTACGTTACGCCCTTTCGAGCGCTAGGCAAAAAATCAACTTTCCTCGAGTTCCTCGCCGCCGATTCACGCGATAATAATATTAATCCGTGCTAAGGAACGTTTCACGATCCGCCGCGTTTCACGACGCGTTTCACGCGGATCGATATTTACCGTAAAGGCTAATTAATAAATAACTTGGCCGAAGCTCGCAGCGAACCGAACGATGATCGAGAGGACGTCTCGGTGGTATTTCGGCCACAAGACTCACTTCCAAACATTAGGGTGTTTAAACGCTTTTTGGTCTCGTTTAAAAGCCGTCGATTAATCAGCGGCAATACGAGCGGAGTGAGCTTCGTCGTTGCGTAAACAAATTAATTGCGAGGCCGAGTCGTGTAACGAGAATTAGATTTCGAGAGAATGGGCCGCGACGAAACGTTAATTTGGTAATTTTCAAATGGAAGTCAAAGGAAAGTTTCGTTGCTCTGCAGGTGAAGCGGTTGTTGAAAAAACAAACGAACAAACGGTTATTTATTCGAACGCTATTCGAGAGAAGATCGAATTTTGTAACGCGAGTCTCGATTGTTTTTTATTTCTTAAATGCACCCGCTCCGTTCCCTATTTTCGCCCGATCCGTCGCTTGCAAGCGCACCTTCTTCCGCCTCTTCTACAGCAGACGTTTGCCCTCGAAACGGTCTCAGGCTCTCCTCCCTTCATCGACTCGCTTTGCTCGAGAATTGCTGCAGATTTATAAAGTACCGAGGCGTTCGCTGCCGCAATTGTTCGGCGCCAGTGAGACTCGAGACGCTATTTATTAGGTCACCCGACTTCCGTGCCAAACCACCTGAATCCCGCTCGGGATATACAGAAATACGGTTGTTCTAAAATGAACGCGGAAACTTCAATGGCAGTTCGGCCGTTGGGTGTGCATGCGCCTATAAATATAGGAATCGAAGAATAGAACCGCGAGGACATTGTCAACGAGAGCGAAACTTCTTCGGTTGTGCGCCCAAATCAATGGGCGCACTAAATTAACTCTCTTTGGCGAAACCAAAGAGTTGGGCATTCGTTTATTAAGTTAACGGCGCACCCAAGGAAGACAACGTGATTTTCACGGTGCAGTACTCGGCGATGACACGTAAAAACGTAAATTCTTTCGATTCTCCTCCTCCTCCTCCTCCTCCTCCTCCTCCTCCCCACCCCTCCCCCGAGGTTCCGCTCTAAAATAAGCTTACTTACGGAAACGTGGATCCAGCCAGAGCTAACCAAAAAGTATCATTGACACATCTGGCCATGCTGTGACCAAAATATTATAGCACGCGCGCTCCTTCCTTAGACTCGTGTCTCCATGTTTACATAATAGAAATTACGTAAACTGTCATTAAAGAAGCGCAAAATAAAATGTTTAAATAAATATTTGGGAAATCTAGAAGATACTAGGTTGCCTACAAAGTCGTTATTCCATTTGGTTTTTAAGCGAGACACTGTTGGACTAACGCTCCTTTCTTCCAAGTTATTACGCGCTCGCACAACTCTTTCGGCTATTTTCTCGTTATCTTGAAATTGCTCGAGTTTACGTTGTTAGAGTTTACGTTGTTACTGCAATTGCCGACTCGAGCGATATTCCCTCGCGCGTAAACCTCCATTATCCTGCGATAAAAGAGTCGTAAAAAAGGCAGCGTCTCCAATTTTCGGTAAAATAGTTGGCGAAAGCCGTACAACAACGGGACGACCCTTTCATCCCCCGAAATTCAATCTCACGTCGATGCGCTCGGCGAAATCGTCGCTCGAATCTCAGGCACCGGGCGCGCGTTTAAAAGTGCACATGCTCGCGGGGGGAGGGCCGGGGTGAGGGACGCACGACTCCGCGATTTTTTGCGTCTGGGTTATACTCGTATAAAACGGTGCACTCGTCGGCAGCGAAAAGCGAGCGAAGGGGTTTCGCGCCCGAAATAACCGTCGAGAGGGATTTTAATACTGGGCCAGACCGCAAGGCGCGGGTCGTTGAGAGAGAGAGAGAGAGAGAGAGAGAGAGAGAGAGAGAAATAGACGCATAAGTGCGCTGCACCGCTACGGTATAATGTATTTTAGAGCAAAACGAGCTACCGTATTTGCATGAAAATAACGGCCTCCAAACTGAGAAAAGAAGCGCGATAAAAATATGCCCACCCATTCCACGCTCGAGAATAGATTGTACTCTTTACTTTTAAAGCAGCGTAGAAATTACTTTTATTCGATTCTCAGCGCCGAGTACAAAATACCGAGTCCACTGCGGTAATGCGCTTGCTTTCTTCGGAGATATCGCGCACTTGCACCGATAAGCGCGGGCTCTTGATAAAATCTCCCGTCGTTGAGAGTGAATTCACCGTTGCCAAGACTTTCAAATACGTGGGTAAATAACGCAACGGAAAATGTTAAAGGCTCCAACGCGATTCCTCGTGGAATCGCGTTTGCAACTAAAGGTATTTACCGGAAAATTATTAAGCGATATTCGCATCCGTGGGGCTTTTCCTCGTTCGGACGGCCACTTACGAGCTTCTGTACATTGACGCGAGTAACGAGGGAGAGCGGCGACTTCAATCGAACAATCAAGGACGCATCCCCTAATGAAATGCAATTAAATCAGTCGTGCACTCGACTGCGTCCGCTATCCGGCAGGAACACGTGCGCCGTCAAAATATGTATCCCCGAGGAAATTAATATTGTCCTAAATTTATGGCCACTGCTCTTCTCGTAATCGTCGTCGTTAGAAAGGACGATTATCGAAATTGGCAGGCACGTCGACGAGGAATATTATTATTATCACTTTCATCGATAAACAAGACCGAGGGCTTGACGTCGGAAACGATACTTTCCCCGTATCGGGCCTTTGGGCTCGTTCCGCCGTTAAGAAAAAGTATCCTTACTCGGCATCAAAATTTCAACGCCATTCGCCTATAAATATCCACGAATTTCCAGAGCGCTTTGGTACCCAATGCTTTTCGATGCTAAAATAACACGGGCTTCTTGCTCCCTGATCGATGTCTGGATAAATACTTGTAATTCATACCCGTGAACGATGCAAGGAAAATTCAACAAATACAATTTTTATGATTCTTGCTTGTTTATTGAGAACACATTATTGTCGCCGTTGCTTTCGTTGCCACCACTTCGTCTTGGTGCGTGAATTTAAATAACGTTGAAGAGGTCCGGCAAATCTTCGTAAGGGTCATCTTCGTGAAAATTGAGATCCTCGTTACTTTGGTTAGGAGCGATCGGAGGGTCGGGAACGAGTTGGACGATAAAGTTACTTTGCCAATACTGGCGCCATCGTCTCCCGTGTAATCTGGAGATAAAAAAAAAAAAATAGGCGTGTTACTCGGGATTGATCCGAAAATCCGAAAGGCAAGATTCACTGCGCGTTTACTCGGAAATCTATTTTCGTGAGTTTAACGGGATGGAGAAGGTCGTTAGACGAGTGATTAGAGCAGTGACAGGTGGCTCTCCGAGCTCTTGCGTTTATTTTTAATTTTAGTTAAGGATAAAGCCGACGAACGAACCTTTGCAGAGTGAGCAGCCAACCCCAGTAGGCTACGAGGGTCAACGAGCAGGTAGGCAGCATGGCAACTATCGTCCAAGGTATGTCCCCGATCCTGTTCTCAAGGGCCATTTTCAGTGTCATCGAGCATACGTACGCCGAAAACACGGCCAACGGGGTCGTCACCACCAGGTAAAGCGAGTCCAGCAACATCTAAACGATCGATGTTTGTCATTCGCCGAGGTCGCTTGCGCACGCGATCGAGTTGTTAATTTAACGTTTAACTTCTCCGTGAGTTGTCGAATTTGACTCTAGTGCGGCGTTAGAGGCGAGGCGTCCGAGGAGGAAAGAGTAAGAAGAAGAAGAAGAAGAAGAAGAAGAAGAAGAAGAAGAAGAAGAAGAAGAAATAATAATGTTGGCTTGTAAAAATTGTATCCATAATAAAAGTGGAATATGTAATGGTGTGAGCGATAAATCATTTAGTGGCGAAATCATCGTTAAATAATCGGTAAATCGAGTCATTGATCCGAGTCGCGAAAAGCAACTTGAGAAATAAATGAGAAAACGGTCGTGCACTGCCGTTTGTATCATAAACGAAAGACAAAATGTTTCAGTTCGAATATTCGTTCGTATTAATTTATTGGTCGACTCAACTGACAAAATCTGTGTAACTTGATAGCACGTAAGTCCTTAATACGTAAAGTACGTGTAGGAGATGGAGAAAATGATGAAATCGACAAGGATATACTTGACGTGTTGCGACGAAGGTCTTGATCCAGATAAGGAGGCTGCGCAGGATCCCATGGCGGGGAACTCTTATCGTCGCGTATTTGTAGCCGCACAATTCGCAGCGCGTGTGTCCGGACTCGGTCAACCACCGCTCGAGACACTTGGTGTGCACCAGTCCAACCGTTCCCCGACATCTTGAATAAACAACGCTTTCTTATTATTTCTCAAAACTCGCGTATCCGCCGTATCGAGATACGAGACAAAGGAAGAAGCTTTCGGCGAAACGCCGAGTTCTCTCGTCCTCTCTCGTCCTCTCTCGTCCTCTCTCGTCCTCTCTCGTCCTCTCTCGTCCTCTCTCGTCCTCTCTCGACCTCTCTCGCAAGGGTTGGCAGGTTTCGCGTGTATTCGCTGCCTTTGCGCATGTGCACGCGCGTTTAAAACGGTGCCGGTTAAGAGCGAGCGATCCTGACGACATCCTCTTTGGGCCGCTGAAAAGTTTGCCTAATATTCGTAAAAACGCGTGATCACCTGCATGCAGCAACCAATAAGCCAAGATCGAGGTTGCCCGAGGAGAGTGCAATGTCGGCTCCGTTCGCATTTCCCGTTTCTTGTTCTTCGCTTCTCATGCAGCTTTGATTCGAGGCCGAATTGCCCATGTGACAGATTCTGCAAATGTCATTGCTGCTGCTACTGCTACTCGACGCCGGAGGAACGCTTTCTGCGCCTACGCAAAGTCACTCTTTTACGGCATTCGCATCGGACATATTTGTAGGTGAATAATTGTCACTCCAGTGTATACACGTCGGGTGGTGCAAGGTTTCAAGGTGCGCTGTATACCTCGCATTATCCTCGCATTTTCCCAATTATTGCAGGCTCGTGAAGTACGTACCATTGATCCTGACAGCGACATCTTTTCCAGTTTTGTTGTTCAGTTCTTTCGTATTTTTTTCCTCGGAGCTGCAACGGGTTTCTTTAGATTTGTCGTGGCTTGCTTCGTCTTCATTTCGGCAGCTGGAGGTTATTTGTGTTTCGTATCCTGTAATAATGCATCGGTGACGCGTTACCCTCAGCGGCAATGAATCATCGATAGAGAGAATACCAACCTATCGTTTGAATTTCAACCTCTTCGATCCCGAACTGACATTCCTCGTTGTGTGACATCAAAGTAAAAAATTTATCATTGTCAGGCGCACTATTCTTCGATTACAAATAGGGACTTGCCAATTTTTCTTTATAATTCATTCATAATTTATGCCGATCGAAATAGTATTTCAAATACCGTGAGCTGTCATGTTGGGCGCGCGCGCGCGAGCACGACCATGAGCTTTTTTTTTTTGCATTACTTCACGTGAAGTAAGTAATCATTCGGACGGCGGGACTTGAACGAACGGCCGCTAGCGATGCTTCAGGATCTGGAAATAGATGTGCCAGCGGTAAGCGCGAAGCACCTGCAACACTCGCGAGGAGCGCTTTACACGTATTATTATTAATCCGTAAATACCGGGCGACTGGCGCGCATTGCCGAGGTTTAATTTAGCCACGATGCAACCGCGCCCTCGAGTCGTGCGCGATACCAACGAGATTCCCTCCCTCTCCCTCCCTCTCTCTCGCTCTCTCGGAATTTCAAAGTATCGCGTGGAGTAAGCGGGAGACGCTTCAGGCCTAAACGCTCTTTGCGCGAAAAGTTTTAGCGCTCATTGGCTCTGCGCGCATTAAATTTATATAACGTAGATGCGGCACTACTGCGTAAGAAACCCGTCGACGACATTGTGCCAATAAACGATAACTATCAAGATGGGCTACTTTGAATGGGATAATCACGCGAATCGCCGACAATTCTTTCGAATGCACTTCGTCACCTTGAGATATTTTTACCGAATATTATTATAAACGCGCTTAACCTTCTCCTCCTCCCCCGTCACCCCCAAGCCACCTTTTATTCTACATATTCGCTTACGCAAGGGTACTATAAAATCTCGAAAAATTAGTTTACGACAGTTTTTGCTCAAAAGAGGATAAATTCCATTGAACTGTTGTCGCATTGCGCGTCGGTAAGCGTTACATTTTATTACGCAAGATCGCGGAAAAGTAAGAGTTTGTTTGCTTATACTGGCGAATGAGCCGAGCCGTAGGTACAGAATTAATTTAAATTAATGAAAATTCGGTTACTCGATAGAAGCTTCTGGGCGATATTATTTTGAAAGTAAGATGAATGCGCGTAGTGGCACGGGAAGGGCGCACATTTAGGCCGGCGTATGTAATAATGGGGGCGGCGGCGGTGGAGGTGGGAGGTGGGGTAAGTGGTAAGTGGTACAAGGTGATCGGTTTGTAGTCAAAGCCTTATTATTAGATTCGTTATCTAAGAGAAGTAAACGCATCGTCGGAAGGAAATCGAGTAAATTCTTGTAAGCACGCGTGATTCCTTGGAAGTAAGTCGCCTACCGCGAGTGTCGTCGTGTCAAGAGCACGAAAAATTAAACACGCGAGACATTTGTAAGTGTGACCGACGGAGGATGCAACGTCCTACTCCATCGAAGTCTCTGCAAGCTCAAGTACAAACAGTGGGGCACCTACTTTCAAGTGCACCGTCGTCGGCTTCTCGGGTCTCGACCGCTGTATCGATCAATTTCTCGTTGTATGCCGTCCATCTTCTTGGCTATGCGTGGATCGTGCGATCGCAGTGATGGATCGCCGCATCGCTGCTTTGCGTATGTCCGAGTGAAATGTTGAACAATTGGAAAGCGATTTTTTCCCCCTTACTCTTTGAAACCAACAGAAACAGCTCGGTACATTTTGCGTTAAATTTAATTACGTATTCGTATTTACTTGCCTTTACAGGCGTTTCATTATCTGCCGAAAATTCATCTCTTCTCTAAAATCGGTTACTCCTTCGGTGAGCGATTTTAAAACGATTTGCATTAGAATAAAGATACAAAGATAAATGCGTTTATATCGCTGACGTTATTTCCGGCGTTGTGTTCGGGCGTTTTACGAAGCGATATTACGAGTTGATATTAAAGGAGAAAAGAAAGGAAAAGCTTCGAATCGACCGGTTTAGATTACCCGAACTCGAGCTAAGGAGCTTTTTCAAAAAATGAGAATAATCTGCAATGGAATGTTTTTAGGCACGGTAATAGGGCTTTTTTAAGAAAGGTACGAGGGCATTTAATTATCATGTCAATTATCTCGTTCGTACGCAGACCTTCGATTGGATAAACTTTTCTTTAAAAAATAAGTCAGCCGTAAGTGTAATTTCCAGTCGATGGTCAATGAACGATAAAATTCGCCGATCAAAATGAAGAAACAACAATTCGGCCTGCGTATCGTTACAAGATGTTGAAATAAAGATTTACAATATTGACGTATTAAAAGTAGATTTATAAAAAGTATCAGTTTCATTATGTGGGGAATCGTTATTAGACATACATGGAAAAACAAAGAGGGAATTCCACCACGTGTGTTCGATTATATTTAATTGGATCGTGCAGTAGAAAGGCAATATTTTTTTAAACGTGTACTTTATATTGTTATTAATATATAAATAAATCCTTATGATTTACTTTAAGGTCAAGCAAGGAGTTCAGATCTCTTGAAGCACTTAAAGCTTTTTATATTTCTCTACAGTAAGATTCTTATTACTTTACGCTTTACAGATGTGAAATTCTCAACGTGAACGTCAAAGTCCGAATATTCAACGACTACAGCGTGGATGAAGATATATTTCAGTGTTAAATGATAAAATGCCATCGTATACAGTAGCTTCGGTATTATTTGCGTTACACCTAACCTAGGTTCCACAGAACCTCTTAATAGACCCTTTTTAAACTCGGTAATTTAATCATTTTAAATTGCTCGGCAAATCGCTAAGAAATAATGGAATTACATCAGGACTGAAGTAAGAATAACGACTTTAAGTGCACAATAATCGATAGGTAATGGGTGGGTGGGTTATTGGGTTAATTTCCTGCCCACGGATTCTCAGGCACATTTTTACACATTTTAATAAATAGACGGGCAAACGTATATTCGTTTTGGATTTCGTAATGGAGAACGAGAATCGCAACTAATCGAGGCTAAAATAAATGGCAAAAGTATCGGAAAAAGAAGTCGCGCGCGCGCAATCGCATTGGCGGTGGTACTGCGGAAGGAAAAGCGAGCGACAGCAAGAAAGAGGAGACGTATTACGTCGAAAGGAACGCGGACGTCATCCGAGTGCAGAGCATAATAGCCTCATTAGGCTGGTCGTACGTGCGGAAGTTTACGTCGATTGTATCAGCGCGCTCTTTGATTTGTCCGCGCGGTTTCTCGTCCAGTGCAGCGAAGATCGTCGCGTCTCCAGGCTAAACAATTCACTTCCTGAGATCAATGTTTATCCAGTTGAACGGGCCCAGTCGAAGCATTTTGCATTCAGCGTCGCAACCTATGGATTTAAACGAGCGCTGACGAGTGATATCGTAACCAAACGCGTTACTTTCTCCTTTTAAACGAATGCGCTAATGAGATTCCGCATCTGGCCTCGGGCGACGACCACTCGACCAACGACTCTAGCGTTTCCATTTTCGTTATCAGCCGAACTCGAGCAGCTTCTTTCAATTTATCGGAATATTCGTATTGTCCTCGTCGCGGGTGACGACGGTGAGGATCCGCTTCTGCTAAGCCTCCAAGCGCTCGTTTATTAACGAGGGATAATAAGCCGCTCGTAAAAGTGTCCCGCGCGCGATTTCCACGGCTTATCCGCTTGAAAATAGTCGGCCCTCCCCTCGGCCAGGATCAGCCGCTGTTTTTATTGCTCTGGAAACCCGAGCGCGTCGCAGGGACTCCGGGTGAATTTCCACTCGGAAGCCACGCACGCGGCTGTTGCTCGGCGCAGCGTAATTTTAGCCCGCGTAGCGGAGTGCATTTGCTCCCCGCTGGTGACATCCGTCGCCGTCCAGCTAACATTACGCACACGTACGCGGTCTCTCCCGATTAACTGAGATTTCTCGCTCGCTGTTCCCAATTAAAGTGGCTCCGTTTTAAAAGCCACGCGGCCACATGCGTGAGCCAAGGGGAAAGAGTGGAGGCTCCGGCGAGCTTACCCACACACGCGCGCGCGCGCGCGCGCGCACGCACACACACACACACACACACCCGGACAGCGAGTCGCGGACGAGCCTTTCCAATTCAATTCATTTACGTTAATAATGCAAGTTTGCGCCCTTCGGCTCTAGTGCGCCGCCGCTACGACTTCAACTTGACCAAACTTTTATTGGATAATGCGGCTCTGCAGAGGCGAGTTCGGTCTGGCTGGAGTTCGACAAATTTTTATTTGACGATGGTCCTCGCATCCCTTTTCCCAATGCTACTGCACTCCTCTTTATGAATCTTGCTAACTTTGTCCGCGCCGCTGCCAAAAGTAAAATCTGCTTCAATTGGAACGGTAGGACGTTTAAATCGGCCAACGAATAACGCAATAAGCGACCGCTTGGGTTTAGCCATTGTTCACTTTTTAGCGGCGTTTAATGCCCCGATTAATAAAATAAAATTGTGAATCGCGATTATCAGCCGAGCACGCGTACTAGCGCGGCATAAAACTTGCATACTTACGGCCCCGTTATGTAGCTAGAACTGGGATTTTAGTCTCCAATGTCGTTGCACGAAATATTTTTATTCCGCGGTTCAGCTCTACGCTCGTAATTAATATCTTTGAAAGTAGGAGGCTCAAAAACTCATGTATCTTCGTATGTTCCTCTTTAAAAATCCGCAGACTTTTCGAGTGACTTGACTGAATGTTAAAATGTATGCTTTTATGAAATTCGAGTAATGCTTGCACAGAAAACTAATAGAAAATGTAAAAGATATCGTACTCTAGACTAGATAAATGAGAATGAGACGTTACTAAAAAGAAAAAAGAAAAGCTTTCTTTTCCAAATGAAAAACTTTGGCTTTGAATTGTTTAAATATTACTTTTCAAGTTCTGCAACAAACTTTCCGTCTTATCGAAAAATTTTTATTACCTCGACATAAAAAAATTACTGAAATTTCCTAAAATCATGCGTTACTTAGTAAAAAAAAAAAAAAAACATTCGTGTACACAACTTTTATTTTATATAAAACTTTTATTCTAAAAAAATTCATAATCACGTGATTTTTAAGTCTCCTAGATAGTATACCGCATTTCAGGCGGCATACTGTTTTTTACGAATTCTCATTTTACATAAATCTAGGTGTGTTTGAAAAAATAAAATACAATTAAAAACGTAGGGCAGTGTTTATCAATTAAAACATTAAAGACAATTTTGTGTTTTTCACGAAATGTATCTTTCTGTACGAAAAGCTACGCTATAATACAGTTTTTCTTTTTCTCTTTACTAAAAACTATAATGAAATGCCAACAACAATGATTCCTCCTTATCATCTCCACAATAATAAAGCTTTTTAAAGTCAATATTTCTTCCTCTTTTTCAGTGCACAAGTAACTCATGATGTTTTTTCTAACGAAAAATGTACATATCTTGAAAATCCAAACCTGCACGTTTGTATGCATCTGTACGTATTCTATCTCTCTCAATTACTCCTTATCTCTCTCACACACACACACTCTCACTCTCTCTCTCTCTCTCTCTCTCTCTCTCTCTCATCTTGTCATGAATATGTACATAATTAAAAATTACTTAAATCTATATAATTTTTTGTTTTCCAAATCGCCATAATGATAAGTCTTTTATTATAAATCTTTAACATCACATTGTTTCTTTTAACCAATTGTTTACGTTTAAAAGCGAGAATTATAATAAACATTAGTTTGATGCCGCAAATCTTACTAACTAAATTTTTTTTTCCATTTACTTCGTGAAAAATTATACAATATTACTTTAAGCACAAAGTAAAAAAAAAAAAAAAAAAAAAAAAAAAAAAAAAAAAAAAAATGATTTTTTCAATGGTTTTCTTCTCAAAGCCAGTTAAAATATTTTAGAAACAGCTTTCTTTTTTTATTACTAATAGTAAATTTTATAATAATAATAATAATAATAATAATAATATCAACAATAATTATTATTATTATAAGTAAATATATAATAATAATAATAATAATAATAATAATAATAATAATAACAATAATAATCGTAATAGTAATAGTAATAATAATTCTTTTACAAAGTAAAGTAATTTACACGATATTGCAAAATATGCTCAAAGATCGAATGAAAAAAACGCTTTCTGATTTCTCAAGACATGGTTCTGCGTTCTTCATTCTCGAAATAATGCCTGAACACGTACATGGGCAGATGTGTACATAGTCACATTTACATGTATATACATACTTGCTATGAGGAGAAATCATTGAACGAACGGTTATGCGCTATCCGCGAATTGACAGCGTGTAGTACATCGTCGAGAACACTTTTGAAAAAACTATGAATTAACTTCTAGAACGCTCTCTCACTTATCGCAGTTAAGAATCTTTGAAAAATATTTTCCACAAAGTTTCAATTACCCTCTCAACCGTTCGAATTCGCGAATATATATACATAGATAGCGCATCGCATCCCACTTTCTCAACTTTCATGCATAACGGGAACCCGAAAAAGGGCCGTACACATAATGCGATGTAATAAAAGATACTGGATCGATGACGTTACGGGAATATTCCTTTCGAATCCTTTACCACATAAGGCAAAATAGAATACTTATCGACGGTTATAACAATGCATGCTGTGTTGTCACTCCGCGATACACGGAAAGGCTGTTTTCATCCGCCCAGAAATATTATCCATACATATACATGTGTACATATAAATAATATAAGAGCACAGAATTTCCTTGAATTGCAGGAATCACGATACTTTCGACAATAAAAACAATGCTCATGACATAATATATATAAATTGCTTGAGAAAACACAAAGACAGCATCGTCATAAACACCATCATTATCGTCGTCTCTTTCACTCGGTTTAAGTATTATATATCGTCTAATTACAGCAAATATAAGAAGCGGAACAAGAAAGTGAGGTGTAATTGTTCATTTTAACATTTCAAGGGTACCTTTTTAAATTATGGCAGTTACGAGTTTACATTTCAGTAGCACGAGAAGTAGAGAGCGAGAGAGAGAGAGAGAGAGAGAGAGAGAGAGCAGCGAGCGAGAGAGAAAGCGAGCGCGATGGCGGGAGCGGAGAGGGGAGAAAGCGAGAGAGAAAATCAGGAAAATTTTTTAAGTTGAGAGGTTATTTCGAAAATTACAATTACATACTCTTTTATTATAATAAATTGAGTGTTTTATTTGAAAGAAGTACCGCGAAATCTTCTGGGGGGAAAAATACGGCAGTTTTTTGAAGGTGTAACCTTGCGGATAATGTTACGTAATAATAATAGTAATAGTAATAGCAATAGTAGTAATAATAGTAATAATAATAATAATAATAATAATAATAATAATAATAATAATAATAGTAATAGCAATAATATTAATAATAGTAATAGTAATAGCAGTAATAGTGATAATATAACGTAATTGCAATTATAATAAAAGAGCATAACGACAGCGTGTAGGATAGTTCGGTTGGGCGCGCGCGCGTGTCTGTCGTCTGGTGGTGATATTTATATGGCTGCGACGACGGCTGCTGCCGGTGCCGCAGTTGAGGCTGTCGACGCCGCCGAGGACGAGGACTTCTTTTTCAGGACGATGTCCTTGATGTTGAGATTGACCTTCTCCTTACGCGGCGGAGGCACGGACTGGAAGCAGAAGCGCTTGAAGGCCTCGAGCTCGCGCTCCGCGTCGTCCATCTCGCCGTCCTCGAGGTCTATATCTTTGGGAGTGAATACGCTCTCTGGAAAAAACACCGACTCAATGTACCCGCCCTTTAGCTCTCAGCCCCGTGTTTCGAGAGAACAAGCGACCGAGATGCCAACGCGCACGACATTCTATTGGTCACGGCATCGCTTATTCCCTTAAATATCGCTTCTTTTTTTTGTTTTTTTTTTTTTCCCCCGGGAATTTTTTCCCGAGATTTTCCTCCGATTGCGGACGCTCGTGGAACTCCTCGGGCAATGTTTTCCGATTCAAACGATTCAAGATTGCTTTTGCCTCGTTTTACCGTAACGTTTTTTTTTTTTGCTTTTCCTTTATCGGAGAGGACGTTCGGCTTGCTCAAAATACACGCTTTTAAGTGAATTTAGTCGTATAATTGATACTGGCGTTTCATGAATGCCGCATATAATAGTGATGATAATGATAGCGGTGATGATGATCTCAAATGATTAAAATGATGATATGTTGTCTTATATAGAGATTTTATAGAACTGACAACCACTTGAACGTGTTTTCGAGGCTGTCCCGAAGAAGTAAATTGTTGCAAGATTTAAACGCGAATGCAGAGACGACACGAAGAAAAAGGATCGATAAAAGATCGATCTAGCTATAAATTTGACAATGATCACCGCATAAAAATGCGATACTTTTTCATTTTTCACCGCTTAACGTTACACCATTAGATATTAAAAGAGACGGAGCACTGTGGTCCATTGAATTCCTTTGCTATAAGATTAAATAAAAGAAAACAAAGTGATATTGAGTAGAGGGTATGGAGGGAGAGAGAGAAAGAGGCATCTGTCGCACATTTGTCGCGCGCGCGCGCTACACAAGACGGCGAGAAGACCTTTTCTATTTTAAGCGCATTTCTGTACACGGCGAGTCGAGCTTCGCAAAAAATGGAGAAACACCATAAAATGCGCAAAATTGTTTCTTTCGTGCACTTCTTTTTATCCTCAGCTTCGTATAATCAATGCCTCACTTTGATACGTCAAACTTATAGGAACTGAATTGTTAAAAAAATGTTATTAATTTCCCTTTGTTGGATATTTTCGTTCTGGGACGTCGGAGTAAAAAATCTAATATACATCTCGTTCTCGGGCTTTTTAAATATTTTTCTGCGACATTTTACGTAAATTTGTAACACATCAAGCTTCATTAAGAGAATCATCCAGAAAATGACAAGACACAAACAAAATACATTGAAACAATGCAACTGATCGAACAAATTAATGCGCTACAACCTTCTAATTCTTAATATTACGAATATTAAAAACAACATTATATTTGATTTCAGGATGCGTTTTCATTTACAGAACAATGTTTTTTAGTAGTTCAAAAATACTCTTCTTTATTACAATCATATTTACATGTTTCATATCAGATTTGAAAAAATATCTACAGCATTAAACGCTGATTCGTCATGAATGATTAGACCCTAATAACTTTTGTACTTGATAACTAGCTTATCTTAGAATAATTGTGTGCTTTTAACTTTATTCTTAACCTTTATCATTGACTAATATGAGTAATAAATGCCTAAGCTCTAATATCACATGAATTTCTTTTGAATAACAAAAATTATATGATAGTAAGTTGCCAATGTGCGAAAGATTAAACTACGAGAAAAAACTTCGAAGTACAAGGCTTAAGATGGTTTTCTGATTCCTTTATAATATTCAAATCGCTTGTGAGAATTCATTGGCATCGGAATATCAATTAGCGTATACGCGAATAGACATTCTCGTTTCTAATAAGATTATTTATCGTACGTCGATCGTGTCACTGGCACATGGAATACTTTTCTTAATTTACAAACCATGGAACAGAGCATTAACGTTAAAAGCGAACTTTACATTTAGATTTGTAAATCAAGAAAATTTACAGAAAGCCACCTTTTAACAATGTTTGAAGAATTTTTGTTATAAATATTAATATTCTTTCTCACCAACGAGGTTCCAGTCATCGCCACATTGTCTCACGCCGTTCCCTCGCTTCTTCTTCTTACGACTCTTGGTACTCGTGCTTCCATTCAAACTAATCCCCTTGGGCTCCTCAAAAAGCTGCTGCTGTATTTGTTGTTGTAGTTGCTGCTGCTGCTGCTGAAGTTGTTGTTGCAGTTGTTGCTGCTGCTGCTGCTGCTGCTGATTTTGGTGATTATAATACGGCTCGGTATTTCTAATCTTCGTCAGCGTTACGCTCGTGCCTTTTAAGTTAATGCCATTTTCGGGTATGTTAGGCGACCGACCGTTCGTCACCTTGCTAATTTGAATGCTCGACAGACCATTGTTGAAAAGCGTCGTGGAAGTTGTTCGTTCGTGATCTGGTTGATGGGCCAATCTCCTGCGCAGTTCCGCGAGATCCGTCGATAACATTCCGTTCGAACCTTTTATGGTACTCGACAATTCGCTACCGCTTATGAAGCTGTTGTTACTGCTAGGCTGCGATTCCAATCACAATTACCAAGAATTTTAATATTTTTATTCGCACAAATATTTTAACTTGCGCATCAAAATGATATTAGACTAATTTTAAAGAATTACGGCGATGGCATAAATAACGTAGTTTTAGTAGATAAATACTTTCTTGTGTACTAAAATTTAATGTTTTTGTAAAATTTTGAAACCTTCGTACATTATATCTTCTTCAAATAATATTATTAAAGATTATTAGAAAACCACTATTACTAACGTTTTGTAATTTATTTTGAAAAGAGTATTTGAAAATTCCCCTAATAGTTACTCCTACATAATAGTAAATGCCTTGAACCATCGTGACAACATCGTATTTTTTGCTTATTTCAGTGAGGTTTTTAATTGTGCAACATTGCAATTGTGCAACAAGTCTATATTAACTAAAAATCGTTAAAAGAACCGATACACAGCTTTTAAATTCTCTAATAAATTCTCTGATACTTGGCAAATAGCCTTTCTTTATGAAATTATATTATTTTAATCAATTACAACGTTAACGCTAACTGTAATAACATGCTTCTCTTTATTTTTAAATTGCTTTAAGTGAAGTTTGTATGTTCTGTGGAACGTAAAAATGACGGTAACCACACCTTAATGGAGTCATTCATTGTGGTGCTTCCTTTGACTATAAAGTCGGGCTTCGGCGGTGGCTGTAAACCGGCGTTGATGGCCTGCTGAAGGGCTGGACTGCGAATCGTCACCATACCGTTTTCCGCGACTTTAATGATTGCCGCTTGCTGCGTGCTAGGTTCCATTTTTGGAGGCGGTGGTCCGAATGCTGGGTTTCTTATCGTCACCATATTTGTCGAGGGGTTGTGAAGAATTCGCGCGGGCTCCACGTTCATGAAGTCATTTGGGTGCTGGTGCTGATGTTTATTGCCTTGGGATGAGTTAATGCCATTGTTGCCTTTTTCATTGCCGTTCGTTAAAACAGAATTCTTATTCTTCTTCTTTTTCTTCTTTTTTGACGTTGACGACTGATTGTTCGAATCCTTCGACACATCTGTAAAAAAACAAAAAACAAGCTTAACGAAAAACAAATTGCTTCGCTATAGTTTTTGTTACTTTCTTATCAATGCATTTCAAAATAATAATTATTGGGCAACTACTTTGCAATATTTCGATAAAAATGGCTTCAGACTTGAATATCTTTTAAAGCATACGTTTACAACTTTAAAACAATACATTACAAATTAAATGGAATCTTAATTTCTACCATTTTTATTAAAAGCCATTTCCCATGAAAGTGTAGGTGTTCATTATGTCATAAAATAAAAGAAATGGTAAAATATGTTACAGCAAAGCAACAGTATCGAACGAATTAATTAAAAGAAAGAAAAAAGGCTTAATAATAACTTAATAATACGAAATAGATCAATTGAATTGAATTTTATAAGAAAAAATATTACGTGAAACGCGTTTACAAACTAACTGAAACTGTTTGGTAAACCTATAATAATACCTTAAGTTTCATTATACCATTTCTCTATCATCGGTATTAGTTACGTTGATCTTAAATAAAGCAAAGAGTCTACCTTTATCTAGATTTTTAGGCATTAAATCTTGCTTCAGCCTTCCCGTATCGACAACAATTACATTCCCAGTACCCTGTGAAGTTCCATAATTTGGCGATTGAACACCACTCATTGGTGCAGCAATAATTGTAGTCTGTTTTAATGAGTTGTTGACAGGCTTTAGAGTAGAGCTCGATTTTATCGGAAGAGGCTTTACTGGAGCATCGACTTTAGTAATGGTGATGCCAGGGGGAAGTTTTAAATTTTCAATGTTGATACTCGATGAAATGTTGCATGCTTCTTTGCAATGGTTACTCAATGAAGTGTCGACTTGTTCTCTCTTTTGACTTTGCATAGTCTCATTATTCACCTTTTGTTTGTTTGATGTATTTGCAACTACTTTAGACATTTTCTGATTGTCAAGCTTAGATATTACCACATTTTGATTAGTGTTATTAACGTTACTGTTGCTTTTTCCCGCTTTTCCAGAATTATTTGAAATGCTATTGCTTTTTTTCTGGTTTTGATTCTGGTTTTTATTAGCTTTTGCAGTTTTATTATTAGAGTTAGAATTCGACTGTTGTTGATTTTGTTGTTGCTGTGACTGCTGTGGCTGTTTTTGGATGGTAGGCTGAATTACATTGATCTGAATAAAAGAATTCATATAATTAAAATATGTATAGAGTTATATAAATGCAAATACATTCAAGAGATTATTTATCTATTCTTTAGATTGCAGTATTTTTAGATGTAAAATCAAACGTATCATATGCTAAAGTAAAACATTTTTTCAAAGTAAACTATGTACTTATTTGAAATATACATTTTTTTACATACAAAACATTTATTTTTTAATTCGTAATTATGAATGTAAGTATAATCATTCAAAAGCAAACATTTTTTAACAATCAAAATAATATTACTCTTAAATACTCGTTTACTCGCGTGAATAATACTATTATAAGAATAATGCTTGAGTTAAATTTCACAAATTACTAAAATAAATTGCTAATTTAATCTACCTTGCAGGATTTTTTGTTCGTCAAATTAGTTTCTTGTTTATGTAAATTTTCATTCGCAACTATTTTCATTATATTTTCCTTATTATCACTATTCTTCTCTTTATCCTTTTTAGATTTGGTATTTTTTGCATCAACAGTACTAGTATTCTGTTGTTGGCGTGATTTCGATTCCTCTGACTGCTTTCCCGTTTTAGATTTGTCTTTATTTAATTGCTGCTGTTGCTGTTTTGGGCTCTTTGAATCATGCTTTTGGCTTTGCTCAAACTTAGTACTACTATTGCTATTAATATTACTATTGCTATTATTATTACTACTACTACTATTATTATTATTATTATTATTATTATTATTATTATTATTATGAGACTGAAATTTATTGGTAGTCTGTAGTTGCTGTTGTTGATTAGTCAAGTTGCTGACTTTATTTTTCTTCTTTTTACCAATACTTTGGGATTGTTTTTCTTCTGACGAGTCTTTCGTTTGACCGTTAACTAAGGTAAATAAAACTCTATCTTCAGCTGGTGTTTGGCCCTTCAATGTAATTGTCACAGTTGGCTCGGCATTGTTCGATTCCATAATGCGTTTAATCGTAACAATTTGTGATTGACTTTCTGAAGATTTTGCACTCTGCTTACTTTCTAATTCTCTCTTTAATGCTTCTTGTTTTTCAATTTCGCGCCTTAATTTTTTTCTCTCTTTTTTAGTTAAATTACTCATATCAGTATTACTGGGAGCAATTGTTGGTGAAACAGCTTCATCAACTTTTTCCAAAATTTTAGACTTTACCCGATTTGAACTGATTATTTCCTTAATTTTGTCTACACTAGTTGTTTTTTTTTTAACATTTTCCGCCGCCGTTCCATTATTAGATATCCTTAATGATGCAACATGAATTTTATTAATATTTTTAACATTATTATTAGTCACTTCACTAGATTTTTTCTTTATAGCATTCGCTTGATTTGAAATGGACAAAGATGACTGTGGTGCTGTTGCAACTGTAGGAAGAATGGACACTTCTGGCAATTTTAGTTGTGGCACTGTTTTTTGTGCGGAAATTTGTTTTTGAGGATTCACGACGGTTATAGTTACTTCTGGTGTCTTCTTTTGAAGTTCTATTAATTTTAATTGATCCTTTTCCTCTTTCTCTTTTCTTAGTTTTTCTTCAAGCTATGGTAATATTTGAAATTAGTATAATATAATAATAATATATTAATGACAATTATAATTCAGGTATATTCATTTGAATTTCCTATTGCATTCCTTTCACCAAAACCGTATTAATTAAAAAAATTACATTTAACAATATTGCACATCTACTCGAGCACCTTGAAAACTTGAAAATTAAATAAAAAAGAAAGTATAAATGTACTACTGTTAAATAAATATCATTTTTACAATCTTTCTTTAATTTCTCATAAGGCTACGATTTATTATTATAAGGTGCATAATTACGCAAATCATTGAATACTTTTTATTTTGTACTCTCAATAAAATTTGATACAGACATGATGAATACTCTAGATACTGAATAACTTTGTCTTTTCTAACATATTTTTATTCTATTGCCTTTATTAAATTAACCTTTTTTGTAAACCGATAACTTTACAACTAATACAATTAACGAATCAATTTTTTTTTATAGAATTTAAATACTTTTGCTTAATATAGATTTAAACTGTAATAAGAAATTTCATCTTTTCAATAAAATTTATTATCGCAGAGCCATTTGTTAGTTTTTTTAATTAAAAATTTTAAAGTATTTTTCTTTGCTTAAAAAATGAACAATTTTTTTCAGAAGTGTTGCAATATAAGACAAATAAAATTATATTTCTGGATTTATTGATATTTTATAATTAATCGATGAACAATGATTTTATAAGAATTAATGAATAAAATTGTCGTAACCTAATTATATAATAATAAATTGTGCTTGTTTTATAAAATGTGTTTTAATAAATTTCAATTAATCAACGATAGCTTTGAGCTTTTTTCTTATAGCTAAGTTTTTATATACAGTTAAAACAGTTTCGTATATCTGAAATTTATAATGTCCGAAAATATTTTTATAAAAATTAAAACCATGATGATTATTATTTTACTTTAAATAAAAAATTTGAACTTAAATGTTAAAATATACCAATACCTTTTTTTGCTTTTGACGTGCTTTCTTTTCAGCCTTTTTCTTGTCTTTCTTCCCACTTTGACTACCTTCGATAAACTCTAGTATATCGTCTATATTCCAATAATTTTCTAAAGGTTTTATCGCAACAGTGGGTGCAGCCGTATTAATAGTATTAACAGTTTTGGTAACAACAGTTGGAGGAGCATTGAAGTTTGTCGAAACAGGCGTATTTGATCTCGACGCTGGATTAGGTAGAATCGTCGAATCAACGTTCGTTATTGTCGACGAGGTTGACGAAGACGAGGATAAGGATGAGGAGGAGGAGGATACTTCAACGGAATTCTTTGCACGAGCTGCTATGCACACTTTTGCCTTCTTTTTCGACAGAAGTTGCCTAAGTCTTTCTCGCATCTCGTTATAATTTCGACTAACCGGAGCCACTGATGGCTAAAAATATAAGAATTACATATTATTTTTATTTTATATAAATTTATTTATATTATAAAAGCAAAGTACTTACAACGCCGTGTCCAAATACTTCACAGTAACAACAATCGCAATGACGATTAGAATCCCTAGGAGTTGGGCTATTAGTCGTCGAACAAGAGTCTTCGTGACTACTTCCAGAATCTGAGCAATCGCCATTTTCCCCAGGACTCACTAAAAAACAGTAATTATTATCCTCAAAAGTAAGTTACCTCTTAAGGGTATATTAAAAACAAATTACAAAGATAACCCATATAGCACAATGATATGAAAGACTTCGTGAAATGCCTAGAAGATAGTCTTCGCGTATTACGTCTTTGATATTTTTTGTACTATTTGAGAGAAATAATTAAATATATAAAAAAAAAAAAAAAATTAAAAAAACAAATAAAAAAAAAAGATGAAAAATAAAAAATAGATTAAAAGTATTTACAATCACTGGTTGATAATCGTTTAATATGTTCGACTATATGCTGCTGTTTATGACAAGTTACTGCTGCTGATGGATGATTATTATGACCTACATGCGTTCGATGAGGACCAGAGGATTTAATTACAGCGTTGGATAAGCTTCCGTGTAAATGAGAATGAGAAGAACCTGTGCAACATCGAGAAAAATATTCGACACACGATTTATGTCTTTCAATAGACTCTAGAAATCTTTTTCAATTAGTATTTTTCGAGTTTCATATATTAACTAAAGTTTGAATTTCGTCTTATTATATTTGAAATTTGACAATTGACTTTGGCTTAATACTGTACTTGTTTTACGTAAATGATGAAATATGATAGGACTATAATGATGATAGGCATTTATAGATTGTTTTCGGCATAGCAAAACATTTTCATGTACTTACATCTACCCTGATGATGATGACGATGCACATGACCTTGATTGTGAGTTACACTGGGAGTTTGCGTTGTCGAGTGTCTGATTTGTGTTTGAGCTGTTTGAGCTGTGGTAGTTTTTGAAACATTTTTAACGGGCTCTTTACAGTTCTCGCCACTGGGTTTTAATAAAATGTATCGGGAGAGAGCAGGACAATCGGTAGATTCGCTGTTTTCTCCTTCAACGGCATCTAGCAGATAATAACATTCTTGAATTATTTTAAATTCACTTACATAATGTTAAATAAGATTCAGACCGATGTTTTCATTACCTTTTGAATGCTCAGAATCAAGAGTACAATGATTCATGATACCATTTTGTAAATTCAGAGAGTTTTCTTGTTTGAGCTATTTTTAAAAAAGGAAAAAATTTAGTTTCTATTCGCGAGTTAAAACTTAAGCATATGAAATTAAAATCGACGTACACTCAAAGTTGATTCTACAGTAGGATCATTGGAGTTACATTTGCAAGCTTGTTTCTGACACAAAACAGACTTATTTACGCCTTTCTTTACCGTTTTCTCCAAACAAGAAGGATAACATTTTTTATCTTTTGAAACTCTTGACTTTTTTTCCTCTTCTAATGTAGATGATAAAGTCAACGCTTCTACTAAATCGGCTAACCTCTGTTTAGGAGATTGTTTCCAATCATTAACCATACTTTGTATTTCTACTGCATTAGGAAGTGAACACGATTGAAGATCGGAGCTCTTTTTTAAAATTTCTTCGTTTTGTACAGAGCTACCGCTGTGAAAATAATAAACATTATTGTAATTTCAATTGAAATAATAAAGTCTTTCTCCTGATAAACAAGGTAATCTAACCTATCTTCCACTTCTTTCATAAATTCTACTTTATTATTTAAATCAACATCTGAAATTGGCTGACCAACTTTCAGCCTAGTTTTAAATCGTTCAAAATCTTCTCGAACTTTCTTCATTACAGAACCAGTTACTTGTTCTGCACTGTAACATAATAATTGGTTAAAGTTAATAAGGCGCAATGCATAGTAAAGATTTTTAATACACTTGTAAAGTGCTTACTTATACTTATCAATAAGTCGCTCAATTTCTGGGCACAGAGTTTCAATTTTTGTAATTTCATCGTCAAACATGAGATAACGATGAACAAGGTAATGATACTCCGAACCTTTTATCGGCAAATGTTTCCTTAACTATTAAATTTAAGCAAAGGTTAATTCAAACGCAAAATCAAAACCTTTATACACGATTTAAAATAAAAATCACCTGTCCAATAAATGGAGGCAAGTTATTTTGTATCAAAGGGTCGCTGTAAACATAATTTTGATACAGACTCTTATTGATAGAGCTCCATGTCAAGTTGGCTTTCCTAAAAAGTTCCTTTTGCAGGGGTTCTAACAAATCAGAAATATGTGCAGCTGTCGCAATTAATGCTTCATATCCATCTAATAGTTCTGTTTAAATTGATAATAGTTATTATTTGTGAAATGACTTTTTAAGAAAAAAAAAAAAATATTTATAAAACCGTGATTCTATCAAAATATTTACTTGTTAAAAAAACTTCGGCCAAATTATCGATACTACGATCATAGAGAAGAGTCAACAATTGAACTTTTAAACCTATCACAAATTCTTGCGCCTGACCTACAAGCCACATAAATAAATGATAAGGTACTCTATCAAATAATCTGAAAATAATTAATAAGATATAGAAATAGTACATCCAAGTAACGTGGGCACATATTATTAGAATTTATCGTGATCTTTTAGTAAGTACTTACAAAACTACAGACTTTCTCAGTTCAAAAAAGTTTTCAATGGAGTTTTTAATAGAATCAAGATCTTGAGATCGCTGAGGCAGTGAGGATGTAGGCGAATTTGCAGAAAACCCAGAGGTCTCCATGATACAATTAAATGTATACCGAATATACTGTCTCAAATCAATTCCAAGACGCCTTAATTTCATCATCTCTTGCAAGTCTTCCGTCGACAAATCTCTGTAGGGCAGCAAAAGCAACTTGTAGTCGTACTTAGAATTAAAAGTCAAGTATGGCTAATGTTCTCCTTTAAGAAGAACATTAGAATTAGAAAATAGACCGACCTTTTCTTCCATTTGCAGTCTTCACAGTTACACAGATCATCCGTACCAGTAGCATTAGCAATGCGATATTGCCGCTTATTTTTACCATTTTTCACAGTATCTTCACTATTCAGTATCACACCTCCCGACAATCGATCCTCTCTTACATCCACTTTCTACAAACAAAAAATGATAAATCACACAAAAGTAAAGATACAAATCCGCAATAGGATCCTTCCATAAAGTAATGTATTTACAGGTACATAAAAACTGCTAGATAATTAAAGTATCTTAAAAATTTCTTCTCCGTTAACGTAAGCACCAACAGTCAAATTATTGAAAATACACACGAGCAAAGAGAGAATCAAGGAGAGAGAGTTCCTTCGCAAAATGTAATAAGCACTCGTTAATTTTAAGCATTCGACATCCTGTTTGTTGTTACAACTGGTTGTTCCAATAGGCAAAAATGCATAATCGACTTCCAAATGTAACGACAGCCCAGAAACTTGGTACTTGCACCAAGTAGTTCAGGTCCCTTGCAGCAACAGCATTGAGCTTACACCTTACCAGGTAAAACCTTACCTCCTCGCAGAGCAGAGCAGGTTCGGACTTAGGGCTGGCATCGAGGGGCTGCTGCTGCAGCAGGTCCTCCACTGGAGGCAGCGGCGGCGGCGGCGGCTGCGGCGGCTTGAACTCCTCGACAACACTAGCACACACAGTCTCGGCGTAGTCGCTCTTGGGCACGTCACTCTCGAGTTCCTCACTGGCGTTGTCATCCCTCGCGGGCTGCTCCTTTGCGAGAACGTCGCCCATGGTAGTGCTGCTGGTCACTCTCTCGGCCTCGTTGTCAGCAGCTGGGGCGGCTTCTTCGGAGGAGGTCGGGGAAGGAGGAGTGCTGCCAGTGAGAAGCCTGTTCTCCGAGTCCTCTCGCTCGCTGGTCATTCTACGTGTACAGGGGGTTGGCGACGAAACAGGAGACGAGCAACCCGGTGCGCGATGCAAGCGATGCTCTCTCTCTCTCTCTCTCTCTCTTTTTTTTCCCTCTCTCTCTCTCTCTCTCTCTCTCTCTCTCTCTATCTATGTATCTCTCTCTCGCGCGCGCTCCCTTCTTATCGCTCGCTCTCACCCCTTGGCGCACGCAGCGACGGTGGCGGCGGCGGCGGCGGCGGCGGCGACGAGGAGGAGGAGGAGGAGGAGGAGGAGGAGGACGACGACGACGACGACGACGAGCTCGAGGTCGAGGACACCGTCGCGCATCAAATTAGTCTCGCAGTCGTCGCACGATTCGCGGACGACCAGCAACACAGCACATGCTATCAACACACACTCACGCTCGCTCGCTCGCCCGATTTCTCTAATATGGCGGCGGCAGCGACCAACACACGCTCGTCCACATCCACCCACACGCGCGCACAGGTCACAGCGAAGAAGAAAGGCTCACGACGCGCGCGTCATTCGTAATGCGCGCGCCTGTGTGCGTGTGGGGTTGTCCTCGGAAAGAGCGAATCGTTCTCTAATGAAGAACTGTATATAGAATTGCAATATGTGGCGAATTGCGCTTGAGACTCGAGATGAAAATATATTGAAGTTCGAGTAGCGAAGACGTGACTTTTCTCGCGTTACTTAACTCGGCTTGTCAGCTTCTTCCTTGCACTACGTCTCCGTATAGATGCGTTAAGTTCAGGTGTGCGTTGGGAAAAGGAGCGAGAGGGACAATGAGAAAAAAAGAAGGAAGCATGTGTTAAGAGAGCAAGGATCCGCGTTCTTGTCTGACTTTGGCAAGACTTAACTTACGTGATCTGTGTTGTAAAACTTGTAAGAATAATTCTTAAATTCTTCAATTCTTCAATTAGAGAAGAGAATGAGGAAATTAACTTAACTCGGCGAGGTTATCTTTGGAAGATATCGTACAAATCATACAACGCCAAACCGTTTTTACTTACGAATTTACGTTATTTACGAATCATTTTTATTATCTTGAAAAACAAAACGAAAAAAAAAAAAAAAAAAAAAAAACTTGTCTACGAAATCTATCAAATGGTAAAAAAAACTTACTATTAATACATAAGAATTCTAGCTGTGATTAATATTCATGCTGCAAATATTTACTTAAACTTTTACCCTGGTTTTAACAATTTCGATAATTTACAAACGAATTGCGTACAATTTATCCGCAATAAAAGAGACAAAATTTCCTTCGCTTAAGAAAGAACAGGATTAGACGAATACGAATTCAAAATCCATATAAATCGAACACGTTTCCATGGTAACTTTTTCGTTTTTTCGAAATTTGAATTTAGTTCTATTAGTGCTCGTTAATTGCGAAACAAAAAATACCATCGTAAAAGGATAATACGAATTTTAGTAATGTTAAACATAGAAATAAGTGTCAGTATTTTGGAAACGTCATGTGGTTTTTAAGAATCGTTAAGCAAAATTAATTGGAATAATTTTAAGGAGGAAATTTAGTAAAATAATTATTTTCAGCAAATTGATGTCACTCCAATTTCCAAATAAAACATGCCTTCAATTGTGAAACACTGCATTTATAACTTACGATATTAAAAATTACAATGGGAACCAAGAAACAATTTATGTATACGTACCAAAGGCATCTACGCAATAGTTACCCGCAATATGGTATAATTACATAGCTTATTTACAATGTCTATTCCAATTACTTTAATACGTTAGAATTATAATACTAAACCAACAAAGATTTACGACGTTTAATTCTGTTAAACCAAAGGTTTTTCAGTCCGTAATAACACTGAGCCAACACTAGCGCAATAAATGTACATTAATCTATTTCGTAAGAACACGTTCAATAAAATATAAAATAAATTGTCGGCTCAGTGAAATCAAACAATTGCATTTGAGAATTTCGTTAAAAATTTTATCAATTGCAAATTAAATAATATTTTATTCATAAATATATTGAAATATATTTTTCCGATTGTCATAAAATATTAGGAAATATGTTATAAATATTGTATTTTATCAAATAATACATAGTTTATTATTTCAATTAATTGTTCTAAGAAACATTTTTGTTTGCGTTATATTTTTTGTTAATTCGTTTTATTAGCCAAATTCTAAATGTACATTTAGAATACAAAAAAACCATTTATTTAAATTTTGAAATACAAATCATGCGAAAACAAATTGATTTGGCAAAAAGTTTGTAAAAGTTTCTTTGGTTAAATAAAATTCTTTTTAACAAAGATTATAGAAAAATGATATATATATACATATTTACGTATTATTGTTGGCATGCGTAAGTTTTTATATTTTGTATGTTATTCCTCGCATATAAAAAATAACGCTTGAAATAATGTTTGAATTGTTAGAAACTAAGTACTGCGGTAGGATTTGAACTACTTTTACAGTCGTAATAAAGTAAGTTATTTATACAGAACAATAATAGAGACTTTGAATTCGTGTATCGATTATGAAGCATAAGTGCGCGATTTGATGAAAATGTTAATTTTTCTTTATTTGTATTTTCAACGTCGCACTTGAGAATATCATTGCGACACTTGTTATATTACTTTTTAATATCTTTATACGAGAGACAGGTTATATCGAAGAAATAAATTTGTAAAAACATAATCAGTTTTAGAAATTTGAAACAAAAATTGCTTTTGGTTGATAATAGATTACTTTAAAGACATTTTATAATAAACGTAATTCAAACGTTTATTCAAACGTCAAAATTTATAGAAATAAATTTTGTTAATAGTGACTCAATAGTTAATTAAAGAAGAAAATATTTTCACTTTAAATGTTCACGAAGAAAATATGTTATGAAATATGAAAATATTAAGTTACAAAATTTTCAGAATTTGAGATTTGATGATTTTATCTTGACGCTTTATATAAAATGCATTGGTCAGAAAACAATTAAGTAATCATTACTCTGGTAATTGTGAATGAAAAGAAAACCAAACACATTGATAAATTTTGATGAAAAAAATCTTTAATCAATTATGAAATTTTGGTTTAAAATAAATTTTCGAATTTGGAAATGTATCTGATTAATTCGATGTAGAATTTTGATTAAAAAAAAAAAAAAAAAAAAAAAAAAAAAAAAAAAAAAAAAAAAAAAACAAGTATGATTACTCGAAGGTATTGAGCTTATTTCTTACTCAAACAGATTTCTAATGTCTAATTTCTAATTTTATTTCTTATAATATTAGATAAGACAACAGTTGACATTTTCTTCTCGTTTAATATATTATATTAATTATTTATGCAAGATTCAAATGTTTTTCTATCTTTTTCTCGAATTTTAACGATTACAAATATTTAGAAAGTGGTCTTAGAATTGTTGAAGTTGTTGTTAACTATTTTATTGTAAAAAATATCTTGGTGTTGCTATGTTACAATAAAAATATTTATTACGCCTACGTTATTTTATCGCAAAGGACCATGGAATTTAAATAAATATTATACTACTACGATGTTTTTAGATTTATTTAAATAATAATTTCTTTGGTACTATCAATTTAACTTTATGAAATGGCAGAATACCGCCTACAATTTAGAATTATCTTTTCCCTTAATACTAAAATATGATTTCAGACAATATAATATTTAAAAGAAGTTACAAAATATCAGTAGATACGAATTAATAATAAACTCGGAAGAATCCTTTAAGAAATTTAATATTCTTCTCGTACATCATCAAGAAGGCGTGATTTACGTAATCGCGATTATTATCAATGATAGTTAATTCAAATTCAGTCATTCAATCCTTCTAGAAAATATTTAAAATTCATCCGTTATTTTTCAACGTTAATTTGACATGAAAAATTGATTTCTTCGTAAAATATTATTAATGAATTGTATAAATCTGGAAAAACTTATTATTGTACACGATACAATTAGTTTTTATTTTTATTAATAAAGGAGTGGATAATATTCTGTTGTGTTCAATCAAAGAAACGTTAAATAAGTTTTGCTTTATTTTATATTAAAAGAACTATTATTTAGAAGGCAAATATTTACAAATTTTTTAAATTACATCAAATCGAATGTTGCGCTATGTACAGTTTGTTACATTAATTGGTTGCGATGTAAAGTTTAATAAATCGGCGAGCTTTGACTGAAAAAATCAGTAATTCTATTTATACGCATTGTAAAACTAATTCATAGTTTAAAAATGTAAATTACATTTCAAGATATTTTAAAAGTTCTAACTTTTTTTTTCATCAACTTATTGAACAATTTATTCATTATTTTATTTATTCCTGTTAGGTACAAAATATTTACATAAGACGTATACTGCCAGGTGTAAATAGTTTTACTCGTCGATCAAATAATTTAAATAGATACAGCATTTCTTCTGGACACTTAATTTTTAATCTTTCACTTTGCGATTTCCAACAAATACTCATTTTACCAGAAACATTTTCAGAATAGCCTGTTTCTAACGGTTGGATACTTATTACAAGATCAGCAAAATGTCGTAGTCCAAATGCTATTACGTTTGGCTCGCACAATTCTTCGACGCTTTTATAAACATGGCTTGCGATACAAATTGTCAGAAGTGGTTCTATATTTGTAAATGACCTTACACATCTAATAAAAAGCCAAACATCTGGAATATTTAATCCCACGTTGAACAGGTGACTTATGTCATCTATAATTATGTACACTTTTTGTGAATCCATTTCTTTCTTAATCGACGCACATTCATCTTTAATAAGTTGAACAATTTGTTTTACCAAATCAGAACTTTTATTTTTTATATCAAATTTCAGTGATTTGTTATTATTGTATTGCGTATTATTCTCATTCTGAATATTTTGGAATACAATATTAAGCGGTTCAACTACTCTAACCCTTGAACCACGTAGTTTCATAAGATTATATCCAAGCTTCATTCCAACATTGTGAAAATGTGAGAAAGTATTATGAAATAAAACAAAGCATATAACATGATTTTTATCCATGCAATGTGATGTAATGGCATGAAGAACAAAATTTGCATCGGCATTATGGTACTCTTCGATGAATATTATATTTTTGCTCATATCAACTTTATCGATACCAATGGTTTCTTTGACTTCTTCCATTTTTATTGAAATACTGCTGAAATCGTGCAAAGAGTGTACTTTTAAATTTGAAGGATAAGATATAAGATAGTTATTGTTAAAATGATTAAGAAGAGACTGGTATTATAATTACCGTACACTTATAAATACACATTAACTTTTTAATGAAGGAAGAGGAAGAGATAATTCAAAATATTTATAAGGACCACGTGCTTTGGTCTTGATTAAATTGATTAAAACAACATAGTTGTCGAAGTAAAATGTCTCGAAAACGTATTTAACCGTAGGCCAAATAGACAAACTTGTAAAAATATTTTTGATATTTTACATTAAATGTCGAAAATTTGATTCAATTCGTGAATTTATAATACAGACATTAATTTTCAAAGTGTATTTTTCTCATTTACCAAACATACTACGAATTGTATAAGAAAATGAGACCTAGAATTCCAGTGTTACATTATTTTGGATTACAGAATGTTATATTGCTCCATCGCATGACGAC
This sequence comes from Wiebesia pumilae, assembly GCA_018907045.1. NCBI lineage: Eukaryota > Metazoa > Arthropoda > Insecta > Hymenoptera > Agaonidae > Wiebesia > Wiebesia pumilae. The sequence goes on along the minus strand of JACCHZ010000136.1, from coordinate 259,207 downwards.
GCCACTGATGTTATCCCTCCCTCTTTTTGCCTGCGCGCATTTGCGATTTTAAAATATATTCCCAGGAAGAAGTAAATAAGTTCTTTATGAATATATGAAAAATGCTTGAAAAGAATTTTATTTATAATTACAGTTGAATGTAATTCGGTATATAAACAGAATTACAATTAATAAATGTATACCTGCATCATCTAATATTTGTACTGAAAAAACTGGAACGACTCTAAACTATCGCTGAATATATCATGTAAAGCTTTCGCTAAATTTCTATTTTGTAAAGAATCACGAGTGTTAAGTATTTTTTCCACGTCGTATTTTTATACAGACATATGCTGATCTTGTTAGACGGCAGATCCGATCGAACTATTAAAATACCTCTAAAGTTGATAGCAATACCTACTGATAAATAAATTTATTTTACAATAGCTTCGGATAATTTTATATTAGGAATATTAAACAAATTTAAGGTGTGCGCAAGAGTGTCATCTTATCGTAATATAGGCGTTAAGATCGGCCACTTGAACAGTTCTACGTGCGCTTATATTCATAGCCTATTGGGGCGCTTTGAACTGTTTCGCTGACTTTTTGCCGAGGCTGGTTCTTTTACATCGAATAACCTCTCAACCTCACTGTTATTGAGATACCAGTACAAACATTTTCTTAGTTTTTGTATGAAATAGGTAAATATTAATTCAAGTTAATCATGGCGAAGTTTGATTTGACATATCGTATTGGTCAGTACCTCGACCGGCACTTAGTATTACCGCAACTTGAATTTCTCAACGCTAATAAAGTAAGTTTTTCCAACACCTGCTTCACTTTTCCATGTGACAATTCGTCACTTTATCTCTTGCTTTATTTACAAATACTTGTTATTTTTTATATCAGTTTATATTATAAGTTTATGCCGTGTATTAGTCCTTTTATCGTTCCAAATGTTTACTAAATATATTTGTCTAACTGTCCATCGAGTAAGTTACAGAAACTACTTTTTAATGTAATTTTAGATTTTCGATGAAAAAGATTTGCTTCAAGCTAAACTTGACACCCTCAGTACAACTAATATGGTTGATTATGCCATCGATGTAAAAGAACAACTGTACCCGAATACCACTGTGCCAGAGGTTAGTATAAAAGCTAGCTTTAGTGCTGAATATTTATATTTTAATTATTTAGTGAATATATATAAAAAATTGTAATTTGCTTTCTAATGTATAGGAATTAAGGAATAAACGAATTGAGATTCTACAAGAGTTGAGACGATTGCAAGACGGTTCTAAACTTTATCTCATATTAGAAGATGATGCAATTATGAAAAAAATGGAAAGTATGCGAGACTCCAAAGCCTTGATCAAGTTTCTTGAAGAATCAGCAGATGTTAGTATCTACATTATATATTATAATTTATCTGTAATCTATTTATTAATTTGAAATTGCCAATCTGTGTTTCAGTTCAAAATAGAATTGATGGATGGTATAGTAAGGCTTGCTAAATATAGATACGAGTGCGGTAATTATACGGTGTCAAGTTCATATTCATACTTTTATATGTTAGTTATGTCTCCCACGGACAAGGTAAATAAAACATAGATATTTTATAATATACAGCTTTAATGGAAAAAGGTAATTCTTCAAAGAGCCGATTCAATTTTTAGAATTATTTAAATGTATCGTGGGGAAAATTGGCATCGGAAATTCTCACCCAAGAGTGGGATACTGCCCTTGAAGATATTAACAAGTTACGCGAATATATCGACAGTAATGTTGGAATAGGCAATCCGCTACAAGTGCTCCAGCAGCGAACTTGGTTAATTCATTGGAGTCTTTTTGTATTCTTTAACCATATTAAAGGCAGAGATATGATCATTGATATGTTCCTTTACAGACCACAGTACGTATTAACGCATCGAACGGTATATTTTCTTATTGTAATTTATTATACGAATAATTTTAAGATAAGAAATGACAGATGTCAGACATGTTTTTGAAATTCAATGGGAGCTTACGTTTATGCTAGAAGAGATAAAAAAGTATCCGTTTGCTTTTAACAAATAGTTTTTTAATAATCTTATATTTTTGACTTCTATTACAAATGCGTATAAATGAAAAAACAAATTTGTAAAAATTGATGCAGTTTATTTATTTATTCAATTATCAGAATTCTAACATAAATATTATTATTTAACGAAAAATAGCGATTGGCAATTTAATTCTGAAAATTTTTAACTGAAATAACAGCTATTTATAAATAGTAATACAATTACATTTGTGTAAAAACAATTTTTAGTTACTTGAACGCGATTCAAACGATGTGCCCGCATATCCTGCGTTACTTAGCTGCTGCAGTCATTGTAAATCGATCAAGAAGGTCAGCGTTAAAAGATCTCGTTAAGGTCATCCAACAAGAGGCATACACCTACAGAGATCCAATCACTGAATTTCTCGAACATCTGTATGTCAATTTTGATTTTGATGGTGCTCGGCAAAAACTACAAGAATGCCAAACAGTTTTATGCAATGATTTCTTCCTTATCGCTCTTCCTAATGAATTTGTCGAAAATGCGAGATTGATGATCTTTGAGACTTTCTGCAGAATTCATCAATGTATTAGCATTCAGTGAGTTTCAATCGTAATTAATTTCTTAGTACTCCGTGATAAAAGAAAATGCTCACTTTTAATTCCTAAAACAGAATGCTCGCTGAAAAGTTGAACATGGAAGTCGATGTTGCAGAATGTTGGATTGTAAATCTGATTCGAAATGCGAGACTCGATGCTAAAATAGACAGTAAATTGGGACACGTTGTAATGGGAGGACAGCCTGCTTCGCCCTACCAACAACTTGTTGAAAAAATTGAAACATTGAGCGTGCGAAGCGAGGCTTTAGAAAATTTAATAGAACGAAAAGTTAAAGCGAAAAACCAAGACTCGATAAATATAGTGTGGAATTAATAAAGGTTATACATTTTTAATTAATACGAAAATTATTTATTTATTAAAATATATAATATATTTAAATATTTATACAAAATATGTATTTCAGATTTAATCGTGCTGGAACCTGAAACTATTTTACAAAAGGGAAACAATAGGTATCGAAGATCTAAAACTAAACTGATTTTTATATGACGTAAAAAAGAATTGAACGTTAATAGCTTGATTTTCAGTAATTACAATTTTCAATGTAGTTTAAGACAAACGTGCTTAAGACCTTTTTACAGTGCGATAAATGAAAATAAATATATTTACAAAAGAAATATTAGAGTTTTTTTTAAGCCATACTTTTGTATGTTGCGTATTATAAACTTTATGAAAAATTCGTTTTTTGCTTTATTTATTGTAATAGCGTATTATTTCAAATGTGACGAGGTAGTTTTATAATAATTTAATAAAATTAAATTATAGATATCTATTTGATGCATAAGTCTTACTATTAAAAATTATGAATACTTGTTGTTTCTTATAATAATTATTTTTACCGTCGACTGTTTCAGCTTTAAAGTGAAAGGAATACGCTAATACTATAATAAATGTATTTACATCTGTACAAAACGTTTTTTAAATATTGTTATATAAACAATTTGTTCACCACTGCTATGATCTACATTAAAGATTTTCTATTTGAATATAATTTTTTTCTAATTTGTTAGAATTGTTCAAAGCTTCCTTTTGAATTATTAATTCCATCGACATTTTTTCATAATACATCTAAAGAGATAAAATAGTAATTTTTTCCTTTTTGCGTGTATCTGTGAATGATTTTTGAGTTACTAGTCAATGAATTGGTACTTCCACTCGGTTGCTTTCAAATATTCCAACTCCTTCCTTAAACTTTGTACGCGTTTTTGATGAAGCTCTCGATTCACACATTTCTGGTGTTTTTGAACCTGAAGATCTGATTTAATACGATTCATAAATTTACTTGTATTCGATGGTTCTGAGCCCTTTGATTCCTGCATTCTTTGACCCGTTGACGAGCCTAAATTTGTCGTTGATAGGCCAGACGTATTCATTCTTTCAATTGTTTTCCTATGAATAAATGTATAATAGCACAGCTGTCATTTTATTATAATTTCGATAGCACGCGAGATGTAATTGACAATTTAGATAATACATTTTTTTAAGAAATTAATCGAGTGTACACTTTGAACATGAAAAGCACTAAGCAGAAAGAGTAGGTAAGGGGTATTTAAACGTTAAAATCTTTAAAAAATGTAATACTCAGAATGGCATGGATTTAACGTCAATATTAAATGAAAAATTTAACCTATTCCAGGTAAGCGATACGAAGCGGCAATGAAATCCAGAAAATTTGAAAAATTTTGAAAGAGTGTAGAGTAGCACGCAACCGAGCAAAGGTCATCCAACGACTAGAGAAGAACAAAATCAGCTGTTTTTTCTTGATCGCGCACTAACTTAATAATGAGAAGAGCAAACGCTAAGCAACCGCCACCGCCGTTGCCGTCGTGGGTAAAGGGCAAAAAACATTACGGATTTTGCTGTGATCCGTATAAGAACGAGCCACTCTCGAACAATCGACCGGAAAATGATCCAACGCTTAAAAATGTTGTTATGGAAGGCAGCGGGCCAAACGTCAAAATTCGACTCCTTGAACTGGATCGAATGCCACCACCTGTGAAACGACCCAGAAAATGATTCTCTTGCAGACTTTATTGTACAATCACACCCGAGAAACGACATTTTTACAAAGAAAATAAGTGATTTCAAATTTACTTTATGTAGTTTACTTTACTGAGATTACAGTAGCTTCTGACAAATTTTAAGTCGTCTAATAATCATTGACCGCCCATCGTTATATTTCGCCTTTCGCTATTTTTTACATAGAAAATTACTTCAATAGAATCATGTAGAAGTAAGAATTAACTGTTTTTTTTTCTTACAACATTTAGATAGATAGATAGAACTCGCACGCTTTATTCGATGTGCTGCAAGGAATGTGACAGATAATTATACGAAAAGCATTAATTTTATTTAGCTTTTTTTTTATTAAACTTTATTAAGAAAAATTAGATTTTCATAATGTACAAAATCTTTAATTTCAAGATTCTAAGTTATAGCACATAAATAATAATTCAATGCTGTTAGTCTAGTTCAAATGATGAATTTCAATTGAGAAATTAGTACGCATAAAGGATGTAGGTAAATCTGCCTGATACACTGGATTAAATGTATATAATATATTTAAAAGGTTGCTTAATTCTATTTATTAATTTACATATGTTAACGAATTATGACACTCGGTTACAATAATTTGTTCTTTTTTTAAATAACAATATCGAATGCCAAAATTCAATGTTTTTACAATCTACTTTGAAATCATTCTGTCTTAACGTTAGCTAAAATTCAAAATTTAAAAAACAGGAAATATTGAACAACGAAACAACTTTGTAATTCTAATATAATTAACGCATTTTTGAAAATTACTAATAATTTCTTAACAATCTATTTTCTGGTTATACTTAATGTGTTTCGAGAACGTCTCTTCTTATAAGCTGCCAAATTTTTTTACGCGTATACAGAGATGCAGTCATTTATTTTGAGATAATACAGTAAATAGCACCAAACAGTTGAAAAAATAAATTACAATGGCATATCTAAAAAATAACAAGAAAACTCGTAAAATAATAAATATATCTTTTAAAATTTGTTTCATAAACTTATATATATTTCTGCGCTTCACAAAAGCCTTTTAAACCAAAAAAGATTTACGTGTAGTTTCACCACTGACACTTTTTCGAGTTTTAGTCTTTGGTGAGCCACTGAGTGGTTATTATATTATAAGAATGGTTATCTACAAACTTTAATCGAGAACATACTTTACTTAATTACAAACAATGTGTAAAATACGATTTAATTGCTTTTATGAATTTTTTACTAAACATTTGTATAATACATAGAATATACCCTCGGTATTAAAAATATTATATTAAATTATTAGAAAAAAAGTGAAGAAATCAATAAATAATAATCTACAGTTAACATTTTCAAAATTTGAAATATACTAATGAATCGAGATAGCAATTAAGTTTTCTTTTAGTATTTGATTAATAAGTTACGATTTTAAATGAAAAGAATTTTATAAAATATCTACTTATGGAGAAGCAGTAAACGAAGAAAAATATTCCATTAACTTTGTGCTTTCAAGAAAAATTCTTATAATTCTGGAATGTCCTTATTTATTTAAATAATATCTCCGTCTTATCTTGAGTACTGTAGAAGCGTATTTTGAGTGTATGAGTAAATGTGGGTAAATGTGGGAAAGCACGCTATTAGTGTGCTTGACTGATGGAGTCAATAACTGCGTAAGCTCCAGTTTAAGCACATTTGTCATTCACATTTTGGAAGTACTTTATATTTACTTCCAAGAACCATTTTATTACTGGAAAATGAACACTCGAATCAATCAGAATATCATAATTTATTCATCAATAACCTTGAGAAGCAAATTTTAACCATCTGATATTCTTTGTAATTCATGAAATTATCAGTATTTTCTGAATTTCTGTGGATTTCATTTTTTTATTCACATTCGGAAAAGCTGTATTATTTTGAGCTTCTTTATCTATAGAAAGCTATTTCATCTGAAATTGAATGGCGTTACTGTCAGAAATCACTTACTTGGGTTTTTGTGATTTTATTGTTCAATGTTAAATTGAAAAGAATCAGTTCTTTAAGAAATTCTTAAATTCTTGTTACTCTGACTCAATTTGAATATTATTGATGAAAGAAGATGTGTTAATTCTTATGGTTGTTAATGATATCATCATTGGAAGAAATCTTGTTTATAGATCACTGAGACTCTTGTCCCTTCGACTCAATTTCAAGATTATTGTTATCGATCGACGAAATTGTGTCTTTGGATTCTTGTGATTGCTGCTTTTCCATTTTCATTTGATTGGAATTGTTGATAGTAAGAATTTCATTCGTAGATTCTTGCGATTTTTGTTCCTTCGTTTCATCCCTAATATTATCATCGAGTAAGTAAGTTATTTTTTTGGATTCTTGTAGCTGCTGTTTTTCTGCTTCGATCCGAAGGTCATTGATGTTGGAGGATATATTATTTATACATTCTTGCGATTCTTGCTTTTCTGCTTCGATCCGAAGGTCGTTGGCGTTGAAAGACGTATTATTTATACATTCTTGCGATTTTTGCTCTTCTACTTCGATTCGAAGGTCATTGGCGTTGATAGACGTATTATTTATATATTCTTGTGATTCTTGCTTTTCTGCTTCGATCCGAAGGTCGTTGGCATTGAAAGACGTATTATTTATACATTTTTTTGATTCTTGATTTTCTGTTTCGATCCGAAAGTCATTGGCGTTGAAAGATATATTATTTATACATTCCTGCGATTCTTGCTTTTCTGCTTCGATCCGAAGGTCGTTGGCATTGAAAGACGTATTATTTATACATTTTTTTGATTCTTGATTTTCTGCTTCGATCCGAAGGTCATTGGCGTTGACAGATATATTATTTATACATTCCTGCGATTCTAGATTTTCTGCTTCGATCCGAAGGTCATTTATGTTGGAGGATATATTATTTATACATTCCTGCGATTCTAGATTTTCTGCTTCGATCCGAAGGTCATTTATGTTGGAGGATATATTATTTATACATTCCTGCGATTCTTGCTTTTCTACTTCGATGCGAAGGTCATTGGCGTTGAAAGATATATTATTTATACATTCCTGCGATTCTTGCTTTTCTGATTCGATTCGAAGGTCATTGGCGATGGAAGGAATATTATCTATACATTCTTGCAATGTTTGTGCAATTTCGATCTGAATATTATGATCGTTTAAATGAACGTTATTTTCGCCTTCTTGCGAATGCTGTTGTACTGTCATGGTTTCAATAGTACTATCGCTCGTAATGATCTTGGATCTCGATTCTTCCGTTTCTTGCTCATCCATTTTATCAGTTTTTACTGTTTCCTCGTGATTCATCAGGATTTCAGAAACATTTTGGCCTTGATAAAAGAGCGATAATTGCACGGGTTGCTCAGATTCTAAGCGTTGAGACGAGGTCTCGTGGACTTCAAATCGATATTCAATAGTTACATCCTCCGTCAGATCCATAAATTTTTCACATGCAGTTTTTGACCAATTTTCGATACCATCTGGCATTTTTAGAGAGCAGCAAGTTGCCAATGGAGGAATTCGCACTAGATTGTCGGGTAATTCGCGCAGAGTCGACTGCGAGTCGGTCACCGCCGCATTACCATAATCTATGTAAAAAACCTCGGTACCGCTTTCACCGTGTGACAAAATCTTGGATCTGTACCACTGACCATCTTCATCGAATTTCGCTGCTACCATCTTACCTTCATTTATCTCTGTTACTAAGTCTAAGCTCTCCGCCACTAGCAACTTATCCATGATGACATCCAAGTCCGAGTAGTGGCTCTTCTTGTGTATCCAGAATTCCGAAGGCGAATTCACGTAACTTATGGTACATTCTTCTGTACTTAAAAGATTCTCCTTACAGATTGGAGAAAGTCGCTCTTCCGTCTTAATGTCTTCAACCTCTGCGAGGATATTGTCTTGTTTCGAAGACTGATTAGATTTTGCACACAATTCCAAAAGCTTCATAGCTACGTCCTTGGAATCGTGAGCGAGTTTGACAAGGCAAGTTTCGCCTTCCTCAATGACGTCGAGAAGAAAAATAGTCGAGCCCTCGTCCGCTAATTTGGTGAATTCGTCATTGATACCGTGCGGCCAGTGCTCGACTCCGTCCGGCTTGGCCAAGCCACACTTTCTAGATAGTGGCCGAATATCGACCAAGTCTTCCGGAATCGTCCTCAAATCCTTCGTTAATGCAGAGTTACCGTAATCTATATATCGGACTCGCGTTCCGTCCTCGTTCTGCGAGAGCACAATCGCTCGATAATAGTAATTGTCTTCGGGGAAGTGAGCAATACAGATGAGTCCCTCTTTAATTTCCGTCACAGGTTGAAGAATAGGAGCCATCACTAGTCTGTCCTGCATCATCTCCAGCTCGTTAACGTACTTGTCTTCTTGCATCCAAAACGTGTCTACCGAAATAATGCTACTCACGAAGGCCGATCGAGGATCGAGCTCAATTTCCTCTATCACTTCCTCTTCGAGTTCTTCGGAGCAGTTGAGGTAGGCGGCATACCTCTCCTCGACGAGCATTTTACAGATGCTTTGATCGTCCAGGAACAAGTCGACGCGCATCGGGGCCTTATTGGTAATTATAAGCGCCTGTAAGGTCTTCTGGGTGAGTACGAGGTCGGAGAAGCGCGCGCAAGCCTCCTTGGGCCAGTCGTCGGCAGTGGCCGGCAGGACGTCAAGCTTGCACGGGATCGCGTATCCGTCAATGGCCTTCCACTTATCCGGTAGTTGTTTGAGACGAGCCATGCTGTTGTCGATGACGTCCGTACTTCCGTAATCGATAAAGCGAACGGTCGTTATGTCGACGTCCGCGTCGAGAACCTCGGATCTGTACCACTGATTGTTAAGCGAGTACATGGCCAAGCAGAGCGACTTGACAGCGGGAACGACGCCGAACTGAAAGAACGGCGTGGACGTCCGCTGAAGCTGATTTTGTAACTCCGCGATGTTTTTCATCTGCTCGCTTCGCTGCAGCCACAGTTGGTTCGGACTGTCGACGTGCGAAACGATCACCTCGTACTTCTCGCCCACGAGCATATCTGGTAGCTCCACGTATTCGAATTGCTTCTGCGCTGTCTTCGTCACTACGTCCAACGATACCAATTTTTCACTGATTTTTTCGCCATTCTCTGTCAGTTCGGCGATCCATTTTCGATTGACGTTATAGAGCGTTGCCGAGAACACCTTGTTCATCATGATTGGCTGAAGAACATCTCTTTCTGCGCTCAGGCTACCACCTAGACTCACGGTCAGTGACACCTCCACGCTAAGTTGATGAGGCACGTAGAACTGAGGTTTCAATGTTCGCAGATTTTCTATAGGTACGTCCACGATAGTTCCGAAGTCAACGAGCATTATTGTGGACTTAGTCTCGTTTAGTTTCGTTACTTTAGCTCGATACCAAATTCCGTCGTTGTTTAGCGCTGCGTACACTTGATTCTCGATAGGTACGACGCACTCTTTTACCTTCGAATAATAATTCGATAGCTCCTCCAGAAGTTGTTGTATCTTAGTCTTTTCTGATATTCGTTGCAGCCAGATGCTGTTGGAACTGTTGATCCACGAAACAGTGACATCATGCGTAGAACTTAAAATCTGCATACTACATATTGGGCTTATTGTTTCGGAGTTTTGAGTCTCTATCACCTTTATCTTGTTGCCATGCGTGTCAAATAATCGGACTACAAGACTGTGAATTGAAAAATACGTACATAATTTAGTAATGATTATTTTAAGTTAAAAAGTTATTTGATAAGTTATAATACGTACGACAAGGATGATAAAATATTTTAATAAATGTAATAAAAGTAAATATAGGCAAATAAGAAATAATTGTTTTTAAATTAATAAACACGAGACAAAGCGTATTTTATGCCATGAAATTATCATCCGTGGGCCTCTTTTGCATTTAAATTGTGAACAATGATGTTAATATACCTGTTGCATTCGACTGTTTCGACAAAAATTTTAACATCTTTTCCAACGATCATTTTTTTTAACGTTTCATCTGATCTCGTTGAAAGCGGTAGATCAAAAAGATCACATTCAATCGCCTGATTTTGCATCACTGAGAGTTGTACCGGTAGTCCTATCATCTAAATAAGATCAAAGTTATGGAATTAAAATACATTCCAAAAAATTATACAGTCTTATAATCTTTACAATTTATACAATTTATTCTTTTAAATTAAATATGTCACTTTTTCAGAATAATGGTTTTTAGCAATATTTTCAAATACAGATATTTGTTGACATATCAAGAAAGTTTAGTATAAATTATATTGAAATAAAAAAATGAAATTATCTATAAATGTTTGTTAAACGTATTAAATCTTTGTGATAAATGTAACATGATAAATTAGTGGTTAAATGTTATCAGATGTCCAAGGGTTTCCTGAAATTTAAAATATATAAATTTAAAAATTCACAAATGGAACATGCACAGAGTATTACAAATTCATGATTAATAAGATTAGTTGAGAGCCTTGTAAGTAATACTTTACATATTAATTACATATCATTGCTTCGATTAATCGATGTATTCGTGATTGATGCTTAATGACATTGATGATAAACAGTAACAATCAAATTGACGTGCACTTTCGGTTACATTTTCTCTCTCTCTCTCTCTCTCTCTCTCTCTCTCTCTCTCTCTCTCTTTTAAAAAAACTCACGCTATTGAAAGAAATTTGCTCGTGCTCTCCAGTATCAATGAGTCTTACTTTACAATTCGTTTTTGTAAATTTAATGACTACGCTTCGCCTCCACTTCCCGTTACAGTTAACTAGACAGCCAGCGCCGATACATACTTGATGGTATGACAGTCGTGGGATCACCTGACATTGGCACATTGCATATTCTTTTTTTAATCGTTTTCTAATTCTTTAGTAATAATTTTGTACTCGCAGCTATTTAATTTTTTTTCGAGACATTTGGATTTTATTTTTATCTATTTTGTAATTCCTTGTAATTTTATCTTATGAAACTGTATGATATTGCAATTTAAAATTTAGAAAACTTTTTATTTAGTCATAAAAAAAAAAAAAAAAAAAAAAAAAAAAAAAAAAAAAAAGATTGAAGTAAATACAGAAATTCGATGCTTTTATCTGTTTTAAAATTATTTTTATGCATTTTCATTTAAATAACTCAATTACTTCAGCACAAAATGTTTGATTAAGCTATATGAATTTTTTTGTTTTAAAAATAAAATATCATCTTATGATTAACCCTTATAATAAATTTGTAAACAAAAACAACAACAATTAAATCTTTATATTATAAATAATGTTATTAACTTTCAATTAATTTTTGAAATTATTTTGTTGGTCGAAACTACACACCTGATTAACTATCCAAATTAACTATATAGGGTCAAGACAATACTAATCTTTTCAAGCTAAACTTGCATTATTATCTATTTACATTTTAATTGTTTACTTAATACTCATATTTATCAACTAAATATGATGTGTTTCATTATATTCGACAACAAATTAAACAAATTTTAAATTATCCTAATTGTAAAAATCTTAACAAGGGTGTAAATCAATAAAAAAGAAAAACAATAGTAAACGTAATTTTTAAATACCGATAAAAAATATATCGACAAACCTGTGGATCTTTAGCAGCCATAAACGTGTCCACTTTTGTTTGACAAGTTTCTGCTGTGTGGAATTGAACGTAAAACTTGGCGTCGCTTTCCACATTTGATACTTTTACGTCTAAAGTTTGTCCTTCAAGAAGATTTATATCCATTCTAGGTACTTCCTGGTTTTCGATTGAATCTTATGCGAAATTTTTAAGAATTAAATCAATTAAAATTGATATAAAAGTTAATACAATATGGACACATGATGTAAAAATATATATAAAATAAGTATTATGTAATTCAAAAACTATTTACAAATAAATATAAATATTTAATTAAAAATGAAAATTTTACAAAATAGTCACCTTTAGTTATTTCGCCCGTAGCAACAGACGAGAACACGGCCATATTTTTATCTACTAAAGTACTACTAACGTCAATTCCATCATTTTTCAATGAGATAAAAAATTTGCCATCTTTTATCTCATGGAAAATACAATCAAATTTTTCTACATTAAAGAATTGACTCATTTCCGTAGAATTAGGCCAACTAGATCCAGATACAGGTGCAATATTTTTAAGACTGCAAAAAATTGCTTGTCTTGGTAATGCCATGAACTTTTTTTCTACTGCATAAATATTTCGTGGATCAACCATAGCTCGATCTCCATAATCTATGTATTGAACTACATGTCCTCGAGGCTTATGTAATTCTACTATTTCAGCTCGATATAATATCCCATCATCTGGAAGAACAGCTATAACTGAAGAACCAACCTACAAAATCAAGTTAAAAAATGATAAGAATTCAGATAAGAATTCAGTATTCAGATAAGCCATAAGACTATTGACAATTAATAGTACTTTAAGTTGTTCGGATACGGGTTGTCGCTTTACGTAAGTTTTTTGAATTTCATTCATCATATCACGGAAAACTTTCTGTTGATTTGCTAGCTGACAATAAAAATTTTCGGGGTTTATAAACCACGTAAGAAGTACATCATATTGGGACGATGGATCAAGTTTATTTTCCAGCCACTTTTCATCTGGCGAAGCATAATCAAACGAGACCAATTTTTCACCCTTAACAATTTCTCTCGTTCTGTTACGTACAACTTCTTTTTCCTTAATCAAATTCATACCATTAGCAAACAAGTCATTGATATACTTTGCTGAATCTAAATTGTTCGAAGTCGCTTCTTTGATAAGAATATTATAAACTCCATTTTCTTCAGATACGAATTCCGCTTCTAGAAGTTTATCATCGATTTTATTAGACAGTAACTCGGATTCTTTTGCAGCCCATTCTGTTTTTGAAGGACAAAACAATTTACAATGTACAGCTTGAGCAGGGAGTTTCAAAAATTCTTGTTCGATTTCTTTGATTTTGTCAAAATTAACCGTTTCAACATTTCCATAATCAACAAAATGAACAGTAGCTTCAGGAGCTTCAACAGTTTTGACAACTGCTCTATACCACTGTTCATCAACGTAGTATTGGGCTATACATTGTAGACCCGATTTGATTTCGGACGCATGTGCAGCCTATAAAATACAAATTTGTAGGGGTATAAGACCGCATTTATCATACATTGAAAATAATCATTATGATAAAAGAACTTTAAATCTAACCTTGCCTCCATTTTGTAAGGTAGTACATATTTTATTCATGATTATGTTTAATTCCTCGTTATCCGGACAGAGTTGTACATAAAAGCTCGATGGATCATTGTAATAAACCATTGTACAATTTTTAATAGCTCCGACGGTAATATTTGGCGGTGGAATTTTGGAGACTGACGCGGATGCTGGACACTTTGGTACCTCCTTGTAACTGGATGTTGAATTTTTTTGCATTTTTTCTTGTTCTGCATTTCTTAACTAAAATGAATTTATATCTTACAAAGGATAATTCGGAAAATTAAACCGTTGGCAATTCTAAACGGAATTCCGTGCATACCTTATCAAAACTAGAAGTATGATTATCCTTGGGGGATTTTAACTTTGTATTTACATCAGCTGCACCTATAAAAATGTTTTTTAGGCTCATATTTTTTCTTAGCACATTGGACATACATTTAATCAGTCGAAATGTAGTAAATTTAAATGTATCAGCCACATAGATGAATTTAATGTCGGGGTTAAAGTAGGGTACTTACTATTGTCATTTTTGCGATATGGGTCGTTCTCTCGTTCTTCGTTTTCCCACCTTCCAGGACGATTACGATTATTTGGCAGGCCGTCGTGTTTTCGCAGCTCCTCGTTACTTCGTCGTCCAATTCGGTTATTCCGTCTACCACAGCTTCGCGACGAAGTATCCGATTCCTTATCGCTACTTTTGTCTGAACCAAAATTCCTATCCAACCGTGAGCTTACATTACTTCTATTTTCCTTGCCCGCTCTAATAGCATAAAAATCGCCAGAGTCAAAGCTGTTATTACGATTAGAGGCTCTACTGAATCGATCGTTGTTCGAATAATCTTTCGATCCCGCGGATCCGTTCAAATTACTTTTACCAAATCGATTATTCTGAGTAAATCTCTCGACTTTACCTCCATCTTTGTCGAATCGATTGTTCTGCGCTCCATTCGCATAATCAGCGCTGATTCGTTTATATCGGTTGTCGAATCGTTCGTTTTCATTGTCTTTGCGAAACTTGGACTTAGAGCTTTCGTAAGATTCCAGATTATTAATCGTCTTGAAGGATTGCCCGCGTCCTCCTTCTTTCTCCCAATTACCGGTCCAATTATCACTAAAAACACCAATTTGTTCAATATATGTAATTTGTTTGGTGGATTAACAAGCTGAGAGCAAACACAACAATTTTCTGCATTTTAAAGTAACCAAAACCTTTTGTAAAAGCATGAATTATTCTTAATTAGAAAAAATTGTTAATGATGAATTTGATAATAAGTAAGTTATAAAAGTTCAATTATTAGTTTCTTTTTTTTTTCTTTCAATTTAGACAAACAGATTTTGTAAACGACCAGCAAACAAGTAACCTATTTTCGGTACTCAAATAAGAGGGAAATAAAAATTCAATCATTTCACTCCTTAATATCTTGGTAAAAAATTATAAATATAAAGATTAAATAATATTTGTTTCGACGACACATATACCTCATTGACTTGGAAAATTATTAAGAGTTACAAGGAATTGTTTGTTTATTCGCGTTTTTAAAGTGATAAAAAATTTAATCGAGCATAAGCTATTCTTGAGTTTTAAATGAAAATGTTTAAATTCAGAAGGCCAAATATTTCCATTTTTTTTTAAATTATATCTTTTGTACATAAAATAATTTTATATTACCAAATTAATATAAAAAGCGCGTATAATATACTACACAATCTGCTATTTTGGTTATAAAAGCTTGTATAGCAGAGGTTAAATCAGTTGTACATTTGTCCATTTACTTTGTTTTGTTTTTGTTTTTTCATATAATAAAATTATTATTATTAACATAAGTGTAAAATTCCGTAAGACCTTAAGTTTGAATACGTATAAAATTTAGAACAGTTATATTCTATAAAAATAGAAAGAATTACACGACGTAATTAAATAAAATTAAATATTTAAATATATTTGCATGTGTATGTTATAAGCAACAAGATTAATGTAGTTAAAAATAGATGCAATAATTTAATAAGCACAGCATTAGAAATAATCCCAGTCTTTATTTCTAATATTTTTACCGTGTTTTCGTATTCTTATTCTTAGTTTTCTGCTTCTGAACCAAGGATAACTGAGCTTTCACCTCACACCTATGATGCAATCAAGTCATTTTAATTTTAACTTAAACATATGAAAATTTATGATCAAGGCAGAATTTATTCTATTTCTACAACTGTAATTAATGTTCAGATAATTTTTCTCTATTACACACATATATGAATAAAAAATATTATTAACGAAATTTTGTAAATTAAACGAAAATACCGTGGGAAAATGAAAATATATCTTACTTTTGATTCGTTACTTGCAGAGGCTTCGAAGATGATTCTGGACTTTTTTCAATAAATCTATTGTTTACTATAGACTTTTGCTGTTTTGAACTTTCAAGAGATTTCAACTTTTCACTAATATTTTTTCTAATTGCATAAGGTACATTTTCTTCCTGAAATAGATCTACAATAACAGTGTCCTGATAATTATTCAGAACTATTAAGTTCAATCGTTCCTCGAGCACCAAGCTTTCGAAATTTTTAACAAGTTCTTCATCTATTGTTCCTGATTGAAATCCATTTAAGCTACATTTAATAGCTTGCTTTGGAAGTATTTTAATTAATTCTAAAGGTATTGCTCTTATGTTATTGATGGACATGACTTCCTGATTTCCATAATCAACGTAAAATACTTGTAAATTATCATTATCCACCATACGAAGAATAGATGCTCTATACCTGTAAAAGCATCACCACAATTATATTTTTATAATTAATTTGACTAATTTATGTAAAGTTGCTGTTCTTATTATAAGTTTATTTCGCTAATTAATTCTCACCAGTTTTGATCGGATTCATAAAGTGCAATGCAAGGCATCTCAGGATATATTTGTGCTGGAGTCAATTTTGCAGCAGTTTTAGAAACTTGCTTAATTTCACTCATGACTTCCTCTAATAATTTTTCATTACTCTCTAACTGAACGAAGAATCGGGCGGTTGATTCGACATACGATACAAAAACAACTTCTTTTGTTCCACTTTTCATGTGCTTTGGTTCAGAATACATTAATTGATATAAATCTGGAAAATGTTCGCTCAATATGTCTTTCACATTTTTACCATTTATAAATAAATCACAGTATTGGATTAATGGTGACATTGGCCCTTGGCAGACTCTAAGCTTTAATTTTTTATTGTAAATTAAGCCTCCAAAGTAATCTTTCATTTCATCGCTCACAACCCAATTCATAATTTCGCTTAAAGTAAATCTTATAGAGAATATATTGGGTATAACAAATTCATCTGGTATTTGAAAAATGTTAGAAAAGGGTAAAACCTCATGGTGTCCATAATCAGCATAATAAACCTATTAGAATAAATTTTCTGTTTTATACAAATATAAATATTTATTTAAAGTTTTTTTTTTTACTTTTTATAGGAAAAATGGTACCTTGCACGAAGTATCTCCAGGAGAATTTAAAACAATTCTACTAAGCCTGTTGAGATGTATTTGTTTACCCAAGCATACTTGTCCTGCAATTGGTGGTTCTTGCAAGGGAAGGTGAGATTGAGAGTTAATTTTTTCCATCATGGAATTCAAGTATGGTATGGACTCGACTAATTGCACTGAAAATTTGCAAGGACCTTCATCTACATAGGAAATTTGTACATCGTGTACAGAACCTATTTCTAGTTGAATGGCCTTAAAAGAATTCGATTTTACTACTTTTTGGACAGATGTTACATTTTGAGACGTAGGTATTCTCCAATTATCTTGAGGTATGTTATTCGTATGAGTTGCTTGATCCGAGTTCGATGGCAGTATCACTCGTTGCATAACTTGTGCACAAGACGGGCTAAAAACATGTAAAGGGCAGAGAAATGATTAGACACATTTTAAAATTATTTCTAAAATATTTAAAGCAATTATAAAAATGTATTTGAACCTGGGTATAGCCATATTTTTGTTTATTAGAATTTGACTAAAATTATTGTTCATCATGGTGAACTTGAGCATTCTAACATTTTTAACATTCTGATAAACTCCGTAATATTTATTATTCACTAAAATCGAACGAATGTGTGCAACAACGTCATCTAACCAAGAATCAGCAATGGGTAATACGTCGGCTAATACAAATGCAGAAGCTGCCTCCGGTAACGAAAATAAAGATTTAGCTTCTGGAAACTTATCCAACGAATGAATATTCTGAATACGAACATACGACACTTTCCCATAGTCGAGAAATTTGACTAGAACCAAATCATCTTCGTGTAAACTGTAGAGTTTTATTCTACAAAGTTTATTGTTATCTCCTAATGTACAGCAATACGTATGAGATGTAATATTGTGATGCGAAAGATTGCTGGAAGGCTCTTGATAATCAATTTTACCAACCAAAGCTGTCAGGAATGATGTAATTGTCTGAACAAGTTTCTCATCGGTTTGTACCCATATTTTGAGTAATTTACCATCTGCCTCTACGTGTGTCACAACAAATGCAAATGTTTCACTTTCTACAATCATCGTAGCAGTGTCGTTGATATTTTTCTTTATGGCACCAAATCGGCCACTGGCCGTAATTTATTTAAGACGTTTTACATTCCAATCTCTGTTGTGATCTTGTCTAATGTATACGTCCAAGTTACTACAAGCAAAAAGAAATTGTTGGCTATTAATTTAAAATTTTCTAAGGGAAAGAATCGAGCTTTTGATTAACATTAAAATATTAATAGATTTAATCGAAGCACATTCTGCGATGACTCGTAAATCCAAATCAAGGAAGAACGCACGCAGCAGATGAAAACATTATAATGGGAATTTCCTGTACGAGTATGTTAAGCTACATGTGAAACTTACCGGTGAAGATATTCGAAAGAGCAATTGAATAATTTTCTTAACAAAATCGTCAGTCTTCTAAGCAAAATCGAACGATAAGTCGAAAATTTATATACTTCGTACTCTTACTAATTCGAATAAACCAATTCATCAAGAGACGAATGGAGAATGGCGATTTTCACAGTTATCAACTATCACGATCTTCTGGCATAAGTTTTGAGAAGTTGAAAGTCAGTGAAATTTCTATTCTCCTCTCTTTTATATATCTTATCGAACATTCGACATTCAAGTCACAACACACAATAGGGTCGCAGGTTAAAGCTGATTCTGCATTAACGTATTGTCAAGGAGTTGCGGTAAACCCGATAATTTCAATTCTATGAGCTCATGACCAACACAAGCCGGCCGAAACAATATGCATATTAGCGTAGAATCCTAAGCACCTGCACCCGTGATTATAATCAGAGATCAGAATATAATCAGAGATTTACCATACGAAACGTGCGTACTGCAAATACTCTTACCGACAGCACAAGCGCATTAATGTAGAAGTGGCCGGAGCGGAAATATTTTCGCGAAGCGTAAGTCATGTGTCGTGATATACACCATGTTTATCTGGAATAGCAAATTCAATATTTTTAATTGCACATTTCAAGATATTTGATTAGTGCTATGGAATGATAGTTATTTTAATTAAATGACTTTAATGACAACATTCATATATCTATATCGTTTGTATCAATCAAGTAACAGGCGTTAAGCAAGCAACTCTCTTCCAAGTCTCGTATTTAAAACAAATTTTTTTTTTTTTTAACTTACGTACACACTCACTATTGAACAGTTGGATCTTACTCAAAGTAACCGACAATATATAATTAGGCATTTCCGTGCTGGCACGGATGATTGTTTAAACTCTTACTTAAATCAGATTTTAATATAATTGCATGAAAATTACATAAACCTTCGAACAAGTCATGGCTTCATCAAAATAATTGACCTGACTTTACTGATCTACCGTACGATTTACTGTAATAATAGTATGGATTTTTATATTCTTATAATTTACGTGCGCGCGTGTATGTAAATTTTTATTTTATTTATATTGAAAAAGTATTTAAAAGAGGATGCAAAAGCTCCGAATTCTTCCAAAGTTCAATTAAGTTTCTAGACGAAACTCTTGATTTTTTTTATAAGAAATTTCGTAGTCGCGTATTCACGACATCCGAAACTAGTTTTGGCTTTGAAACGGGTTCACGATTAAGATTATTCAGAGTACATCACAAATTTATATAATGCACAACGTAAGGATAAATAATGCGATTCAAATGTTGTACGCGGCTTTTTGTAAAAACGGATTATTTATACACGATACAAATCCTACGAAAAAAATGATGAATCTGTCGAAGGCTTATAAAGCAGGAAGATCACGCATCAACAACGAGTGAGAAAGCGAATAAAGTTATAAAAAATATTAATAGCGTTCATCTAATCGTCAGAGTCATATTAGAAATGTGTTTATTAACACGATGTAATTGAGAAGGAGACAATAAATTAAATCACGACGAATCACGAGCGAATGGCTACGGTAATGAAATAAAGAACAAATCGTCGGTATAAAAGCTCCCAAGTGTACCAACACTAAAATAGTCTTGTCAAGTTTGATCAAAAGTTACCTCTTCTCACTCTTTCTTTAGAATATTGTGGCATAAGATGTTCAATATAGAATAATATTCCTGTGTGAAATCGTTCGCTATAAAATGGCAAATTTGAGAGTTCTAGATAGTATTTTAAAACTTGTACCATATATTTTTTACAACATCCATTAACTTACCGTGATTTCCTTCCGCTTACACGAACGAAGAGGATAAAACACCGTTATATAATTATTTAATTATAAAAGATATTAAACGACATTTATTTAGAAATGTTTTATGGACATAGAAGATAAACGAAACCTAGTTCTTTTAATATTTTATTTTCCATCCATAAGACCATTTTCGATAATCAATGGAATTCGATAAGAGAAAATAAAAGTAATAACTTTTAAAAAGGAATTAATACGTTTGCATTCTGCTATATACACTATTTTTGTAACGTTGATCATGGTGCTATTATCGATTATTTTTAATTAATCGTAATTATTCATGAAAATATTTCAAATTTTCGTGGTATTTCTATAACATTTTTAAAATTATTAATAAATATTTCATTGCTCTAGCTGCCGTATTTGGCAAAGCAACAATAAATCTTAGTAATTACAAAAATGTTACTTTTTCGCTTTATCTCCTTTCACAAAGCTTTACACGAATTTTTATTTTTTTAACAAAGTTATTTCCACTGCGTTTTTATCTACCAACACATTGCATTGCACGTGAATCTGAATTTGAATCAGCTTTAACCCATTTAACTATTTTTATTCAAATTAATTCATAACTAAATTGATATTGTACGTTATTTTTGTCGAAACGTATTAATCTTTGTAATGAGCTAAAGGATGTTTGAAAGATTATTAATTTTACATCTTGGATTGAGATAATAATAATATTTCGCATTAGAGGATACAATGTAGTTTAAAAGAACATTTAAGATGAAGTTATTAAGGTAGGAATAATTTTTTTAAAAACCTTTATTCATTCGGTAAAACGCGCGACTTTTAATATTGTTAACGATTAAGAAAACTAATTTCTTAAAATTATCACATCAATTTGAGTTTTATCCAAAGTTAGAATTGATATAATTCTATGGAACAAGTTTTGGCAAAGAAATGACTTGGAATAACATTTCTTAAACAATTTCGAAATAAATAATATTTCGGAAAATTTGTGAGAAGCGTGTAAAATAGCGACAGAAACTCATTCATGCATGACGTGACAATTTTTATGAGGCAGTATCTTATTTTATTTCGGCCGAAAATTCAATTTAATTAGACGATCGTTTCGAATATTCAAGAGTATGAGTTAGTACGGACTTCTTAATTTTACTTCGTTAAATTACACAAATTATATTACTACTTCCTTGAGCACTTGTATTTTGCACGATAATTATATTATCGGGTCATCTTTTTTCAGTATTAGGATTGTAATAGCGACAAACGAAGGGTAAACTATAAAATACCCCAAATTAGCCTCACACTATTTAATTGCAAAAACCAATATACTTTCTTCGGTGTAATATAACGTGAATTTGTAGCTTGAATTTTGAAAATTACTCAGCGGTTGGAAACGCACTTGTATTGAAAATTAAGTAAATAACTACGTATACGTGAATTTGCACGCTTTTCGTAATTTCGTATTTATTTCTTATGATATCCTCGCTGATGCCTTGCTGCTAAATATCACGAGAAAAAACCATTTAAATAAGGTAGCGAGAATTAGTTGTAAACTCTGTTACGTAACAATACTCGAGTTTCGTGTCTTCTAACTCGAGTCTTCTAATTTGATTTTATCTTCCATAGGAGGCTGCGCCTTGTGTTAAATAACAAGTTTGGAGTTTTTGCGAATCAACTCGAGATTCTCAATCCAAGAGTATTGTACAATAATATCCTGCAGGAATATCTCCGCAATTTTCCCTTTGTTGACGATCTCAGATGAAATTGCCATTGCTGCCTGTTGTTCGAGCTTTTCTTTCCAGGCTTTGGGATTTTTCAATGGTTTTTCCGTTTGCTGACCACTCGATGCCCAAAAAGTCCGCTAAAAATATTGAAAAGAATTGGTGAAAAGAGCTCGTTCGACTATAATTCAAATACAACAGCCATTTTATACAAAAAATTTAAGTACAAACAGCTTGACGCGCTACTCTCATGAAAGAAGTGGCAGCGAAGAGTAAAGAACGACGGACAATAACGTTGCATTTGTGTGCACAACATGCGTCGGTAGATGAAAGAAAGCGAGATCGTGTGTCGGGGCTTATTCTATCTATATAAGTCCTTTTTTAT
Source organism: Wiebesia pumilae (assembly GCA_018907045.1). NCBI lineage: Eukaryota > Metazoa > Arthropoda > Insecta > Hymenoptera > Agaonidae > Wiebesia > Wiebesia pumilae. The sequence continues at coordinate 236,526 of JACCHZ010000136.1, read as the reverse complement.
TTTATTACGAAGGGTTAAGGAAGGTGTAATTTCCTTCGACATACCGAGGAAGTAGGTATTGCTTTACTCGACGATGGAGTTATAAGATGGACGTATAAATCCATAAATGTCCATGGTAAATACTTCTTTCTATTCGAAGTTTTTACGCATAAAAATACGAGAATTATGGTCTTTTGCAACTTAATTCGAACTTGCATCGATGGTCAGCAGAAGTGGCGCGAAGACGCAAATAATTACACGTATTGCACTTGAATTTATATTATTGTGAAAACAGTCGACATAATTTTTAAGGCGCATGGACAAATATTACGTCGTCGATGAATATCGATTAGACTTCGGTTATATTCGTTTACATTTATATTTCTGTAACTGTTACAAAAATTGAGACACGTAGTGCATTTGTTAGGTTGCATTGATCACGGAACTAGATTGTTCGTCTCGAGTTGGTCAGAAATAAAGTCCATTTTTTAAAAAAGAACTCAAAAACGTCGCGAAAATTATCGTCTTGCCAAACTTAAATTAAGTTTTAGAAGCATTTACTTTTACAACTTTTACAGAAATATAATTCACAACTTATAGCAAAGTGCTCGTGGAAGCCGAATAAAAAGCACAGTTGTGCTGAATATTTACCGAATATTCCTAGACCCTGGTAAATTTAGTTTCCATTTCGCGCTTCAATGTGATTTAATTTCTAGCCATTAAAATGAACAATGAAACCGAGCATTCGAGCGATCAAAAAATTCCTAATTTTATTTGAATTTCCAAAACGCTTCTAATATTACACCTTCGAGAAATTTTATAGGGATCGCGGCAAAAACAACTTGTCAATTAACGATGAATTCCTTTCGAGGGATTGAATTAGCGGATACCGATCGTTGGCACAGCTTAACCAGCAACTCTATTTACTACAATGTCGAGCCACAGCCTGTCACCGACATTTGTTACGACGTCAAGTATGCCGAGCCACAGGTACATCAACTTCAACGACACCAACGTGCAAATAAAAGCATTATAAGGACCTAATGACGTTACAGCAACGTCATAAATGTACCTCCGCTTCGGTCGACGAATAAGTAGCGCATTTCCTGAAAAATCGAGACTCGATATTTTAATAAAGATGCATGCTTTCGAAAGGGACGCAAGTTTGATTAAAAGAATAGCGCTAATGACAAGTAAAGATAATGATACAGTGCTCCGTTACCTTTCAAAAGGCTTTCGTGTAAAAGTTAAAATTTACCATTTTTTGGATAACGATGGGCTAAATGATACTCTTTCACGCGATGTGCCTCCTAAAAGTAAGCTATTAAAGCTTATTAAATCCGATTTATCTACAGCGCTTACGATTCAAAAGTAATTAAAACGGATTTAAATAGATTCATTTAACACGCTCGATTTAAATTTCTTTGAAATCGCGAATCCTTCGGGTCCATCCGCTTTAATTTTTAGCAGGAATATACGTCATAATTACTCTCAGCCCAATAGCAGATTTAATGAAAATCATGAATAAGGGTATATGAGCCGTTTGATTATAATTTTTTCTCGAAGGAAATGTAGTATTACGTCTACGACCACATTACGCTTTCTGGTCTGTTTTTCATATTCGTGAAGTACTGTTGTGAAAAACCGCGCCAAAACCGCTTTTTCAACTATTACCTCTATGGGGCGGTTTATTTCTGAGATATAAATCTTTATTTGAACATCGAATGAATATCGAATAAATATTCAATAGTATCGATTGTCTCAAAAGTCAAGGTACATCAAAATGAGTTACGGTCTAGAGGCTTTATCGTTTTATAACAAAAATGCTTTCATAATCTCATTACGGTTTACGTTCCCTCGAAATAATTATGCTTCGTCGATGGATAGTTCAAGAAATGAATATTAAAGTGGATAAACTCGAGAACGCGTAATACACGTTACGCGTTGCACGTTACATTACTCGAGGAAAGAACCACAGAAAAGAGATATGCAAGAGTTGGAGGATGATAACGACAATGACAAAATAAGAAATAGAACAATTAAGACGAGCAAATTAGTACTGCACGCGTTGTGAAATTTATATGGATGCCATTATTATTTGCGATGGATTTTTCTACAAGTCTTATTAATACGTCGTTGATACTATATCGAGAAATATTTAAATTTTTAAACCTGTCATTTCCAGTAAAAGTTACGAAAAAACCAGACGCGTATGACTTGTGCAGTACGTATGATGCGCGTACGAATTATAAATATTCAGCATGTAATATCTAGTTTGAAATTCAAAGCAAAAGAAAACGAACGAAATTCGATAACGCGACTCGATTTCAAAGTTAACGTTTCTTTTGATGAATGAGACATTGTATAAAATCATTTTAAAATTAATATCGAAATGTAAGTGCCCCTTAACGATATAGTAAATTAGTGGACACGTCCGTTGATTCCAAAATTTGTAGTACATAGATGTTAGAGCGCCACCAACAGGGAAGATTTTACAAGCGAATAGTTTAGTGATTCGTTTGGTTGCGTTCAGGGGAGTATTTGGAGATCGCCGAGAGAGAGAGAGAGAGAGAGAGAGAGAGAGAGAGAGAGAGAGAGAGAAATTGAAAAGGATGAAAATTCGAAAGCACGATGATTTTTCTTTGGCGTTGTATAAAACTGAAAGCCATAAAAAATACCTGCCTTATTATCGATTGGCCCCGATTCGGCATTGTTCGAGGGTCAAAGCGATGCGCTAAAACAATAGATACACAATAATCACATTTTCCGTTTTGCGATTTAGCGGCGCGCACTTTCTCAGACAGGTGCATCTGTACCGTGGCTGTTCGGATGGTGCATACAAATACGGAATAACGTATACGTACGCGAACATAGGAATGCGCCCGTGTAAGGGGCACCGGCGGTAAGAGGTACGCGGGGTCACGGTTATAGTCAACAGGTATTTCACTTTTGTTCGGGGAGGCTTAATAAATTTTATTACCAGATGGGTGAGCTACGATAGGGGGCGTCGAGGTTGCAGGCCGCTGATGAAAATTTCAAATTTCGAATTTCATTTTCGCTTCTCAGAGCTCTTCAAGACTCGATTTAAATGCGCCCCCCATCTTTCGTCCCCTCCCCGATACCGCGGTTGCGAGCGGACGTGTCGCCGGTTATCGGATAAATTTATAAGTGCGCGTATACAGGAGGGCGCGAGCGGTCGGGTTAAGTGCCTAATTCGTAATCCCGCATCGGAACTTTCTTGGAGCCTTAAACCGGAAGAGCGCATGCCAGCCCCGTCCTTCCCATTGTCGCTGCAATTAGGCGTTACGAGCCTCACTCGGCCACATTTCTCGAGAAATACTCGCTTTTAAAAATGCTCAAAGAGTTGCTCCGCTAATCCGCTATTGTCGGCTCTATTCGTTCGACTCGTCGATGCTGCTTCTGCTTCTCCTGCACGTAGCACTTTTTCCTTGGCGCGTGCTTCCAAAGTCCTTTTATTATTCCGAGAAGTCCTTATGAATATTTATCACGATTTTCTACGTACTTCCCGGCACGGTCTTGAGCGCCTTTATTTTTCCAGGGGTTACACGAGGTATTACGGCCTCCCTTCCCTTCCATTCGAAAACCTCATCCTCGATAATATATATTTACATATTTTAATAGTCTTGGAGAAACGCTGTACAAATTTGTGAAAAAGCGCGTGGGCGTGCATCTGCCGCGAAGGAAACGACTCATCTATAACAATAGTACCAAATTCCAAATTACGCTCTTAAAATTCAGCCATCGATCGCGAGGTCGCGTTTCATCCCGCGAACTAAAGTCCCTTTACCGAACAGTGGTAGCGCACAGATTTAAAAATGCAAAACACATCGAGGTTGCGATATTAACGCATTTCGTAGACCAACGGCTAATTTAAATACATAAACGTAATGAGCAACGCTGCAGCTAAAGAGCCTACGTACAAATTCGAGAAAAGTCGTAAACCGCCATTTGCTATCTCATTTGGCGATAATTAGGTGCGAGAGATGCCGCTTTCAAAATAGTTGAGCGTGTAACGTATACGAAACGACGTGGGAGAAAAATGTAAAAGACTGGTTCTTTTGGACCGCGGCTTTCGCTGAAAATGGCCGCGATGGGGTGAGAAATCAGTAATGAAAGCCCGAGAGAAGAAGTAGGTGAGACAGGTAGAGTACCGCATTTGCTCGTAAATATCGCGTGGAAATGACGCGTTGACCGCGTTGGGCGGCGATACCGTTCGTACGGGGACGACGACGACGACGACGACGACGACGACGACGACGATTCCTGTATAGGTATAGAAGGTCGCGTTGCCAAAGGAAGACGCACCGTAATGAAAAGCCCGAAGCGAAGATACTCTCGCTTCAGCCTGAAAGGACACACCGGGACACTCTCTTTCAGCGCTTTCGGATATTACGTTACGGGATTTTATTACTCGCTGCATCTCCTGGCACCGGACGCGCCCTCCTCGACGCGCGCTTCCGGCCGCGTGAAACTGCATCCCCCGGGCGATCGTGTCGTCGATCGTTCCGCGACGTCGAACTTCGAACTCGGAGGCTCGAACTGCGCGACCGTCGTGGGCACGTCTGCTCGAGGGGGATGGGAGTGAGGAGGGAGACGGTATTCTCGGCTCCCACATGTTTCCACGCGCACGCACACATGTGCCCCGCCGAAAAGGCCTCGTACGCGGTGGGGAGCGCGGGATCCGGGCGCAGACACGACCTTAGCGCTGCTGCGCTCGGACGGATCAAGCGCGGACTCCTCCTCGGAGTCGCTGTCGCCGCCAAGTTGGATGTCGCTATCCGCCGACGATGCCGCTTCCTACAGTGATTTCGGCTCGCGGATCTCTCGCCCCGGGTAAGCGCGTCGGAGTTCAGCGCGCGTTCGCAGTTTGAGCAAGAGGATCCCGGAGTTGGTCGAGGAGGCGTAAATAAATCTCCGCGCTCTCCGAGTCTTCGCTCTACAAGCACCCGCAACTTCGGAGGGGCTCATCTCCATTCTCCGCTCCATCCGCTCCCTGGCTCTACGGTATTAGACTAAATTTATCACCAGTCTCGCGTAAGCTGCTTTCTCCTCCTTCCCTCTCGCTCGCTCCCCGTGCCTCTTCCGTCCCTCCCTCCTCGCTCTTAAATTCTATTCTCACGTTCAAAATACTCCAGCGGTTGAGTTTTTAAACGAACTACTCGGTCCACGACATTTCTAAATGACAGTATTCTAAATTATCGAGGCTGACCGTCGCCGCGGTCGTCGTCGGACTCGCGTCGCTGGCACTCGTATTTTTATGCTCGCGAATGTGCGAGCCGGTAGTTTAAAAGCAAAATTTTCGAGTCAAAATTATCTCGTGGAGCGCTGTTGCGCTTGCGTGTGCGCGAACGCGAAATTGGCACGTAAGTGCAGCTCCGAGTGTACCCCGCGCGCTTTCTCCCTAACAATGCCTTTAATTACAGCAGTGCTCTCGAGGCACAATTTCTACCAGGTTTCATAATACCCGTGGGCTTTCTTTTTTTCACCACCACCACCACCACCACCACCACCACCACCCCACTTTATCTTGTTTCCAACAACGGTTTTGTTTGCGCTTTTGTCACTACGAGCAATGCGGATGTTTGGACGTTGACGTCGCTGACCGTTGCTGAGATTAAAAATCACTTTGGGTATAAGTGCTGGAGGCATCAAAGAAAGCTCGAACGATGAGTTTTGGTTGGCGATACGACAGCGATCGGCCTTCGCGTTCGTATCCGCGATCCCCGTGCAAATTCATTTATGCGCTTGTAAAAATAATCATTAAAAGACCTTCCGAATTAAATGTATTTACTTGGAGGCGTTCGCGTCGAAGCGCCTCGACTTCTCTTTGAGATTACGTTTAAAAATAGTCGGAAAAACGAGCGCAACGAAAGCATCGTAATGTTCGAAATTACGTTTATCGATGTTGCGTCGGAGTTTCCATTTTTTCTTTCGTTCTCGGTTTCTTTTTTCAAACGCACCGAAAATGCCTGGTAGCAGCGACATATTCTCGTTCGCATCCGTGCGTATCGTAACTAGCCAGCGGGCAATAAAGTTCCTCGATTTATAACGATTGAAATATAACAATGTCAAAGAAAATGACGGGACTGTCCAGCGAACTTCTCGCCTTCTAAAAATGGCAATTACATCGAGAGCAGAGGCCGATAGAATTGACGTTGAAGCTTAGACGAGAGAGGCTAAATAAATACCCAGGAATCGTCAAGGGACGGACCTTTGGTAAAGCGAAATTTTGCTTTTATCGTTTCAGTTCGACTCAGCTGCGTGAAATAATTGGACTCGGCTAACAAAATGCTTATTTCCTCCGAGGGCGGTATGCGTGTCAATTGAGCGTACCGACGGGGATTCGATGAACGCGCGCACACGCACCGAGCGAAATAAACGCAAGTTTTATTCGAAGAGAGCAAGTATGCCGAGACCTGACCTGTCGCACGGATAATGAAGGTGTCGAAGACGATCATCGTGACTGCCAATAAACGTCGGCAAAGAAGACCGCTGCTGACCTTACTCGTATTGACAATGTGTTGTCTCTCGGTCCCGAGGACTGTTCACACTGGTTTGTATTTCGAATTAATTCAGGCGCCTCCCTTTCGATACTTTACCGGCCCCAACCACGCGAGCAGATTGCCTCCCTCGGATTCCTTTAATTCAGCGAGAGCACTCGTTGCCAAGTACTTACTTGTCCATTTTCCGCGCGCGCGCGCGCACCTGGAGCAAGAAAGAAGTGCAAGGGACGAGCCGAAACATCATAAAGGGAGCCATTGTCCCGACCCCAAAGATTCCACTATGAATAGAAAGGCGCGTGGATTTCTCGAAGCCTCGGCGCGCGGGTATTCGAGAGTTAAATAAAGGAAGGATCAAAAGACGCCACAATGAAGTCCCAATAAATCACGACGCGTATCGATCCCTTATTGTTCGCGGTTTCCTCGAGTCTGACATGTTTACAGCCTCGAGCGACAGCCAAATGGAGAAGTACGCGAGGCCTCGTGGCAAGGAGCAGAATACGTCCGAGGAGGATCCTCCGAGCTTCGAGCAGACGGCGTCCAACGTCACGGCCTTCGAGGGACAGACGGTGTATCTGCCCTGCCGAGTCCACAATCTCGGCGATAAAGTCGTGAGTAAACTGCGCGACCTAGTGTACGCCGTGCGCGAGACAAGTAACGAAATCGATCGGCGCCCGCGGCTCCATTCGATCCAATCTCCGGCTCCGATGTATTATTCATTGGGGGAAATCACGAGGACGAACGCTCGCGGGGCCCGAGCAAACGCGATTCATTTTCATCCCTTGGAGTGCCAGGTGTCGGGAGCCCCCCCCCCCCCCACCGCGACCGCGACCCGCTCGACAAAAAGAGCCGCGAGAGAGAAAAGACTCGAGAGCAAGAGGTCGCGTAAGACGACAGGATAAAGACGCTTCCAGGACACTCTATATCTCTTACCCATTGAGCGAACAAATAGTAATGACCGACAGCTTGAGCTTTTTATTAACTATTACCCTCTTCTTTCCCTTTTACTTCCGAAAGACGCGTCGAATCGACGATTCTCGCCAGCCTCCCTTGGCCTTCCCTCGGTTACTCTTATCAATTCGTTATCAATCCCTCGTTCGCTAGAACGAACGAAATCGGCAAGTACGCAGCCTTGGATCGTCTCAGTGACGTTTCCGCGCGATACGTCTCTTATTAAAAGTAATCTTCCAATAGAGAAGCCCCTGTTGAGCAACGCGATTAAATTTTCGAGACGACGGGGGAGGGTCGCTCGACGACGGGAGTCACCGATAAGGAACTCCTTATTAATTTACCCACCGACAGGACGCGCGGCCTTGCGATTAGCTCCGTTGCCCGGAGTATTTGCGTAACGGTTTGTCACTGCAAAAGCAAACCAATGATTTACAGGGGAGCCTTTGACGCTGTAGTTCACCGGTAGTTTACATGCCTAGGCTCACCAAACGCATAAACTACGACGAACGCGCAATCGAGCGCGATTTTTGCCTGGTAAACGTTACCGGGCCAATGCGTCCTAGTAAATTATTATCGTTAGTAAATTATTAGGCGGTTCGTTTAGCCAAGAGCTTGAAAATTTGGAAAGATCCCTCTCGCTGCCATGGAGAAAAAGGAGCGAACGAACGTAAGAGGCTCGGAAGTTGTCTTTTGGCCTTTTTCCCTTAGATCCAGCAGAGTTCAGCGGTGTAAATGCGCAGACTCGAGTGATTTATAGGTTCTTGCGGTATAAGAGGAAGGATTTTTAGACCAGTCTTTCGATAAGGGAGTGGAGGTACGTTACGGCCATTGAGCAAGGTCAGAAAAGTGCCGGGACGCGAGTAATATCTCGACTAAAGGAGAAGGAGTGCACTCGAACGACTTTACGGGACTGCCTGAGTTACCGTATAAATACCATACAAATGCCTTTATGGCCTTAACGCCACCGCGGCTCCAGAGGCTTAAGCGCCAAGCTGAAAAATGCTTATTTCGTTCTAATCCCGCTGCGTTATAATTTCTTCCGTAGCTGTTGCAATGTCTTGGAGTTCGATTAATGTCAAGAGCAGACTCGATTACTCGTAAATTGGAAATTTCATTTAACAAAGGCACTAACGAGGAAGGGCGGGGGGGGGTGGGGGGACACGCTCACGAACGAATAACGAGAGGCAATATAATTAAGAGCTCAAGTCGATATCGCGTTGATATTCTTATTCTCGAGAATAACGGGAGGCTTGAGCGTCGCGTGGAGATGGAGCCTTATTGTCGCTAATTGTCGCTAATTGTCGCTAATTGTCGCTAATTGTCGCTAATTGTCGCTCGAATGACTCTGGAATTGTTTTTCTTTTGCTGCCCTACGTACGAGCAAATAAACGAAAAACCTCGTTGGAGCCTCCGGTTAATCGAGCTCACCAGCTCAGGAAGTAAGGTGAGATGGTGGTTATGTCGCGTACTCGGTCATCGGCCTCGACGAAATCGTACCGATCCCACCAGTTGTTTAACGAGAGCGACGCGTTATTACCCCCGTAAGGATAATCGCAGCTATGTTACCAATTTTAGCTGGCGATCACGTGACACGATAATCATCCAGTCAATTAGAGTGATTGATTTGGGTCCGTTTGAAACTCGTAACACCAAACGTAGTCGCTTGTGATTTTATATCGTATAAAGCCTATTAATACTATTAAAAAGTAATTCATCATTTTTCGACCTTCTCCTTTTGGAGCGCGAGCTCAATTTGAAAATTAATCAACGCCACATTGTCCGCATTGCTTTGAGATATCGTAGGCTTTGTAAGCGGAGAAATTATTGAACTTTTGTCAAATTCATCAGAGCACTCGATCTCCGCGTGCACAACGATTAGCGAGTAACGCTCGTTGACTTCGGGGGAAAAAATCGCTACTTGTGAGACGCGAATTACGGATGAAAGTATCGAGTCAACAGAATCCAATTATTTCACGCGCACAAGGAGTGGAAGTTCACGTCTGCGTTGCTTACGATATTAAAGGTCTGTGACAAATGACAAAGTTTCATCTTGACTTTGTACTTCCTTGAAAGCATAAGGGCTCGCTAGCTAAAAAGATACGGTACTTTCGAGCGAACTTGATCAATGTTCAAAAGCGAAAGTGCAAAAATCACAAAAGGAATACGACTATTTTCATAGGCGCTAATATGCCGAAAGAGATTGCAAAACAAGCAAGTTGTCGAGTAGTGCATGAATTACCTTGCGAACTTATCGATTGTTGGAAAAGTCTCTCAAGCTTTGCGACAATATAGAACAAGTGTGTGCATTGCAGTCGAGCAAAGGACGATGTATTTACGCTTTGAAGTACATTCTAACGAGGATGATGCGCAAAATGTGACAGAATTCTTAGGACATGGTAAGTGGTACACTTACTTCCGCGCTGCTCTCTCTCTCTCTCTCTCACCCTCTGTACCCCTTAACCCACCCACCACCACCACCCCCTCGCCAACTCATGCTATACAGTACCCGACGCTATAGCTTACCCAGTTGACGGCTGTTCCCGACGTTTACCCGCTTGTTCAGTTATTCGCGTTGTTTGCCGAGTCTTTTTGTCGTGACATTTACTCTCGTCTCCCTTTCCCCTCAAATACATTCGACTATCGCGGACGCTTTATGACTGAGATTTCCCACTTCGGCTGTTCACTGGGGGATTTTTTTTCCCTTTTTTTCTTTTTTTCTTTTTTTTTTCCGGCGCAATACCGCCGTTATAGGCATGACCGCCGCGAAAGATATTTACTACTAAAAACAACCGAGTACGCGCGTCTATCTTACTTTTTTCAACGCGAAACTTAAAGCGCAAACTCGTAATAATGTGCAAATAACTCCGAGGAAATATATAGTTAAATTTTTGCATTATTTATTGTAGCCAGGAGTCTTTGGAAAGAACTGGATTACGCCGCTACACATTAATTTGCCGGGCTTATTTCTTACTTAGGCATGACACTTTATTAGGTGTTTTTATTCATTAATCGATAAACCCTCCACTTTGTGATTTATAATAACGTCCGATATATAAATCATGCTCTGTCTGCTCGCGATTTAATGTCGTAATTTTTAAATGCATTTATTACGAAAAAAAAAAAGGCGATAAAAGGCAGTGGAGAAGTAATCGATGATCATCCAAAGTAAGTAACGAACGAAACGAAAGATTATCCGGTTTTCCAGAATAATAAAATATTTCCGTGCCAAATTTAATTCTCTTATTATTCGGAATGACGTCAAGTTAAATTATTACGTTCGACTGTAACCGTTCGTGCCCCGACATTATTGCAAAATATATTACCATTTCGACTAGCAACAGTAACCCTTTTTGATAAATTTTAGCTATTATTTCATCGCAGGAAGTATATTGCATTTGTATAAAAATGTTGACTCGGTATTTAAAGTCCTCTGGATAAATTATCAATTGGAAGGATTAATAGTCGTTTTTGAGCTGCAATCGCAGACCAATTAACCGCAAGATTTATTTCGTGATATTGTTTTTGAAATGCATTGTATAAAAATTGGAAGAAAACTTCGTAAGCCAGTTTTGTAATGAATGGGATGACTTTTCAAAAGCATTTGGAAGGTTGGACCTTTCGTGAAAATTGATTTGAAAATAAAAGTTGCCTGGCTATTGTTGTAGGTGTGCTATGAAGGTGATTTAAAAATGCAAATAAATTTTGTTTGTTTGTCAAGCCGTGAGAAGCAGTTTTTTCCCCATCCCGTAAAGTTATGTTTTCACGAGTAAAGCTAATGAAAATCATTGCATTGTTCAACTATGAAGCAGCAACGGTTTTAATTGGTTGAAACAAATCCAAAAATACTCGTAGGGACATTTATGACGGGTTTTGTTAGGTAGGAGGTGTCCCCGAGTCAACGAAGTATTTTCATATAAAATCATTAGGAAATTTGACGTTTTCATTCGTATATTCGGCTTAACTTAAATTATAGGCGCACGAAGATAATCTAAGTTAACACTCGCGTCTTTCGATGCGCGCGTATGTCTGTTTGCACTTTATTTCTGCTCGTCAATTATAGGTTTCGTGGATGAGAAGTGGCGACTTGCATATTTTGACATCCGGTAGGCTTACTTTTAGTTCGGATGAGCGCTTTAAGCCCCAACACTTGAGTGGAAGCGACGCCTGGACTCTGCAGCTGGATCAGGTTAAAAAATCTGACACAGGACGTTACGAGTGTCAAGTCAATACGGAGCCAAAAATTATGTACACGGTCCAATTGATCGTTCGAGGTAAACGGTTTCATTCCTTTTTATCGCTACTACTAATTCCCTTCTTCACCACTTTGCTTTTAACACTTTTCTAAGTTTACAACCCAATAGCGCAAACTTGTCGTAGTTTATTAAACCGGTATTGGGAAGCTGGGCTAATTTGTACACCTATTGTACGCAAAGGAATAGTGTATTCTTTTCAATTCTCTGCCTGCTCCCACCCCCCTCACTCACTCTCTCTCTCTCTCTCTCTCTCACACACACACACACACACTCTATTATGCAGTAATTTCCGTATTTTAATGCCTTTGAATTGACAATGAAAAACGATGATTTTGTTAACAATGATTAACAATGATATCGCATTCTTCTTTTCTCCTTACAAGATATCGTTTGAAAAGCATCTAAAGTCTCAAAGAGTAGAGATAACCAAAGTGTAGTTATTATTTTTAAGTCACGGACAGATGTTTCAACTTTAGCGTTAAGCAACTATTTGAAATTGTACCGTAATACTGTCCGAATAATGGAGTAATTGTCGAAGCCGTGGATGATAGATGTCATCGAGGTCCGGAAGGAATGTTTTTTCGCCCCTTTAAAGTTCAGATACTATAATTCGGTTCTCTATTTCTCCCAGCTGTTGACGCTTGCTTCGGCTTTGCAAATTCGGAGAAACGAAGAGTAGTGCGAAGTGCGTAATTCGCGCTATTCGCGTACCCTCGTTGAAGAAATCAGGCAGTTTTTATCCGTCCTTATCCATAACTCCTCGCTTATTTGTAATTTGGCTAACTTGGGAAAGTTCCCTCAAAGTTATCAAAGACACGGGCTGAATTCCTTTGCCCTTAATGGGGGTTACGCATGCAAATGCAATGCACCCAATGTTGCGCAAATTGATGTCAGCCTTACCATCCGAATAAACGACTTCTCTTACGAATTTGAAACAAAAAAGAAAAAAAAAAAAAAAAAAAAAAATTGCCTTCTAGATCCCGACAAGCTATACGGATCCGACGAACCGCAGTCTCAGCAAACTCGAATAAGTAAGTACAAAAAGGACGCGCTAGTGTGGAAAAAAGGCTTGCATGAGTTGCCGTGGGTATCGCGGGTATCGTAATTACGACGTACGTAATACGCACGTGAAGAAAGCAGCGCGGAGAAGAGTAAAGGCGACGTCTGGAGGAAAGGGCTCGGGAAGAGGGCAGGACGTTATCCACGTTAATCGGCGAGTGTAATATTTCGTTGCCCGGCCATGGGCTGTCCTCTTGGGATTAATTCAAGTATAATGGGATTAGCCTTAATCCCGTGACAGCGGCGCGGGCGCGGAACGTTTTCCATTCTCGTTTTCTCGCGCGCTTCCTTGCACGATCCACCGGATACTCACACTCCGACTGCAGTACCGGGACATCGACTTGGGGGACGGCTGTGTGTGTGGCGATGGAGTAAAAAGTAAAAAAGAGCGGGGCACCGCTGGATCGCTCTGGATAATGCATTTTCGCCTTGACATTAGCGCGCTTAAGCATTTTGAATTAGCACCTTTTTTATCCGTATGCCGAGCTTAGTTCACGCTTGTCGCAAAAAGTAAAACATCCGTTTAATGAAAAAGAGTCATTTAAATTTACGGCTCGCTTAATTGCCAAGCATTTGAGATTCTTAAGTCCTGGGAAGGAGTTTGGGGAAAGAGGAGTTCTCCGCTCTCTTTTAAAATTAACCGATGGTCTTGAGTTGTTTTCAGGCTACGAAAGCACTGCACCGGTCGCTGCGATAATGGGACCACGCGAGCAGAGAGTCCAAACTGGTTCGACCATCACCTTAAAGTGCGTCGTAACATCTCCGTATCAAACTCGCCCGATAAAGGGCGTGCAATGGTTTCGAGACAATAAACTACTTACATTCCAGGTAACCGATCGCCTCGGCGGCGCACATTCGTCGATTGCTAAAAAGAAGCTCCACTCGCGAGAGCTTAACACTAACATAGGTTAACACTGAATCCTTTGCGTTGCTTCGTAGGCTGACAGAGGCGGTATCAACGTCGAAACCGTGACGGGCACCGCACAAACGTTCACCGAAGTCACGATGGCCAACGTAACCTGGCATGATTCGGGCAAGTACTCGTGTAGGCCTGCGGAGGGCAAAATTGATACCATCGTGGTTTACGTGGAAGACGGTAAGTTCCCTTTACGGCATATCTCTTCTTGCATGTACCTGCACACTTCTTTCTCGCGCTTGCACAAACGACATTTTACATCCGACGCTTTCTGCCCGTACGCCGGGCAAATTTACTCAATGGCCAACTTGTATCTGTCAAAGGCTCGTCGCAGCCTATGTTTACGCACGAGCTTTCACGCCTCACTTTCTCCAGTGTGCCTACGAACACAAGGTTCGATTCTTCGATGAAGAGATGAAAGTTTTTCAAGTCTCCTCTCCTCTTGCGCAATCTGTAATATAAATATTTTCCAAACGAACTTTTTTCATGAATTAATTACGCGTTTCCATCTCTCCCTGATACTTGGTGAATATTTTAACGGCCACGTTTTCAAATACACCAGTGTATTTCAATATCGTAAAATCCCGTGCGTGAAAAGCCGTCGTAAAAAAAACCTACAGTTCGCGATTTCGTGGAAAAATTTAAAAATATAATGCTTATTTTATGATGTACAACGCGAAAAATAGAAAAGAAAAAATAAATTTTTATGACAAACTTTAATCTGCATTTGTTACGCGCCGCTAGCCACATTGATTTCAAATTTTAATGACATTTTCGAAATTTGCTTGCGTTATCGTACGAGAATACCTAAGAAAGTCGTACACTGGTACAAATAACTTGCGATTTTGTTGTATTTGCCAAACGACTTTTTTCTCGAGCACAATTTCAACAGAAAGCCAACGTAATCACTAGTGGTGACAGTGACAATGCTCTCGCATGACAAACGATGGATTACAATCGTAATGACGTAAACGCTGTTTTCCGAAGGTTTTAACAAGATTCGCGAGAAACTTTTTGATTATTTTAAAGTAAGACTTTGAAGAAATAAATGAAACGCGCATAAAAGTTTTCTTTGCCGCTGGAATAAATGCGAACCGCTACCTTAAACCCTCGCGTTGGCTTAGCTGTTTTTAAGAAATTTTACATATTCAAGGCTTAATATATTCTTATGAAGTCTTTATGAAATTAAACCACTAGAGCTGGGCTTCATTTTTACGTACCGGAAGATATAACCAAAGATCTGGTCAAACTCTATTTACATTTAGCGTGGAAATACTCTTCCAGTAAACCACTCTATGAAAATATATTTATAACGCTATTCTCGTCGAATCGGCAAAAAACATTTGTGTAATTAATTTAAAAATATAATAGAGCGGTACTACGTACGTTATAAATATATTCTTTCAATCGGCAAAATAAGCATCGTATCGATGCCAAAACAAATCAATAAAAGGAAAAATATTCTCATCGCAATCGAGACGAGGCTAAAAGGCAATAAAGGATACTAGGTATACGATTATTATTTAATAATAATATGTTTGATACTGTAGATTGACATTTCTACCTCGGCTGTCGTATAAATTACGATATTAATTGATTGCGCTTGATTTTCTACGTAAAGCTTGAAATTTACACCGACATTATTTTTATTCGATTAATGTATGCGTACCAAAGGCGAAAATTATGAAACAGATACGGCAATTCCATTATTTTATTCCATTTTTGGTAGAAAAGTCACTCGCTCGAGTTCTCTTTATCATTTAGAAGGTTTTCGAATAACTTGCTACTGCTCTGCTCCCTACTTAACGTACTCGCCTTTAGTTAAGTGCATTCATAAATTTAATTACAGAGTCGACGCTCAACATTATTATAGTTTCATTTTTACTTTTTGTTTATTCTTCTAATTAAATAACTTCTCGACAGTTTCACGTAGTCATAGTGATTTTCAAAACTACATTGGAGCTTAAACCGTAAGATCAACCGCGTGAATTCGATTAATAGAAACTAATAGAATACACGTGTTATTTTTCAATTACATTAAAAAGACTTATTTAATATTCATTCGTTCCGTTGAAACATTATTAACGGATTTGATTATAATTTGCTTCTTTGCACGATTGGAGAGGTAGAAAATTGTTTGTTTCATCTTACGTTATCAAATTTCATTCTACTTTGTTTAATTATGTATTTACTGTCGGCATCCGCCAAACTCGAATATAATTATAAGAAAAATTTTCCTACTTTCAGGAGAACACACAGAAGCTATGCTACGTGATGCTGCTTACACATCTTCCGACGCTATTCGCAACTTAGACCTCTTACTTTGGTTAATTACTCTATTACACGTTTTTATTCACCCCAGCGTCCGAATATCTTCAGTATTTTGTTGATACTTTTTAGGATGAACGCGTTTTGCAAGTTCATGTATGTACAAACACGTGTCTCCTCCAATACAACTATGCACGAAGTGCAGATCTAACGAAACCTTAGTATTAAGGAAAAACATTATTATTAGGTTATAGAATAAAAACTTTATGCGTTACGTAATTTTGTATTTTCTCGCAATTCATTCGGAATTGTTAATGTATATTGCGCAGATAACTATGTTTCGTTCCCTTTGAAAATGTCCTATCCTGAACAAATAACAAAAGATCTCTTTATACCGTAAGAGATACGTTGTAAAATGTTGTTTCTAAGTACGAAAATAAAACGCGTATTAATGCTTCTTTGTAGAAAACTACATTAAAGAGCTACGTCTTGAAGATTCTTGAAGAATACGTACTAAAAGACGAGATAATCGGTTTGTAGTTTTTAAAGGATGGGGAACCAAGGAATTTCAAAATAAAAAATATATTACTGTAACAATGTACTTTATTTTTAGTACAAAAAACGAAAATTTATTCATGCAATTACCAACGGAATGACACAAATTCGTTAAAATATAATGCTAATTACAATACGTATAATTATTTGGATGATTATCTTTTTTATAAAATCTTGTTTCGGCCGGGTGACATAAATTAAGGATCCAGATTTACTAGATAACGTATGACTTGAGTGGAAATTTATGAAAATAAACGAGCATATTTAGAATATACAAAGGATAACTGCTTACTAGTTTTATATTTGCGATAAACCTATAGCGAATTACTCGTAAAGAACATATATATATATATATATATATATTCCTTTCTACGTTGTTACCGCGCCTACAAAGTAATTCCTAATAATTTGTTATTGGCAATATGAAAAGGGCTTATTCACGTCGAAAGTATTTGATAATTGTAATTCGTCAAGTTTTATAGAATATGCACATGTAATTAGTACTACGACCTGTAATTAGTACTTTCCCGTCGAAGAACATATTTTCAACGTTCCGCAACGATACATCAATTCGATCAATTAACTTTGTGAAAAATTCATCTCTAACACGAAGAATACGTAGTACTAAACGTAGTAAACTTTATGAATAAATTTGTTAAATATTAAAGAAATTTGAGCCCATGTTAGGCCACGAGCGAACTTTTCAATAGCTAACATTACTAAGAATTCTCTACGTATTTCTATAATTTTTACAAACTAATAAGACTGTAATCAATAATAGCTTAATGCATTCAAAGGTGTTTTCCGGAATTTTATATATATATATATATATATATATATATATATATATATTTAATTATAAAATAACTGGTACAAATTATTTTGGCACCACTTGTATCGAAAGCTGCCCAATCAATGAAGAAAAAAATGTAGATATTTATTGAATAATATACAAGTGCTTCCTTAATGATATCAATCTTATTCCCTCATCCGTGGCGGTAGCACATTTCACGTAATCGTAAGTATTTCATAATTGTCGGATTTCAGAAGTTTTAAGAAAATAATCGCAAAAGCCAATACGTTTACAATACCCTTGCAATAAACGATCAAACGTTATTAATAAGTGCGCGATAAGTTATTGTACCGAATACGCAACGATCTGAATTACAAATTGGAAATGTTTATTACCGCACGAGCAAGATTAAATTAAGCGTAAAAATTCTGATTCTCCGAATTCTTATTTTCTACTTATATATTACACCATCCTATCTATCCTTCTTTAACGCCGTTAAACGACATTAACGTGGACTAACGTTCCTATAGTTTACATCGCTGTACAGTTCGTCATCTTAAGTGCTAATATTGCAGGATATCGCTAGTTATGTACACAGTAAAGGAAAATAACGAACGACAAATGAGACCGATAGCATCGCGCGCTTTTCGAAGATCGGCACGGAGCAATAGTTATTAAAATTACGACCTCGTCCAAGGCGCTCCTTCGAGGTTCTTTCGCTAAGACCCACGCCAGCTTGATTATAAATTCGCAATTCGGCTATTGCCGAGTGATTGTACGCGCGAATTAAGCGTACTTACAAAATTACGAGGAACGAACCGACGAATGTTTTATATTACAGTCGGACTGCACTCGTGTTTGATTGGAACGCGTCTTCCGTCGTACTTCTTCGAGCGAATACTTTTGGCTGATAATGCAAGCAGACGCTCAATTGTCGTCCTTCGTTATTCCAGCATTACCTCCTTGCGTATTTATAAGTTGGCGCGCTCGCCAGATTCGCACTCAACTTCGCAGGAGATTAGTCTTTTGACATATTTTGGCACGCGTTTCCGTTCGCGCCAAAACGTTGGTCTACGTACGTACGGTTCCTCCGGGAGCTCCTCGAGGAGTGGCAGCTCACCTGGTCAGGTCGCTGCTCAGGAGCAAGGCGAGCAACGCGAGGAGCAGCACCGGGGCGGCATCGCTGACTCCTGTCCCGCCGTGTTGCATCGCCGCCGGATGCTCGCCTGGGCAAAAATATCGAAGCCCGCATTAGCAACTCTCCTCCGTTTCCGGGCGAAGAGAGAAAATCAAGCTGGCCACTCTCGAAGCACTTTATTCGGGATTACGCGCCGAGCTCAGTCCGGCTAATCCTGGCGAATCTACGGCCAGCTTCATTTTTCTTTCAACCCTCGCTCTTGTTTACAAGGAAGCGGTTCGTACCGTTGAGGACGTGGACCGTGACGCTGGCGGGATTAGCGTTGCTCGGGATGCAAGTGTAATTGCCGCTGTCGCTGAGACGCGCCTGCGTCACCAGGAGTTTGCTCGTCGTGCCGCTGTCCGTCTTCTCCGTCTCCAAGGAAACTCCGCCCCTAGGGTGAATTAGAAGGCCACATTACCAAGCGTGCTCTTTAAAATGCACCGCGAAGCTCCGACTCCTTTATCCAGCTCGGCTTTTCACTCTTCGCCGTTGAATATTTGACATTTCATGGTATTATTGGTTCATGGACCGTGCCGAGTTGACGTTTATCCGACTCGAGAAGAAGTCGTCCGAAGCTCGCGGTTCGCGAGTGTCGCGTTAATTTTTAACTTTTACGATTCTACAAATCTCGCCGCTCTCATTGGCAATTCTCGAAATGAATCTGTTTCCCGGGAAACGCGCGAACGCGAGCCTGATAGTCCTTTAATCCCGCGCCACATAAAAGAATTTATTAATGCTGCACATTTTAGAAAGTAACGTTGGAAAAGCTTTTAGTTATATTCTACTGTATAAAGCCGATATACGACTGGAATATCGATCGCGGCGGAATCCATTAATGTCTATCCGGAAAGTGTTTGTTCGATCGTATTTTCAACGCAGGCGACTTTGGTTTAACGGAAACAAGATCTATTGATCTTTGGCGTGCGGCTCGTATGCGTTTTTCGAATGATATACGGCGGATAATAAAGTGAAGCTGCTTTTGGGCTTCGCATTTTCCACCGAAGTTTACGCAAGTTTCTGCCGTACCTGGGACTATCGAAATCTACGAGGGAAGTTCCGTGATGCCAGGAGACGCTACTCGGAGGTGTACTTTGTACGTTTACCGTGCACGTCAAGCTTATGGTGCTGCCCTTCTTCACGTACACGTCCTCCGGTTCCTTAATTTTCGCCTGGGCCGCTGAAACACAATTAACCAACCTTTCTATTTACGTTTGCAGCCCTCGAGTCGTACCCCGAGTAAATATCAGCAACGCACATTCTCAAGCGAACTCGCTCTTTTCTCTTATCAGGACATTGAAAACTATCGCGCGTAAGGGATCGAGCTCATCGACGAGTCTTTAGCGCGCATGCAGATCCATTTACTCGGATGCGGAATAAGGAATAATATCTTGACAAATGGCGTAACTACGGAAAAAGCCAAGCAGTTTCATCGAGCTCACGTGATAATGTAATTGATCATTACCAACTACTCGCTTACCCGCTCGATCTTTACGGCCTTTTGCAATGTTTCGCTACTTTTCGCGCGGCATTTCCTATTTCAGTCCATCGGAATTGATTTGTCGTGGTCGCGCGCGCGCGCGCGCGCGCAATGAATATGGAATTGAGAAGCACAGTTTGCGTTAAGGTGCCACGCTCTCACTTTGATAAAACAGAAAGAATCTCAGTCGCGTTGTATTAGTAAACTCGGATGGATTCTTTCGGCGATCGCGCTCGTCGCTGTAAGCGTCTAATTAGGTGTAATGATCAATGACGTAACAAGTGCTGCGTGTAAGCAGACAATATTCACTGTGCCGTATATCTTCGTATCCGAAGACGAAGGATGAACATTTGGGGGGAGGTTGCAGTCGCATGATTCTAACCTGAGTTGAACGTCCGGCGAATGGCGTTTGGCGTGGTAGCGGGGACAGGGGCACTTTCTGGAATGGGAGGACAGAAAAAATTTGTCAAATTAATTTCGTTCGCACTAGAACGTTTGCTACCGAACAACTTTCCACAGTCCTTTATTTTAAATAGGCGCTTTACTTTTTTTCCCCTCTCTTCGTCCTTTTAAGCATGAAAAATTTTACCACGCCTCCGAACTTCCGCGGCAGAGCAAATTGATTCGTTTGTAAATTACCCCTAGACGTGCACTACCGCAGGACATATTTAGCTGCCATTTTTACCATTATTATTTTATTATACAGAGCGCGTACCTGTATTATTTATGCACAAGTACGCGTCGGTCTAGGATTGAATAAACGGGCAGCATTGATGTATTATTTATGTTATTTTGTGAAATTCCTTCTCAACATCTCTATCTTGGATTTAAAATTGAGGAGCTCAAATTTATATTTCATTAATATCAAAATAACGTAATATTGAAAATTTCTCCAATTAAGAAAACCGTGCACCGAATGGACGTAAAGGGTAACGTAAAATGAAATATGTAAAAGAAAAATGGAAACCGGAGTAAAATCCCCATTTGAAGTTTAGAATATTGTATTGGTAAATTCAATTTCCCTTCCGGGGAATTCATGCGATAATATTTAAGTGCTATGTACTAGCGTTCTTTTATCGCACTCTCAATGTTCAATTAATTGACTTTCACGAAAGCAGTGGTCGTATACTTGAAACGCGCGCACTTGAAATCTTGAAATCACCGTTATAAGCAGAATGCGATTACAAATACAAAAGTTCGCTCAAACATTCTCGAGATATAATTTATTGTTATATCCACGTAAATCCGTACACGTGTTACGCGCATCGTTACTTCAGTATTAACCGTGCGAATGAAATTCATCATAATACAAAAAATTGTTCCGTTGTAATGTACGATTAATTTCAATGATCATTCGAATAATTTCAAGTTTCGCGTCGAGAAAAACGCGTATAATAAAAAATTCGACGGTTCGTTCAATGTTAATACTCATTAAGAGAAAAATAGCACAATTAATATGGAACTTAGGGAACTAGAGTTTATAGCGAAATGTCAATGTCGCTAAGTTTTGCGTTTGAATGTAATAATTTCTTAAAAGAAACTCGTACTAGTTGGTCGTAAACTGATAAATATGCAAATAAATACTTTCTATTCTGTCGACGATCAAACGTCTTGAAGTAAGAAAAATCAAGCATCGTACACCGACTGATACTCGTACTGATTACGTAATACGGGCATGAGTTATAAACTTTAGAAATTATGAATAATTCGTTGTAACGAGACGATTGATTACATCAACGTATTCCAGCTGCTTATTAATTATTATACTTTGATAGGTAAGTCGTAAGATTTCATTAAAAAGTGAACTCTTTTGCATTGTCGTTGTCGAAGAAATTTATCAATCAATAGTGTTAAACGTTAATTGTAATCGAATCGTGTTGTAAAATTTCTCCGATATCAATTGGATGATGTCTCAGAAGTTATGCATTTCCGATGCATTCGTTCTCCGCGAAAAAGTATCGTAAATATTTGAGTTTTGAGATTTCTGCAATTACATACGCCAATCAACGTAAGTCTGAGTATAGTATCTCGCAAAAATTTACGGATTTATCAAATTCACGAATGGATTATTTCATGAGAATTAACAGCGAAAGATACATAATTAGGAGATTTCTAAGTAAAGATTAAGATAATCATTCGCTATTCATCGAATAATAAAGGATAAGTACGAGGTAAGGGAATGAAATTAAACTCTTTTAAACTCTACAACCCTTTCGGAAGGAATTCTCGAATCAAGTGTTATTACGGGTAGTCAACTAGACGCGGACATAATTTTGAAGTTACCAAGTCCGAAATATCGATCGCCAAGACCAATGCCGCCAGTGAGTGCATATTTATGCATTTTTTACTTCTGATTCGGTTTTAATTTACATGTTAATCGAAAAAAAGTAAGCGCATTCCAGCTTGCTTTCGATGTACGTTATTAATATTCCAACGCAGCAAAGAAAATGCGGCTTTCGGAGCACCTTTTTGTACGTATTTTGCGAGATTGGATATTACGAGACACTGGACCGTGTTGTGCGTTTAAGCCGAGTGAAATAGTCAGTATTAGCGTAAAGTGTCCGCGCTCCGCTTTAAAATAAGAATTGGACTTTGAAAGTTATTGGAAAAATACACTACAGCTACGTGCGTTTTCACGAAATGTACGCGCACCTGTTTAGGAGGAATTAAATACATATTTAAGAATACAATCTCTGCTTTCATCGTGTTATTTGCGAGTCATTAATCGAACGAAACAGAATAAGGATTCGATTACCGGTAGAAATGTAATATTGATATCGAGATCGCAATCGTGACCGTTCGAGTAATTTCAATATAATACGATAAAAACGAGAGCAGCAAACTGATGCGTCATGCAAAAATATTAATTACAGTACGGAGTGCGTAAGTCTAGGAGGTCAAATGACAATTTCGAATTCAACAATTATCGACTGAAAGCAAAACAGGTTAGCCAGGGAAAAACAAATATCTTTCACATTTACCTTCCACGCTCAATACGAACGCGAGATTTAACTTTGGCTCCGTGTTAATCTGACATTCGTAAATCCCAGCATCGCGCTGCTGGACATATGCAATTTTGAGGTTCCATTCGTCTGACGTTTCTGGGTGTGATACCGAGAATCTTGCGTCACCGGTGTACGTATAGATCGAAGATGTCAGTATGTGCAGATCACGCTTCCGCATCCACGAAATCTACAACATCGAGACTCGTTATGGAAAAAAAAAGAAAAAAAAAAGAAAGAAAAAAGAAAGAAAAAAGAAAGAAAAAAAAACGCCGTTTTCCGCAGCGTCACACTTGTAAACGTAAATTGAAAAATCGCTGTTGCATTCGTGGTGGGGGTTGGTGGGGGTTGGTGGGGGTTGGTGGGGTTACTTATGGATATAACTCGCTTGCTGGTCTCTTTTTAAATACTTTTTTTAAAAAACGAAACACAAACGTAAGCTCCGTCGTTCGATGAATATTCGAAATGTCAAGGGGTTTTGCGCTCCCTTGTTTTCGCTCAATTCTTTTACATTCGAATATTACGTTCTTTTAATTCAAATATTTCTTTGGCACCATCGCCACCATCCTCGCGAGAATAAAAAGTTGCGCCCGTGCGATAGAGGTATAAATTTTAAAAGTAAATTTTTGCAATATATTTCTTTCTTGCCCCGGGAAAAGTTTGTAAACAACGCTGGAATACCCTTTAAAATTTAGTGACCCTTAGTACTCGTTCGTTTTGTTATTCGTGAAAATAACAAATTTTTTAACTCGACGACGATGCTTTGCCCATTTACAGATCTCCCACTCGGAAGCACGAAGCGCGCAGTTTTTCAATCTGGTTATCTGATTTTAATATCGAGGCGAAACACCGCCTCGCGATAAATAAGCATTCACCTAATAAACATCCGACTACAGAGTTTAAGTTAAATATTTTATGCGCAAATACGCCGTGAACGTATGAAAATAGAGTTTTCATTTAGCGAGCGAATCGAGCTACGGATATTTGTAAGCGCAGAATTACAAACCGGGTGAGTTAAATCAATAGAGCAACGTTACAGCGGGTGTATACGTAAAATAACAGTAAGGAGCGGCATTCGCTACGAAATGCTTGGAAATGGGGGGCGGGGGCGGGGGGTGGGAAAAAAATGAAAACGTAGAAACGCTCATAATCACGCGTTAAATCGTTGGGTTGCGTTAAATTATGCAAGAGATCATCGCATTATTAAAGTGATTTATGCGAGGAAACGCGATAACTTTTATTTCTCGACAGTCTATTGTGTTTTCATTTGCCCCGATTCGGAGTAAATAACGCGATTAACCACCCCAATCCATAATTTTTCATTTATCCATAATTAACCGACCACGGCTATATCGGTCAAGTCGTTCCTAATCTAAATTGTCCCTCTCGAAATGCATTTTAAATAAATCGATCCTTTCCGATTTCATACTTTTTGCTAATTGCTAATGTTGACTGTCGAGGCTAATATCCTCGTTCGTTCCTCGTCTGTATAATAAGCAAAGTGAAACAACGAATCCGAACGTTGAGGTCTTTCTTCCGGCAAATACGCGAAGGTAGAGCTTCCGTAATCCAAAAGTCCGACGTGGACGAACGGCGATCCAGTTCCAGTAAAAAAACAATGGAATTACAATGGATATAAATGCGTTCCATACGCATCGCGCAGGATCTGCTCGAGGAAGCAAATCAGTTCATTTTACGTACGAGTTACACACAGCGGCATAAAATAGGAACTCCCCACACGCAATGACTTAAGTCACATCCGGCGCTTTTGTTTGCTCTCGGGCATGTTCGGGCTTTCGCTTTGATTTCGAGAGAAAGGGGGGAAAATGTAGCTTCGTCGGTACGTGGATCGCGGTGGCGTCGTCTTCCCCGAATTTCTCGGTGATAAATAGCGCCAGGACTCGTAAATCTCTCAGGGAAAGAGTTTCTTCTCCCTTCTGATTGTGCGCTATTTAGGTAAAGTAAGTGGCGGCCAAGTGGTTCAAACTTTTTATCGGCACTGTTTCGGTACTCCTTCGTATTCCTGGCCGATCGGGGATGCGACGGTTGCTCCGCTCGACTCGCTCCTTCCTCCACCGCTACCACATCCTGTTCCTCGTCCTGGCCTTCCCTCCGCGAACTTGGCCCAGCGAAACACTCCTCCGGACAAAATTTTTTAGAGCCACTTTTCTAGAGCCACTTTTCCACCCGTTTCCGCGCTCTTTCAGAAAATTCGCGCTTTTCCAATATGATATAAATTCGCGGCGATGCTTTTTCCCGTCCAATGTATTCCGGTCTGCTTTGTATCTCCGGCTGCGCCGCGAGAGCGAGAAAAGGAAGATAAGATATAGGACAAGCCCGTGGATGTGTGGGATGCTGCGCGAAGGCGAGCCCAAGGATTTCCGCGATACAAACGAGGCGTAAGCGCACACCTGTTTATTCCAACGACGTCCATCTTGAAAGGTTAATCGTCGGAGTTGCACTCGTTGCCGCTCCCCTTTCCCATTTCGTCCCCCAGCGAATGCGCGAGTATTCGAGAAGTGCTTTGCTCGATCGAGGACGAAAGGTTGGTGGTTTAGGTCGGTGGTCGCGAGCCCGTGTCGTTAATTTCCTTTTGCCCTCGTTCGAGGCTCCCGCATTCCTGGGAGCCTCCTTTCCTCCTCCTTTTTTTTCATATTGCCCAACAATTTCTCGGACTCTCGAATAGCAATTTCGTTATAACCTCGGGTCGATGGAAGTGCTCGGATCATTTAATGGGCGAATATTTGCCGAACGGTTGAGCCATTAGCGGTGAAATCGTCTTATTGACATTCGTTCGACAAAGAGTTGGAAGAAAGTTTTTTCATCGTTATCCTGGAATAAACGAAAGAGGCTTCGGGACTCCTCGAAACTTTGCTATTTACTTTTCAAATTAACGCTTCGATAAATATTCTCATAAGTATTCTCCGTCGTACGCTTAATATTTCTCTTTCGCTCGAATCGAACTCGAATCGAACATCGACGCGAAATTCCATCGACTGTCGCGTAATCAACGAAAGATCAGCGATAAAATCCGGCCGCTTTTGGGAAGCTCGCGGTCGAAGTAAAGTGCAGGCGGTGGGTCAATTAACCGCTCGGATATGACCCCGTCCGCCTCTTTGTCCTTGAGCAAGATATTTTCCGTGGGAGCACTTATGAAGCTCGCCACGAATATCGGAAAAATGTAGGGTTGATGGTTTATTGCGACGGGGGCTCATGGATATCGGTTAAAATCGACCCTATTCGCCCCGAACCTCGAGTATTTCGTGTAAAAATTCCTCGTGTGTATATATATATATATATATATCCGGCTTAATAACTTGTGGCCCCCACTACTTAAAGCGTGTCCTCCCGTGCGTGCGGGGATGCGAATTCGTGCTTGACGGCAAGCTTTAACGACGATATTCAGGCGAGGGTGTGTGGATCGGGGGATGGTCGCGTGCCCTCTGAGAATTTCGTGGCTCTGAGCGTCTAAGCTTGGAGGCGACGATCGTGCTTCCGGCGCGCTTTAGTGGATTTTAGATTAAAGGAGCTTCTTCGGTGGATGCTCCGCTCTCACCAGGAGTATTCCGCCTTTGATCCGGTGCACACGCGCGCATCCATCCGCGTGACGCGCCCTGTTTCATCGGGTAAATCTGTAAATTTGTAAATGCCCACCAACGTACCAATGCGATCTGGACCTATCGATGTTGTTCCGACGCGAGTCGGAACAACTCCGTTTAATCGTGTCTTAAAGACGAAGTCTCGCTGCTCGTAAAGCTTCGGTTCAAGTGGATCTGTTGCTTTGACGTTGTTGGCCGACAAAGGGAATTTCCATTCGTAATGGATAAATATGACTCTGTCGATTACTCCGTCGGTTCGTTAGAGAATTAGCGATAGTTATTTACGAAATATGAATGAGAAAAGTAGAGCACAAGGAACGCGGGCGTCTTTTCAGTTATTAGCATTCGATAAATTCACGGTTTAATTAAACCAAGTTTAAACGCGGTTCTAACATAATGCACTTGTATGCATTACGCTCCTAATCCAGCATTAAATCAATTCTCAAACCTTGGAACTCGTGCTCGGATAGTAACAGCGATGTAAGGGTCACACCAATATCTCTTGGCTATTTTCCTCGTGATTTAAATGTGCTTTCCTGCTGGCAACTTAGATTTAATGCTCTATATTGCTCGCTCAACCTCATTGTTGGCTTAGAATATTAAATAAATAAAAACTGCAAAATGTAAATTAAATGCAATGGCGCCGGGATTTGCTTCCAAGTTTCGCAATAAATTTGAGGAAACTTTGAATTGATTTGAGTTAGCGTCGTATTCTTTTATACTTCTTATTTGCCGAGTACATAAGTTTTATAACTTTTCTTGTGTACATTCGTGAAAGCCACGACACATAGGCACAAGAAGGTCCTCCGACTATCTTTGACTCATTTAAAAGTCAAGTTCCCGGCTCTTTCGACGTTTCAAAAGGAAATTTCCTTTTTAAATACCGTAGCCTGTTGTTTGATGTCATTTAATGCGCTGCTGCTCGATGCAGGTCGACTTAACATTTTTGTAATAAAGAAAGCTTTCCTCTAGAGGCCTGCGAGCGATTAACGCTCGCGTTAGTTAAGCTTTTATCGGTTGGGTCAAGTGTTGAACGTCTGTCAATTTTGTGACATCGGGTGCACTTGCGTAGCTGATGCGCCTATCGGTACACCAGCATCATAAGCATGACTTGTCCGCTCGTATTTCGATTTGCAAAACGGTCTTGTGCCATTAGAGTGAGAGGTTATTCCAATATTACTCTTGGACATCGATACTCTCGCTTGATTACGCGTCATTACGAAGGTGGAGAAGATTTTTAAGTGCTTTGGAATTTTCAATAAACGTTGATCATTTGATGTACGCGTGTACCTGGGGATCCGATGATTTCGTAAACCTAGAGTTTAAGAAAATTCATAGCCAAGTGAACTATTTCAAAGTGTCAGCAATTTTATGATTATGGAACCGAGGCGGAGTCTGCGATATAATTTGATATTACAAAATAATTATTACATTTATTGCCCGTCGTAAAAGGTTTGACGATTTTATCAAGGTGAGCAGCGGTTAATTCTTACGTAAATATTTTTAGGTTAACGAGCTTCTTTCTCTCGTAACAATAATTATTATAACGCTCGTCGCAAAACTTTCTTTATGCGGAGATAAAACGTACTTGAACTCCGTATTCTTCGATTCAAAGTCTCGTCATTCTCAGTTAAATTTTACTTGGAAACGTACGCGATAAATATCACGTTGTTTATACTAATTGCGAGCGAGAGCGATGGAGAATCCAGAGGGTAATTAAAATATTTAATTCATGTTTAATTGTAAGCAACTTTTATGTTCGACAAACTCGAGTCTTTTAAGCTCAAGTTTCTCCGGCTCGTAATTTTTTAGCTCTCCGCGAGTAAAAGAAGTTGGCAATTTCGCACTAATTCATGTTTTTATGCCCGTTACATAATTATGCGAGTTTTAATAAAAGCAGGTTGAAGCTGGAACGTTATTACGCAATCGTAAACGTTTTCCTGTACATAATCTGCTTTGCATACTCGATTAGTGCGAACGATCGTGGCGTTCTTTTAGTTTGGCATAACTAATTTACATTCGGACGGCAAATGATTGCTCGAATGGAAAAGTCAGAGTAAACGTCATGCATTGGAGGTCGTGAACGACGAAAGGCACCATCGCAACTCCATTACCGTGCGATCTCCCGGATGCTTAACGTGGCAGCTCAACTGAGCGGTTTGACCTACGATGGCTGTGACATTGCGAGGTGATACGTCATCAAAGTAAGGCTTATCCCACGATCTCGTCGGCTTGTTGCTGCCTACGACAACACTCGCCAAACTCGATCCACCTTAAACAGTCAAAGAACATTTTCGCTTAAGTACGATCGATGCTTAAGTACGATTTATGGCAAAGGGATGGCGAAAATTGACGGTAACACGGACGCGAACGAGCCATCTCATTAAAATGCATAAATCATTACAGATGTTCGTCATTCGAAGTAGCAGTTTCTCATTAGGGTTATTATATAAGTTGTTTGTAATATTCAAATGAATGCTGCATATAATAGGCGCAAAAAGTTTTTTCAGGGAGACTTGGCACGGATAAGGAATTCTTTAAATACAGAAAGAATTCTGTACAAGCAGCATCCATTTTCTCTCTTATACATTTTTCTTTTGTTTCTTCAAAATGAAAGCACAGTATGAATAATTTTCTACACATATATTATTGTGCGCGTTCTCTCTCTCTCTCTCTCTCTCTCTCTCTCTCTCTCTCTCTCTCTCACCGTGTGTGTGGGTGGTTGGGTGGGTGGGTGGGTGTTTGGAATTGAATAGTAAATCGGTTTTCTTTTAATGCCTTTTAGTCAGCGTTATCGCGTTGTTAAATTACATTTTAATTTTTGAAAAATTGCCTCGCTACTTATCACCTTCATCGTAATAATAAAATAAAATTAAAAAAGTATGCACAATGCGGTTCTTTATTAGTTCATAAACGTTCATAAAGTTTCATAAAGATACTTTTATTGTACGTATAGCTAGAGCTGCATAAAAAATAAAAATAAAAATACTCCTCGACCATTCACGGAGAATTATAGAATAGATGGACACGAGCTTTAACAATTTTTGTTCCTAGAACCTCTACTTCATAGCCATCATTTTTATATTTAATATATATATATATGCGTATGCGTATGCGCTGCCGCACCGCCTTGCGAATTGCGAATCCTTAGCTTATTTTTAATAAGAGAATGGGTAAAATGAATTAGTCGTGCCAGTATGCGTTACAAGTTCAATAATGCATTCGGTCTTTTGTTCCAAATGCCTCGAGAGGAGTGCGCGTATAACCTATATACACATATCCAGTATTTACATCCCCGTAATGAGACGCGCTGGAAAATCGGAAAAAGCTGTACCTCAAAGTCTTATATTCCTCTGTAAGTCGGTCCGATTGCGTTGATATAAAACGCGCAAATATTCGATGGCTTGTCGGGAAAAAAAAATCCTGGCGCGATACTACGATGAAAGGGTGTCTCCGGAGGCGCCCTTAAAGGAAGCCGTTCACCTGGGATATTTATTCGCGAGAAAGGAATAGAGAAGTAGCGGTTGCGAAAATGAGGGCGTGATAACGAGTGGCAGCGATTTCGTTCGATCGCTGAAACAGGATTGCACGGCTCGGAGGCTTGAGAAACGTAGAAGGGTCTGGGAGTGCGGAAAAGCACTCCCAGGAGTTGATCGAGATTGAGAGAGAGAGAGAGAGTGAGTGAGTGAGTGAGAGTGAGAGAGAGAGAGAGAGAGAGAGAGAGAGAGTGAGAAAACGAGGACAAAGAGGGAGATCCCGAATGAAGCCGGTTAGAGAATATTGACTCTCGCTATTCCTTCTTCACTGTCCAAGCAATTAATCAAGATCCTTTAAATCCATGGATATTGTCTCGAGCTCCCCAGACTTTCCGTTTCATTCATCCCGGGTCGCCTCGGTCGAAATCTTCGAGGGTTGCTCCTCCGACAGCACCGCTTCGGTTCAACAGAAACTCCTTCGCTTTTTGAAATAAAACACACGTCGAGCCCTTCCCGAGTAAATTGCTAATTAAACTTGTTTAACAAACTGGCCGGCGTCCCTTTAAAAATAATTTCTCCCTCCTGGACTCGCTCCGACGAGAAACGCTTTACGAGAAACCAGGGCGCAGTGCCGCAGCTCCGCTTCCCTCTTATGACGCGAGCTAATTTGCTCGAATCTCGCTCCGAACTATGCGCAACTTGCGAAATAATTTCACCCCGAACACCCGGCCAACTGGAGTCGCGCGGCATGCGCGCGATAAGCGAACTTCCTCGCGAGTTCGCGCGGCACCCGCGCAACGCGTAAAAATCCGCCCGGGGCGCATCGATTGCCGCGAGGAAAGGCCGAAGGGACAAGCGCACGTAATTCCGTAGGCCGATGAGCCGATAAAGTTAGCGATAAAGTTAGCGACAGCCCAAGCGGATGGTGCGATCGATAGCGTGCTTGAGAATTATGCACGGCATGCACACGTGGGCCGTTATCAGCGGGTCGGGACATTCCGCCGATACACGGAGTCGCTCGTGCCTGAGTGCGACGCATCGATACAATGAATTTCTACGCCCGACGTCGCCGTCGCCGTCGCCAACTTTCTCTGATTGCAATCTAGACGTTCACCCTCCTTCTTCGCCACCCTTCGCTGCGCTTACCGCGGCTTTGCATCGCCCTCGCGCCAACCCTCGAATTTTCCACGTCTTCCCCTAAGGAGGCACTTGGCTAGAGCTTAGCTACTCCCCTAGGTTCTCGGTTTTGTTTCGCTTTCCGTCACTGGCGAAGAGGGGGGGAGCCTTTCGTTCAATTTTCGCTCTTCAAAGTGGTCAGATTTATTTAGGAGCGTGCAACTCCGTTCCGATGGCGCAATAGTTCAAGTATCAAGTACACTGCCAAGACCATCAAAAATACCGTTGAGCTTCGCAGTTTCATGCGCGGATGGCTGACGGAAATCGAGTATTTTCTACTTCGATTGGTCAAATTAAATTACAGTTTTTCATTTTTTCCATTAGCTGTCAGGCATAAGTACCGGCGATCTCTTTACTATTTCCTTGGGTTATTTTCCTCTTATCTGTTACCGAGATATCGAGGCTTCAACGGACTCCGTCGATATTTTTCAATATTATACAAAAGAGATATTACTCGTTTTTCTTTGGTTATTTTTGTATTCTGCGTTTATTTTTGGAAAACTGTTCATTCGTCGGGTTGCACAGATGCACCGATGGATTTTGTCGTTGAAAAGCATTTTTATATGAACCGGAAAACAAACGAAATTTTTTTTTTTTTTTTTTTTTTTTTTTTTTTTTTTTTTTTTGTTAGCCATTCGATTGTTTACTCGAGACTTACAGTTTTTCATATTGTACTTTCTTTTATTTCTTTTTCTTTTTCTTTTTCTTTTTTTTTTTTTTTTACTTTTTTCCTTCCAAAGGAAAAAGTGGAATTAAAAGTAATTTAATGAGTACCACGGGCTCCAGTAGTTAATCATAGTTTTAATAAAGAATAAAGAAAGGACTTGGTCGATAGTGGATAACGCTTAAGAATGAATACGACAATGGAAAATTGGAATTTGTGTGAGTGAAAAACAGGCGCGCGCTACTGTATCCAATACCACAAATAGCCGTGAAATGCATAGAGCGCGATGTGATGGGCGCCGGGGGCGGGGGGACGACACAGGTGGGAGAGATTTGAATTTTCAACGCGAATTATATTATCGGCGTTTTAAATAAAATCTAAAGTGGATGCATGATTAAATTTAAAGCGTAGTTGCGAATGAAATTAAAATGCGCTACAGTCGAATAAAAAACTAACTCTTTGGGAAATTTCGTTACGTTGAGCGTTCAGCAGCCCGAATTCAGCTGATTGATGAAAACAAGGGGATGAGTTATTATCGATGAAATTGGGTTAATCGTTGTTTCGAAATGTCCGAAATGCCTCGTTGTTTTTAAAATGAAAATAACGAATTGGAAAACGCGGTGCAAATAACGCGCTGCAATCGTGAAAAGCTTGAAATAGTTGAGAAAAGCACCTGCGGATTAATTAGGTTCGTGTTCCCGGCGGAACTTCCATATCTAGTAGCTAATCCTTCGATATCGTAGGATAATCTCGAGAAAGTGTCCTAGTTCCGGCAGGGTGACTTCAAAATATACGCGCGGCACCATCTTTGACTCGAAATCAGTCAAGAGGGGTGATTACGCGCGACTGGCCATTTTCCTCGCTCGTAATCGCTCGCACCCTTTTTAACAGGGTTAATTGCAGCCCGGGCGCGATCCCTTACAGCTATGTTCCTTGTTGGATTTCCAAATGGGAAATGCAGCCCGGACTTGGAGTGCACAAGGAATGCACAACTCTTTAGGGTTCAGCTTGGTAACGATGTCGGTGCAAGTCTCGAGTTCATCGCACGACGCTGTACAGAATAGCGCGTAATGCATTTTTATGCGCCAGTGATAATGAACGATCGACGGAGGAATGAAACATCTGACGTGGGAGGTTACAAGGCGGTGATGAATGGAAGCCCAAATTACGGCGCGGCGTTGTACCACGTGTAGTTATCAAATTATGCGGTTATGCAAATACAACGAGATGCGAAAATATCCGAATGAATGCAAATAAAACGCGTCCATCGATATACGTGGTGAATTTACGATCAACTTTCGCGGAGCTTTGTACGTGAAAATTAATTCGGCTCGATCGCGACAGCCATTGAAAAATTGACTACCCGAAGGAAAAATGCAGAGGGTGCGCATTTATTTGCAAAATGCGCGGAATAAATGGCAAATAAGAGAAAATGTAAGCAGCAACAATGGAGAAAAATTTTTCCCCGCCACCATAAAGCCATAAAAAAAGGGACAATCGAGGGAAAAACATGACTAAACTCGGCCAACTCTGGAAATGTAAAAAGGTAAGGAGAAACCTTGACGTTAGTTACACCGTGTCGCATTGTTAACTACAACTATAATGTCCAGTGAGCGCAGACCAAACAAAAATACCCGGAAACTAAACGTAGGATCACGCGTTTCCTGAACTGGGCAGCATATCGTCAACTTGATTATGCTACTCAGCCGCCGGTAGATGTACTCTGCGAATGTCCACGTGTGTATAAAGCCTTTATTAAATCTACCACGCTTTTAAATTTAAATTTTCCAACATTTTCTTAACGAACGTCAAGCGAGTTATGTTAATATTGTAGATAACGCCGGGAAACATTGTTTAAATAGACCAAATACGAGACGAACGAACGCTGATAATTTTACGAACGCCGATAGTATATTACTTAGGAAGGTGTTTACCGTGTGTGTCTCGTTAACGCTGTAAGTTCGAAAATCGTCGAATAAACATTTTCAGTACCTCGAAATGCAGTCGCCTAAATGCGTTGAATCATTTTAGCAGCTTAGATTTTACAGCGTACTTGTAAGACTTGTACGTCGCACATCCATTCGACTACTTTTCAAAGTTCTTTTAAATAACAAACGCACGTAGTAGTTCCTTACTCGTGGGAAAAAAAACCACGTAACACGCGATGAATTGGTTTACTTTTATATTTACGCTTAAAGTTACCTCTGATTTATACATGCTGTTGTCCACAGGATTAAACGTACTACTTTCGTTTTTATTTTAGATCTAGAAGGTCCCGAAGCGAATAACACAGGCTCAAGGGAGTACCGATGTTTACGCATGTTCAGTTCACAGAAGTTAAAAGCTTTTATAAAATACGAAATATAACTAAAGTTTATTAATCATTGAATAAATTACTCCAAGTATAAATCTGTTTAATTTCTCATTTTCGTGTTCACTCATATTTTGACAAGAGCTTAATAGAGAACTTGGTATCGCGTAATAAAGTATTGATGAAGTCACCTAGCAATACAAATATTTATGATTTATCGTACATTATTCCAAAAGTAGCAGAGGCATTATTTTAACGTGCACCGGCACCAAATTAATTCTTCTTGATTATTTGAAAGGAACAATGCGATTGATTTCTATCTTAATCCGTGAGATATGCGATTGCAGTCACATTTTGGTATATTTTATTCAAGTCGTATTATCAATCGGTAGAATTGCATTACTCGTAATTCTCCGCAAAGATTTTCAATGCGCTCGGCTCCGAATATACGGGAATATTAAAAATTTCAAATTTCAAATTATTTAAGTTACAAGTTAGCACACTAATTATAATATCACGAAAGTGATACTGAAAGTAATATTCTTAAAATTTCACGAAACATTTACTTTAATACTCGCTTCAATTTCATTTGTTTATATAAAAAAATGTGCACATCTAGCACATCTATTTGCTTTAAATAAAACTCCTTTGAAACGCATGAAATATAGAAATATGTATTCTTTGATGGAAAATGTTTGTAAGCGTAAAAAAGGTGTTTTAAATAAATTCAATAGATTTATTCCCATATAACTGATTACCAACTAAATTTTAGACTACATGGAATCGATATACAAAAGGTTATTCATTCTTTACATTTCAATGTTAGATTTTAAAAAATCCTACCGTTTAATACGTAGTGGTGAATTAATGAGTTGTATTTTTGATAGTTTTCTCATTAGAATAGCGCTAATTTAAAAAATTTATAAAAATCATTAATTACCCTCGATGTAATTCGAATAACAAGGTTGAATTAATTTACATAATCACATTTTAATAGCAACACTTATAGCAGAATTGGAAAACTAAAATTTTTGCGTTAACAATTTATTAATCAAAATTCGTTTGTAAACATTACTGATAATACCATTTTTGAAATCCGAAAACGAAAATTAAATCATTACGCTGGGAATATTAGTCAATTGATAAAAAGTACAATTTATAGGTAATGTTTATTGGACGAGTTCTTTGTAATCTTTCCATTTTTAACACTTTAACATAAAATCATTCGATAGAATGTAATAAACAATTTTTTTTTTTCACGGAAACCCGACATTATTGCAGTTACTTACGCAACGGCTTTACTAATTTCTCATATATTGTAACAAGTCTTATCTGTATTAAAGGAATAAAAGCCAGTTAGCTTTTATTTTAACAGAAGTATATTAAAGAGAAACTATTTGCACATTAAGTAACGATGCGCGTAAACTCTCTTATATAATTTACATATATTCCAAAAGATACAAACTACTAAAATCTCCCCGATTGAGAAAAAATGACTTGAAACCTGTAGTTACTAAGAGCACTGATGCTTGAAAAAAGTGCTCAAAGCACTAGTGCTTCGGAGAAAAAGAAATTTCAATTGTATCGTTTTACATCCAGTTTCTGTTGATTTATAAAATTTATTGATATACGAAAATACGCAAAGTTGGTTGCAATTAATCTTTGTTTAAAAAGTCTTTGTTTCATACTTTTACCACTTATTGGATAACGCGTGCGCAACTGATATCGATCGAAAAAAAATCTAACGTTGCATAGTGATAAACTTTATTTCTGCTGTGCAAGTAAGAATCTAGCTTTCAAAAGACATTGAAGAACTCAAGCTTATTTACAATATTAATATCAATATATTTCGTTTGATAACAGCACTTTTTCAAATATCGAAATGAAGCAACGAAACTTTTGTGAGATTAATATCAACGTACATTTTTAATGTAAACTACGTTGCTTCGTTGTAAATTATTTAGAAATTAAATTTATGTTTAATTTATACGAGTTAAAGAATAAAGCGAATTATTTGCATTTATAGTCGATTGGCACTGTGCGAGCATAAAAACCTTGAATATTTATGATTGTAATCGAAATTAGGAAATATTTAGCTTACGTAAGATAATACTAGGAAACTTGGAAGACATAAAAACGAGTAATAAAAGCAAGATTGCATCGAACAATTAAAATCCACGTAATTACATATTCTTATACTCTTACATATCATTTGTCCATTTGAAGAATTTGAAAAGCAACAATGTAATGTAAATTCTATGCTGTGCTTACTTGTCCTTTAGAATTTAAAAATTTTGTAGTTAAATAACGAAGCGTTCAATGTACGTATGAAAAATGTGAACGATAAAAAACATCCGATGCTTTTTTCTATTAATGTACTTTTATTATCGCACATTTGAAATAATGAATAAATTCTAGCGATGAAATTCATGTATCGTGTACACTGTGATATAATGAAAAACAAGTATTTAATTTAAGCACAGAGATAAATGAAATTTATTATACTTAAGAAGCACGTCCGTGTAACTTTGAAAAATTCAGAGGAAATACAAATATAACAATTGTAGAAGTGATTTCGCTATGCTCACAGATTTAGTTTATGCAATAGTAAGTTTCAAGTTGTGGGAAGAGATCCGCAACGGAATATTGTAGATACGAATAAATCACGTATTGCAATAGAGTGATAAATTATTATAATGACGTGCAAGGAAGGTATAATAAATGGGTTGTCTAGCGTATAAACGTACGCGAGCATTATCAATGTAGTTCCTTTTTTTCACCCATGAATTGACTATTTAGATTTTGCACATTTTCGCCGCAGTTAATTGGAAAATATTTGCATCCGCAATTATGCAAAAGTGATTATTAATCGTACGTGATTATCAGCAAATATTAATAATTCTCTATTCGAAGAAAATATGATCTGCAATTTGCATTGAATGACGAATGTCAAAAGGTGGCTTAAGTTACAGAATCGGTTACAGAATATATAACGTCGATTGAATTTTTTTCTGCCAACGCAAGCAATTAGTCTTATGCAAGTTATCATACTTGTCTCTTGAACTAATGTCTTTGAATTACTAATGTCTTTCGAACGCTAGTAATAAGTGTGCACTTCTTTAGATAAGAATTATTATAAGTAATTAAAAACTAGCGTAGAATATTAAAAGCAAAAAAATTTTCGGACTCACTTTAATAAAATAGATAAAGAATAAATGGTTTAATGGAAGGATGACAGACTAAATTGGGAAAAAATGGCACACGTAATGACCCAATAATTATTCTTTTGCACGATAATAATGTAGCGCGTCATCTGACGATCTTATAAAACTTGCATGCTTCGAGTTATTCTTTATTCAAACCACAGTTTCGCATTCGTCTTGCAAACACAGAGACGAGCGCGTGACCATATTACGAAAAATTTAATACCTCTAGAGCTTACAATATCAAGCAGTTCGGTAAGTGAGTGCTGCATGCGAATAGTTTCTCGAAAATCGAATCTGGAAACGCGAACAGGAGGCTTTTCGGTAAAGCGATTTTCTCCGTAAAGAGATCGATAAACGGCAACGCGTTCACATTTAATATTTAATATCGAGGAGTAGCTCTTTGATTGCTCAAATTTCGTCAATCAGTTTTCGCGTACGAATTTACGAATTTTATATTCGGTGTAGTGAATTTTTATATTTTATAGGAATGCAGAGCGATAAAAATGAGGAAATCAAAAAGCTCGTGAACGTTAAGTTATGCGAGGACACGTTGCGAAAAACGGAAAACAATCCTGAAATACAGGTGAAAGATGTCGAGTTTGACATGGCGGTGGACAAAGGTAATAATTATGCGAGCGATTTGGTGCGAGCGACTGTCAAATACACCGCTGGATCCGAAGAAGTGAAGAAAACGATAATTATAAAGGTTTTGCCGCTTTCGGAAGGAATGCAACGCAATACGGTAAGATCATATCTGCTTTCTTAAATGATCCGTTGGCATGCATTTACACGTGCATCGAACGCGCTGATAAGTTAACGAGAAACTTTCTCCTCGAACGAAACGAACAGCTTAATTAGAATTAGCGTCCATTCGAAGGTCGGCTTGCAAATTACGAACGAGAAACTCGTTCCTTGTGAAAAGTCTGAAGCAGTAAACCTGTTTCAGATAAAAAATTCGACTTTGTTCGCGACCGAGATAAACATGACGACGGTAACTCTCGTGAAGATGAACGAACTCCTGAGTCCCGACGCTCCGGTCAGCTGCAAAGTACTGTTCGTGCAAGAGGATCCGCCGATATTCATCTTCGAGGATTTAGTGGCCCTGGACTACCGCATGGCGGATCGTACCAGCGGTTTGGACGAGGAGCACAGCATATTGGCTATTCGTGCTTTGGCGAAATTTCACGCAAGTTCCGTTGCGCTTTGCGAAAAGGTACCAACTACAAATTACGTTACTCGTAGGCGAACGAATGCGACAAACGAATCCGCGATCGAACGAATCTAGTTTCTTCATACTTCGGCTAGAATCGGTCCACTTGAATCGGTAACTCTTTGTAACAGCTTTGTTGAGTGGATGTACTCGCGTTGTTTTCAAGAATCGAATGCAGACACTGAACGAATGACTCAACGTTAACGGACCTTGAGATTTCTGCGTCTATTCTACGAATGAATTCACTGTTCGCCATTGTTGCGAGGACACATAATGCGCGGTTTACATCGTGGACAAACTTTATCGACTAACAACACCTCGTAATTGCTCGGATCCTAAACATGACGTTACCGAACTTAACACCAAGCTCGAATGCAAATTTTGTTGTTATCAATTTCATGCGCAATGATCTCAAAAGTCCCTGCAAGTTTATCGTTATTGCACAACGACAGTGCCAACTATCAAGTGTCGCTTGAAAGGAATCTTCTCCATGCGTAGACGAGTTAACATTTTTTTTTTTTTTTATCGATTTTTTACACCTCGAATGCAATTTTATTCTCAAAGTTTCACTGGGCATCACGAGCGATTCAAAGTCAAGTGCAACGTTCCTTTGCGTAATCAAGATTTACACGAATTCTCGGTAAGAGTAAGAAATTATTCTACGGCACTATTAGTCTACTTCTACGGTAATGGCACTAGCTACCGGCCAA
This sequence comes from Wiebesia pumilae, assembly GCA_018907045.1. NCBI lineage: Eukaryota > Metazoa > Arthropoda > Insecta > Hymenoptera > Agaonidae > Wiebesia > Wiebesia pumilae. The sequence continues at coordinate 197,220 of JACCHZ010000136.1, read as the reverse complement.
CGAATAAAGCGTAAAATAAAAACCGGAAGGAAAAGGATAAGCGCATAAAGCTTTGCGCATTAAGATTGTGAAGTTTCAAATTTATTTACCATTCGCGTCACTTTCACCACGAACGAGCAACTCTTGGCATTACGTACCGCTGTGACGCGATACAACATTCGCGAAAACGTACTTTCGACGAAATCACTTTTCAGAAAGAAGGAGAAATACTCGAGACAATTTCGGCACACCTCCCGTTCTCATAAAGGAAGAAAACTACCGCGAGCAAATACACTGCAACGGGCTTATTGCACTGACATCGTCGATAAATGCCCAAGAGCCTTTCGGCTTATTCAAAATTGTTGCACAAAGCAGAAAACCGAGGCATACGTGTTCGATGCAGTAGTCGTTACGAAAATCATTCGCTAGACTTTAATTCGCAAATGTTTTCCTCTCGTCGCAAACTCCAGGCAAAATATCGCACAATAGCACGCGATTAAACGCGAGAACTTTATCCTTACGAATATCCACCGTTTGAATGTTCAAACCGATCGACTATTACAATTGAAAGGAAACGCAGTACCGGATCGAAAAATTCCTTCCAAGGCTCGTTGAATAACGGCAGAAGGGGTTTAATCTCCCTCGAGATATCCCGATTCATAGTTATCTCTCAATGAAATCGAAATCTTTGGAAATAATCGCGTCCTAATGTAAATTATCTTTTCGGTGAATTTGATTCAGGATCCAACGCAAAAGAAGATGTACAAATACGGACTCTACCACAATGAGCAGCCCAACGAAATAAAAGCTATTATCGGCCAGTCGGTGAAAAACGTAGGTAAAGTAATAGCCAACTGGCCCGAGATGGATCCAACGTAAGTAAGACTCTTAACTTGATGGAGATGGAGAACTGAGAAACGCGCAATTCATAATACCTTTAACGCAACGCAGAATATCGGAAAAGCTAATAAAACTGTCGGCTAATATCGTCGAGAAAGGACACCGCGCTTGTCTCAGCGGGCAAAGTGAATTCAACGTTATTAATCATGGGGATTCGTGGGTCAACAACATGATGTTCAAATACAACGACAAAAACCAGCCTACCGACGCGATATTCGTGAGTACATCGGAATAAAGACGAAGAAGAGAAGTGACATCGATGACATCGATGTGTAATCGATAAATGGTGAAAATCGAACGTTACGATGCATTCCATTGAAATTCATTGAAAATCGCGCGATATAAAACACGAGTCGAAGAGAGTTTGCCCACGTTGAAGGCAGTTTGAATTTCATCGTACGTTGCTGCTCGACTTTCACCTGCAGAGTGCGACAGGATTTTTGACTCTCCGTCTACCAACTTCCGAAACACAAATCCTGCCTCTCGTCTTCGTTTATCTTCCGCTAAACCAAAGCTCCCCTCTTCCACCAAAGCTCCAAAAGCACCCCTCGACGATTCCATTTCCAATTCAACGCGTGTCCCGGAATCCAATTCAACTTCAACCTACAGGTCGACTTGGTACACTCTTCTAGCTGCAACCAAAATAATTAAAAGTCAGGCTGCACGGGTAGCTTATTGTTATTCGAGAAGTAAAGACACCGTCTGGAATGAAAATCATTCGCTGCTCGTTGTTCCATCCTACGAAAGTACGCGTGAGAGCTCCCAATCCAACGAGATCGGTTGCTTTTTACAATTAAACAATTAAACGTCGTATATACAAAGGAATTTGTAGAGTGTTAAATTTGAAGGTCGCCAGCTGCTGCACGCGACAAATGCCCATTTCGATATTATTGCACGCCCTGCTTATAACGAGTAGAGTTCAATTATACTTATCGGAAATTCAAGTAAGTACCTTGTAATTTTGAACTTCTTTAATTGGCTTCGTCTCTCGCCTTACAGGTTGACTTCCAGTTGTGCAGTTATTCATCACCGATGGTGGACTTGATGTATTTTCTTAACACGAGTGTAGCCGACGACGTTCTAGCGAAAAAGGAGGACGAGCTTTTCGAGGAATATCTGCGAGTACTCGCGTTAAAAATGTTGCAACTGAACTGTCGAACGAAACCACCCACCATGAACGAACTTCTTAAAGCGATGAACAGTCGCGGTATACTCAAAGTCATCGCCACCATTGCAATTTTGCCATTAATAGTCTCCGACAAGGACGCGAACGTGAACGAGGAAGAGTTGTTTAACACTGAAAACGAGCAACTCCCAGTAGATATAGGAAAAGATTTGCGTCGCATTTTGTTGAGACGATTGCCTATTTTTGATAAACAGGGACTACTCGACTGATGATGCGTTTCTTTTCTCTGTATCAACGCGAATTGCTATTGCGTTAACGCGGACATGGTCATGCGACAATCTTCGTCCCCAGGCACTATCGAGTGTAATTGTGATCTTGTAAAATTTAAAGCCAGGAGGCGATGAGGCGTATAAAGCGGTCTCAATAAAGCGAAATAAAGGATCGATTTCATTTTAATATCAGTACCTTTACCACGATCGACGAATTTCCCACAACGATTCGAGCGCACCCATCGAGTACCTGCACCATTGTCAGTGTCAAAGTTGAGCTTCTATCGATGTATCGCAATAAAATAAAGTCAAGCTTTTCGTTTCTCGTTTATGCTGCTTTATAAGAAAGTACGAGTCGTCCGATTGCTCCTACTGCGCAAATACGACAGAACGAGCGGATAAATAAGCGCTCGTTAGCTTCTTTATTCTGGTACGTAGCTGTTTGCGCATTATTGCGCTGGATGTACGGGAAGCACGTCATCATAATCATAACTTGGCGAGGACCCGAGTATTTGCTCGCAATCAGTTTACACGCGGTTTCCCGTGATACGGAGCCTCGCGGATACCGTCGCGCATACCATTGACTCCACTACGAGTATCCCGTCCGCATTTCCACCGGGTAATGCTCTCCGCTCGATGCCGGCGACGAGGTCTCGAGGTCTCGTCGAGCAGATACACGCGCGTGTCCCGCGGAAGCCAGGATGAGGTAAAAATCGAGAGAACGTAGAAGAGAATAAAGTCACGAAGTCGCGATAAGATACGAGCGATGGGGCGCTGAAAGTTTTATCGGACGTAGACGAGTAACGCGACGAAGGAGTCGAGGATAGAAAGCGAGAGGCTGCGTTTCGTCCCCTCCTCGGCCTCGGCTAAGAAATAAGAAGCAGGGAGCGCAGATGTGGAATAGAGGGATCTTTCCCGGTTAAGTGAAGCGCGAGGGAAAGAGCGCGGGCAAGAGCGAGGAAAGGGGAAAGGGATCCTCGGGGATAGTCGTCGAGGGTCCGACGTGATTCCTCGAACGTAAAGTGCAAGTATTGCGCTGACGGGAGCGCGTCCCGTGTTGTAGTTCGCATTAGGTTCGCGAAGCTGCAGCACTGCGCTCTGATATCCCAGGTTCCCGTTTGCTCCCGGAATAAATAAACGCCGTAATTCGAGTTCAACAGTTAGCAACGGTTCGATTTGCTATTGGAATTCGTCCAAGGTGCCCCGACCGAGAGTCGCGGTGCTCTTGTTATCGAGCTCGGGGGAGATGTCGTTCGAAAGAGGCAGCCAACGGATAATTGACGCCACGCGTCTCTTCGCGTCCGTCTACGCGCGGCGATGACATCCGCGATGTATCGAACGAAGGGTGGCACGGCCAAGGGGTGGGGGAGCGACGGCCCGGGTCCCCGTGTTTTTCCTCGATGATCTTCTTTGCTTCCGCGCTGCGCGGCCCCTCCCACGTATCAGGGCACTTCGTCGCGTGCTTTATTATTCATTGGGGTTGCGATCCCCCCCCCCCACCACCACCACCACCGCCGAGCGGATAAACGCCCCATTGTTTATGCATCGGTCTCTATCGCGGCCGCGGGGGTTTCGCGATCCACGTGATTCGCCTGGCTGTTGTCCTCGTCCCATCGCTTGCAACCCCGCGCAACCCCGTATTCTTTCGAGAATAATTCACACGACTAGTCGAGTTTACAACCCCGCGAACATATCCTCGTTCGTTTCGCTGTCGCCGAGATTTACCTTTGAAATATTACGCCCGACGTCGCCCACCTTTCCAGCAACGCGTGCACATTAACGAGATATTTTCCGTAAGGCGATGGCGAACTCGTTGCGAAGGGAAACAGTTTTGATTACGGGATTAAATTTCTTGCCAATGGGAATAGGAAGCCGACTTTCTCGGCTTTTGGGTTCGCTTCCCGGATTCGCAGCAAAGATTGAGGCGAGAAAAATCAGCTGCTCTACTCTGTTCTGGGAATTAAATTCTTTTTCCGGCGTGGAATAAGTCGAAAGATCGAGTGAAAATTTAAAGCATTGAACATTTCTCGAAATAGGACAGACGGAGCGACTTTGTATGATAATTCAGGACCAGGAACTAAAATTCTTGATAGATGGCGATTTTACGTATATTACGTTAATTTATTAAAAACCTATGCAGGATTCTTCTCCAGCGTGGCGAATTTGCGTTGCACCATGACTGCCAACTAATAATAATAAGTGATGCGTAATATGCATAAGATTCTTGGTAAGTTAAACTAGTTGGCGAATTATAAATTATAACTGAAAGTCCGTGAGCTGCAATTGGTCTGGTTTCGTAAAAAATTATAAAGGAAACTCTGGTAAAATTTTATTTCTACTTTGTCCGAATTTAACTTCGATATCTAAGCTGAAGACTTTTACAATCGTCACGGAGATAAAAACTTTTTTGATTATGCAGTTTAACAATTTTGAGATACAACTGGGCTTCCAATTCTCGCGGTTCATATCAGAAATGCAATATCGAACGTGTAATTTGCATAAATTACGTGCACATAATTCGAGAATATTTATAGATTTAATACATGCATAATTATTGTAAAGGTATAAGATTGTGAATTTTAGTTTTAATTTTCTTCTGGGAAAACACAACTTTACATATTGCTTGCATTTTACCCGAATTGATCGATCACTACTTTGAAAGTACAGGACTTTCGTTTTTAAGTAACATTTTAAATACTTCGCAAAGGAGAAGAATATTGCGTACTAAATGTTGACGGGCACCCGTACAAAGTATGCGATTAGTCGTCTACGAAAATATCCTATAATAAATAATACAATTGGTTGTGCAATTGCGTTTACGCGCTACAGAATCAAAGTAAAGCTGCAGCATTTTATTTATACGCAATTCTTACTATCTTTATTAATTCTTAATTGGTATCCCTTCGATCATCCCCTTTTTTAAAATGTTTTCGTCGGTATAATTTCAGATAACAATTTGAAAGTAACGAAACTAACGAAATTAACGGAGTCTTTACAAATGTGCGACGCATTTTTCCAACGTAAGATTAAGATTCTTTGGTATGCGCAGTTTGAAAGATTGAAAATTTCTGAATTAATTCTACGTATCCATCCAATGCAGATTCATAAAGACTCTTCAAGTTTAAAATACCCAATTTACGTAGCTTTTATATCTTATTTTTTGTAACTACACAGAGCAGCGCGGCACAACGCGATAAACAGCGTCGATGGAAAAAATCACATAATAGAAAATGCAATTATAATATTAAAGTGGTTGGCTAGTTACTCGAAAAAAATAAAATTTACTCTGCCTCCCTTATCTATTATTATTACACGAGCGTATCGGAAGTTCATACTTCAATAGGAGCTTTGAAAGCGTCATAATTTACATAAGAAAAATACGAACGCCGTTGTCGAAGAATTAATTGTAACCTCGTTGTTCTTCCGTTAATATTCGTGAGAAATAATTCTTTAAGCAGATATGAGATTGTAGAAAAAGTAGCAAGAAGTTTTCCGACGAGTTCGTTAAACGTTTAAAGACGTGGTTTCGCGTGGTTTCGTCGAGATAAATAAAATGATTTAATCACGTCGTACTGCTAATTCCGTGCTTATATCCAACGGAATGACGTTTATTCGCACGACGCGCTTGATCGTCGAAAAAGAATGAAACCCTGAATTTCGTATTGTATTGGTTAACGGCGACGATCAGATGACGCGATAACGAATCTGCCGTCGAGTGCTTACGTCACCTTTCTTTACTCTTAAAATTCCTTGAATTTAAGTAGCCCTGCAAACACTCGAATAAGGTGGCCTTTGATACCAAGGAGGCGGAGGAGGAGGAGAAGAAGAGGGTAAATTTTACTCGATCGAGGCTTCGTTGCTCTTGAAGTCGGGAAATACACAAGTCACGGGTAATTGGTGCCACGTAGTGTATAGAGTATTATTCCAGTCAGACCTCATGACTTTCTCCGACGTTTACCTCGAGCGATAACACGGGCAAACGCTCTTACAAGAGCGCTCGGACGATAAGAAGCATCTAATGCATTAACTGCACGGTTAATTTGGCAGTGAAGCGCATTACGATGAAGTGCTCAGAATAACGATAAAGCATAAAGAAAGCAGCGTTAAGTAGACTTACCCATAGTTCTTATCGTAGGTATAACAGCCGACTCAGCGCCTTGTAGGTAAAAGCCTCCGAGGAGCGCCAAGACAGCCCGGAAAAACCCCACCGACAACATCCTCACTGTCCCATGGGTGATACCTGCGAGCCGAGCAAAAAAGAAAAATATTACCATCGGAATATAGGAACGGGACTCGCGTCCGGCAGGAGAGAGGGCCGACTGCTTTCGGCTGAGAAAAAAGGAGTAAATTGGAATCGACGTCGAAGGGCTACGAACTCGGAATAGGAACTATTCGCAAATTCTACGAGACGGACATGAAATTACGGTCACGTTCTTCGGTCGGGGGCAAACATCGAACGGGGTCAGTACCGGTGCCTACATTCTCACTTTCTCGGTGTAGATGTCTTGGTGCGCGCGAGTCGACTCCCCGCGCACTTTGGCCCGTGTCCTCGGCTTATCCGCATAGCATCGCGAGCCTTTCTTTCTTCCTTCCTTTCTTCCTTCCTTCCTTCCTTCCTTCCTTCCTTCCTTCCTTCCTTCCTTCCCGCAATAATCGCCGCGACTTCGATTCCGCCGCGCACCTCCTGCATAATAAACACGCGCATTTACATCCGACCGCTTTACCGTAATCCCCGCCCAAACTTTCCGCACCCTTGCCACGCGCTAACGATCCCTATTCACGAATTTCGACACTCTTATGCTCGCCCGCATTCTCATAAGTGCAACGCGAGACAATCCCGGGGGTGTGCGCGCGCGCGTGCGGGGGACTCCCTTCAATCCGATAATTGCGTTATCATCGGTCCGAGCTTCTCTCCCTTACTCTAGCGCTCCAAGGAACTTCTACTCCGATGAACTAATGTATTAGAAAAGAAAATCACGTTACGGCTCAGACCGTTCGTCTTCCGCCGGGATCCCTTACTGAATATTACATTAAGCCTCGAGCTCCGAGCGATCCTGCGTCAACTCCTATTTTATCAGCAACGCTACCTTGTAAAGATTACATAACATTACCGAGGACGCTTAATTTGCAGAAAATTAAATATTTAAACAAGGTTGAGAACTTGGTTCTTCTAGATCAATGCCAAAATCAATCACTCTCACGCTCGGCCTCCGTTAAAATTTCCATTATTTATCCAATTTGAGAGTAAGTAAGCCCGTCCTCCTTGAACGATTGTTCAATCCTATCGGTAAGGATGGAACGGTCCTTTTCCCAATTTACGATGTCACGTCCGATATCAGTCGGTATTTCGGTAAGGGCCACATCAGGGCACTCGCTGCACTTTCTTTACAACCGCTTATCCTTCGAAGGATAAGAGCAAGTAAAACGGGAATGAAATCGCCCGAGATATCAACCCCACGCCGATATTTGTGCGAAGCTCGTTATCGTCACCCAATGTCTCACGGGCGCTGCAAATAAAAGAAGACGAAAATATTGACGCGATACGATTTACGCGAAAGCGGAAAGAAGGCAAAATTCTCTATAAAACGGTCTATCTTTCGGCTTGCAAACCTGCCGCTCCCTGAGCTTAACTCCGCTGGTATCGTCAAAGCTCTTGCCGGAAGCTCCGCTCGAGATAAGCTCACCCGTGATGTCAAGGCGACGTCGCCGTCGACGCCGAGATTTTCGCTTCGGTGAATCCATGTTAAATATCAGCGAGAGAAAACCGCGATACAATATCTGCGTAACCTTACTCGCTTTCATTACGTTAATTAGTTTTCCCGATATTTCCGTTGGAATCTAAATGAGCCTTAGGCTTGCAGAGTCAATGCATTAATTGAAGCCGACTAACGATTCTTTTACGAAGTCTTGCATTCTCAGGGCGAAAATGACGAAGAACGAAGGCGTTTTGTAAGCGCATCTTCATAGTACACCTTGTTCGCTCGATGCTTTTATCTCGGAACTGTAACTAGACGCACAGAGAGCCAACGAGAGAGTCGAAATTGCAACACTGCAAAGGAGGAGAAACGAGAAAAAGCCGAGTTTTCAAGAGCGGAATACGTATCACCTGGACCATTGTTGCGAGTTCCCCCCGTCAACGCTGATGCTGAGACTGTGCGGACACAAGCACGCGCATTTACACACGTATACGAATCTTGGATAATACGGAAAGACACACTCGAAGGCCTGGAATATTTGCGCTAGTAAATTCCGATGCGTTGACGAAGTAACTTTGCCGGTGGCGTCGTTCATTCCGCTAGAAGTAGAAACCACGAGCGCACGAGCAAAACAACGCAAAATTGCAGCGATACTCTCGCTCTACTTCGAATTACATTTCTACGAGAGCGTCGCTTTTATACTTTTACTCTTTGCACCTCGCTTCTTACCGTCAAAAGCAAAACCCGTGCTCCGAAAATACGTACAATTAAATGCAAGCATTACCGCGATGTATCATCTCTCGAGCACTCGCGCGATAAAACATTCCACGCGTAGTCCAGTACCTGTATTAGTCTTGGCTCTATTAAATTACAATAGGGCCAAAGAATAGTCGTTGGTAACGTTGCGATTGCGAGCAATCAACCACGCACCAAAATTCTACTTCCCACGCTGCCGTTCCGGAATCAATGAATTTCGCCGATACGTTCGTTACGAAAACTAATCGATCGGAGTATCGCAATTCGAGCGAGCCTGACGGCTCAACATCCGAGAGTTTTGCAATTGTAAGTACGTCTGCGGCTCGAGTGGGAATCGTAAGAGTTGCCGGGGAGTCTTTATCTCGCAGGAATGCGCGTGTACGCGTCGCTATGCATCCGCGAGTAATCCATCATCGGACAGCTCTGACGCGTCTACGGCAGCCGAATTGATTTACCGTCCTTTAGCTTCGCGCTGTGAAATCTAAAGTTCGTTGATTCGCGCGCCTCGATCCTTTATCCGAGCTGCTTTTTCACGGAGCGAAAAGTGGAAGGGTGAGAGGTGGGAAGCGGCGGAGGAGAAGGTGCACGTTGCAGAGACACGTGAGAGAGGGCAATTGAGAAAAAGAAGTGATAAAGGGGGCCGGGAAAAAAAGAGGTGAGGAGTCTCGTGACGTAATTAGAAGCACGGAAAGGCGAGTGGCAGTAGCGTCGAAGGGTAAGAAGGGGCGAAGGGGCGAACGGGCAGAAGAGGAGGACGAGCGAACGAGTCGCTATTAATTAGCTCGACTTTCCGTCTTTGCTCGCCGCGCGAGTCTCTATTCGCGTATTCGCCACGGGGAAAACAAGCCCCAGCGGAGTTCGCTTACTCTTCCCGGTGGCGTAATACCAACGACTCGCTTATCGCGCGATAACAAGGGTACGGGCGACCGCTCCCTTCGTCCCCTCGTCCTCTACGCAGGCGGCACTCGTGGAAGAACCGCAAAAGCGATTACCTTAACGGACTCCGCGAACCACTCGAAACGATCGTGACCGCGCCATTTTGTTGGAAATATGCGCGCACGTGCCGGGAACGAAGGCAGAACGTAATCCGAGCAGCGCTTCCCGTTCGGCGACTAAGCCCCCGTTAACTCCCCCGGATGAGCGCGGCACGCGTTAAAGCCATTAGTGCACACGACGTAATCCCGCGCATAACGTCTACGGCACTGGCTTACGCGAGGTGAGCGTGTGCGTGGGCGGGCGCGGGGAGGATGAGGAGCCAGGGCACCACCACTAACCGTGGTCGCAGCGGGGGCGGCGTCTTCAAGGTCGACGGGAGCGGCCGCGGGTAGCAGCCACGCCGGGATCACTCGCGCTCGGCATCCTCGGGCACTGCCGGGGCTTGGGCTGCTGGCACCGGCGTTGCCAGGCTCGGACTGCTGGCCGCTGGCTGCTGGCTGCTGGCTGCTGGCTGCTGGCTGCTGGCTGCTGGGGATGGAGCCGCTCGGGGCCGACGCGCAGCCGGCGATCCCACCCCCGCCCTCGGCGACGCCTCCCACCATCCGCCCGTGCGCGCGCGCGCTTGTCGACGTCCGACGTGCGATCGCGATCGTCGCGCGCGCGGGGCCCGACGAGGCCGCTCCTCGGGATCGGGCGGCTCGATTGATCCGCGGGGAACGGGGTGACGCTCGTCCGCCACCCCCGAGCGCCTACAGTAGACGCCTGGAGTAGAGTCTCGTGGAGTAGAGCATCGCGCACTAGCGCCTGGACTGTGATTCGCAGCTGCGAGGAGAGCTTTCCGCTGTCGGGGTTTCCCCGTCCGGATTCCGTTTCCGCGCAAATAGTCCACTGTGTGCTCGACGAGAAACGAGGCAGTCGCGAATCAATCGGAACCTCGTCTCTGTGCTCGCGTTCCGTCGTTGCACGTTTGCAGCTTGCGTCCTTACTCGCGTCCGTCCTCTTTTCTCCTTCGCATACTCGATGGGAAATTAATAGGAGCGCGGATGACATCAAAGGATAATTTATTTCCCGGTGTGAACGTCGTGGCAATTACGTATACGCATAATTGCCTCCTCGCTTTCTTATTATCTACAAACTACCCACTTCGAATGCATTTTGTTTTTATGAAATTGAAGAACTTATCTTCATTTTGGGTCTGCTTAAATTCGCCAAGCTCGTATTCGACGAAAGTGGCGCTAACGTTATTCGTTAATTAACGAGTTCGAATAAAACATCCGAAAGCTCCTCTGCGTGGAGAATTAAATCCCACTGTACTCGCTTTAACGCGCGCTATTGAAAACATTGAAAAAAGCCATTAGCACTGTGCAATCATAAACGACATTTCATTTTGCGTAATAAATGTACGACGGGCTTTTCAAGACGCACGCACGCACGCACGCACGCACGCACGCATTCAAAGACGATAGCAAGGTTGCCGGCACAGTCTTAAACGTACGAATCACGTTTTATGAATTTTCGCGCGTTTACGCGTGCGACATAACGCTTGATTAAGTATTACTCTTGGTACCGAAATACCGGCGATGAGAAGGGAAAGGGACTCGGAGCAAGAATAACGCTCGAGTTTTTCAATCTAGATCTTGATCTTACGACGTAATAATACGTTTGGCATGTTAAATGCAACTTGCTCGGCTATCCCAAAGGTTATAAAATAATTATGATTTGCCTTATCCTTTGTAATGTACGCAGCTACGAGCGGAATTTGTCGAGCTGGTAATGGAATCTTTGGGTGGAATGCCACGGCGATATAATTCACTTCAACCGATAACCCACGTTCGGTGTTGGTGATTGAATTATAACGCTACTAATGCGACGATAAAGTTGACGAAAGCGAGGGAATAATTCATCGAAACAGCCAGAAAACCGCGTGCAAGATACTTTAGGCTCGTTATCGCTCGAGAGGAGGTTCGAAGATATCGAATGTACGGTTCGTCTCCAGTAGAAATGACTAGAAATTAGACGAGGGGCTTTCCTATGGTGCTGAATAAAGCCAAACGTAGCTCAATGGAGGGTGAAAATGGAAAATGGCAAGTGTAAGATATTAGCGCAAAGGAAGGTGGCGGTGGTGACGGCGGCGGCCGGTAGCCTCCTACCGACGATCGATATGGCCGTTAGAGAGAGAGAGAGAGAGAGAGAGAGAGAGAGAGAGAGCGAGCGAGCGAGAGAGAGAGAGAGAGAGGGTTAGAAGACGCGGGCGGACTCGAGTGGTCGAGAATCCTTTGTGCGCGGGAAAGATGTCAGACGTCTAACTAGCTAAAATAATTGGATCGCAGCCACTGATGGGCGGCGTCCGTACGATCGTGCACTAGAGGCAACCTAGTCGCTTACCGGAGCCCCTTTCGATCGATCGATGCCACCCACCCAACGGCAGAGGACGGATTTTTTTCTCATCCGCGGGACCCTCGAGCGTGTCCAGGTGGGAGCGGCATCGCCGAATTGCCGAGAAAGCTATCGTCGAGGAGCGGTGATTAAAAGGGGACGGGGGCAGATAAGACTCGTTACCCGGGGGACGGGCCACGACTCCAATCTCGACTTGTTGGATATTGTTCCGAGCTTTCGAAGCTCCGACCTTCGAACTCCTCGAAAGGTATTTCGTCTTGACGATTCCTTGTATTATTCCGGGCTCTCGACTCGCTGGCCATTATTGTCAATGGGAATCTGGAAATCGGGGGCTCCTCCTAAGAATACACTCGATGGCCACGGCTGACCTATGACCGTTCGCTAAATCCTTGTCGTCCGAAGATCTTATTATTAGCAACGTTACGCTCCAACCGCCAGGCGGTAAATTTAACGGTATTGTCGCGAGCTTTCCACCTGACAAGTTTGCCGGTTTTGCCGAGTTCTCGACTTTCTGCACTCGAACTGACCCTGATTCATCGGATTCCTCGGGCATCGAGCAAAACGACTCCTACGACGACTCTTGCCGCGATTTCTCACGGATTACCGTTGCCACTCTCATCTCCCTTCCCTTTTCGCCGCTTTTTCTCTCCAACGTTTTCCCTCGAGTGCACTTTGCCTTTATTTCCTTTCTCCTTTCTCTTTCTTATATATTTACTTTACTTCATCGGGCAGCTCAGCCCCTTGGGCTGCCACTTGAATTTAAGTAGACTTATTAGCTTCGTTGTACCAAGTATCGGCTAACGAAGAGGCGAGTTCCTATCGTTAGGAGAGCATGATTTCTTTTATAAGAATTGTAGCATGAAAATAATTAAACTCCCGCCCTTTGGGGCCAAGGCGGTTTGATCCCTCGCCTCGAAGCCATGGGCACGTATCGATGACTTTGTCGAGGAACGTGGAAACGTTTGCTCGTACACATCGACGATGCACCCATTCGTTCATTTTCACTTTCCAAATTACGCGAGAACTGGAGGTAACGTGAAGTGCGCGTAAATCTGTAAAGGTAATTAAAAGGAGAGAGAGAGAGAGAGGGAGAGAGAGAGAGAGAGAGAGAGAGAGTGAGTGAGAGGGAGAGGACCTGCCGCCCAGTATTTGGCAACCACGATTTAATCCGTTGAAACTAGCGGTTGGTCCACCCCAATTGGTGTATCGCCGATTGCATTAGACATCTAGTTGAGCGCGTGCATATTCACGCGCTCTAGATCCCAAGTCGTCGGGATCCTCGTTAATGCTCTAATGGATGGCGTCAAATTGATGGCCGGACCCACTGTACAATTAGCAGTACGGTCGTACAACGCACGGCGCTCGCACATTTGGAAGGATAACGCACGAACACAAAGTACGAGAATATCTCGACTATCACTCGCACGTTTCATTTGCAATAAATGCCAAGAGCGCAGGCAGGCGTCTTAACCGACATTCGCGGCTATTTTAGCGAGCGTAATGTGAAACGTAGTGTATATTAATTAGAGTAGGAACCCGATGAAAATACATTTACGGCAGTTCGTTTAACGATAAGTTCAAATTCCTCCCCAAGGAGGAATCGCGTATAACTAGATTTATATAAGTTTCATCGGCGGCTGACAATGATAAATGGAAAGGTCGGGTGAAATGATCGACACATTAATTATCGACAGACGTGCGTTACAGTTATCGTGTAAAACGCTCGTATCACTGATACGCGGGATTGCAATTGGAAAACTGGTGAAGAAAAGAAAGGTCGATATTTTGTAAAAGGAAGTAAAATGCGAGAAAGTACATTTAGCGTAGAGGTGCGAGTGGAGACGGAATTTGCATGTCAGCAGAGTTCTTACGAGCCGTTGTATAGGAAAAAGATGAAAATTGTTGGCTTCCTTTTGAAGCAATTTCACCCTCCCGCCCTCCATTCCTTTAGCTCCGTATTTCCCAGGTTGTAGCGACACGACCAGCGAGTAAACGTAAATATTCGCAACTTACTTGTACAACTCTGTATCTATCTTCCTTGAGACTCGTGAGGAGACTCTAGGCGAACGCTACCCTCGCTTTCTTTCTCTCTCCCCCTCCCACCCACCCTCCCTCGCTCTCTCTCTCTCTCTCTCTCTCTCTCTCTCTCTCTCTCTCTCTATCGCTTTTCCATCTTTTTCCTATCGTTTCACTACGATTGCTTTCGCGAAATACTCTTACGCTCGCCGTACTCCTGGCTAGTAGCATCTCTAAAGAGGATCGAAAGCATCCTTTATTCCACAATACTTATCGACTCCTTTTACAGACTCAACGCCCTTTTGTGTAATGGCTTTTCTATTTTCCCTTCTCCTCTCTCTCAGTATCTGTCGCCGACTATTTATGTAAAGACTCCGATTGGCTTAGCGAATCCTCGCAAGTTTTCAATTTTCGGTAAACTACACGATTTCACAATTATTACTTACAGCTGACACCAAATTACATTGCCGTACTCGCATTAAATTTACAATTCTAATCGAAGAAATATAACGAGCATAGCGTACGTTAGAGAAATATATTTCTTACGAACTCTAAAATCAATCGAATGTATGAACGAATAGTTTAGGATCCAATGTTTTAGGAGACGGAGGAAAAGGTGTATCTTATTGATATAGTAAAAGTTCTCGCGGTTGTTTAGTGGTAAAACGAGTTATTTTCTAGTTATTTTCCTTCGTACATATATTTGTATTCTCGTACATCATATTTTACATCATTTTTATATAATCACGCTCATACACATATGCAAGTAAATTAAAATACAGTATATCATACAGTTTGTATCTTGAGACCTATAAAATGGAAGATAACGCGCTCTAATGCGCTCTTGCTAAATAGTTATTATTTCGTTCGAGACTTAGGAATATTAGTGCGTAATTTTCCAAAATTTTCCAAATAAGCTGCATTAAAAATCCCATGAATCCGTAGACACGAGAATAAATGACCGGATACGCAGTCAGAGAGAGATATCGCGCGCGCGCGCGTGTTTTTTTTTCGAAGCCAGAATTAATCCAATAAAATGTACAACTAATCGTTTGAAGCCTGCCGTGTAAACGACAAAGCAGATATTCCAAGTAGAAGTTGCGCCATGAATTTCGAGATGAAATTCGCGCACATCCAAGAAGCGCGAGGATGCGAAAGAGAGCCGTCGAGGGACTAAGATTCAAATGCCCTTTTTTCTCGCAGTGCGAGTGAAGTATCGCACAGAGGCAGAGGCGCAGCTTAACGAAAACAGCTGAACCGCGTCTAGGCTCGTCTCGGTGCAATCGATGAGCCAACTGCTCCCTAGTAGTGGAATTCCCAGTCGCTGCCACACTCGCGAGTAACTTTTCATTCGTACATCGGATGTACACGAATTGGAGCCTCGGCGTTCGGAGAAACTGCAAAGTACGAAGTCGAAGGAATACACGCTTCACTTATGACGTTTGGTTGGCGCGTCTTCCTATCGCTATCGGGTGCCCCGGGTGTCACCTACTCGCGAACCTCCGCCGGATGTCTTTCCTAATCGCGGCGAGCATTTAACGACAACAAAGCCTCCGAAACCCAAATCTTCTTGCGCTCCTCTTTTTATTCGGATGCGGGTGGAGTCGGGGCAATGAATTTCACTTTTACAGTAGCGCTCACGCAACGTCGGGGAAATCTTGTGGTCAATGCGAATCATGGGAAGGTCGGACGAATAACCGCAAATACTTCTATCGCGCGAGGAAATTCTTCGTAACGCTGTGATCGTGCGCCCGGCATACGTTGACGGGCGCGACAAAATATAATTATCGGGGCCAGCAGTTTCGTAAGGTTGCTTGGAAATTTACAATCTCGTTCGTTAATCGTGGCTTCGAAGTGACTCGAGAGTCGAAGGCGATATTCCATTAAACAGTTAATTCCTTTCTCCGGTCTAATCCACTTTGCCGTAATTCCATTTGTGCAATTTGCGAATAACCTTAGCGGAGAAATGGCACTGCAGAGGAAATTATTGCGCCCCCATTTTCGCTCCCTCTCGAAGCCGTTTATGACGCCAATTTTTTCATACCGTACGGATACGTCGGTGCAGCTAACAAATGGAAACCTAAACTCTTAGATGCACGTGTACCGGTAAGTGTTGGCTGGCTCCGAATGCTCTATAAAATAATTGAGTTATCGAGTCAAAGGCTCGTGCATATTGTTACCTCGTTATCTTACATCAGCTCACCCGGCTACTAATTCTAATTTCAACCTTACGACCCGCTGCAGCCCATCTCGTTACCATCTATCCTACGTCTACGTAGTCCGACTACTTTTATTTGCGCCCAAGTGCCTCGATTCCATTACCCGCGCAACAAGGATTCTTCCGCTGGGATTTTAGTTTCTCAGCTTCAAATGTAAAACGCATATCAACCCCGAGGATCGTAGAAGGCGTCCTGGTTAAAATCATCTTCTAATTATACCGACCTAATAAGAATTCAATCCGAAACGGTTATTAATTTTACGTTTGATTCTCATCCCTTTTATTTCGCCTAATGATTCGACTCTTTTCTTCGACCAAGGAAGCAAGGATTGCGGACCTCGTTTCTTCCACCATTTCAAAAGTTCCTTAAACATTCGCACCATTCGCACGCGTGCGTTCGTCGTACCCGGTATACGACTAGGCGAATTAACCGCGGGGCCACGTAGATTACCACGTAGATTACAACGCGTACCACTCCTGGGTAGAGTTCGTCAAACGGCTCGGACTTGATGTACAGCCGCGAGAAGATGATAATCGTAAGGTAGTTTCCCGAGTTCGAGCAGCAATTTCGAGTTGCGTCCTGGCCACCGATCCAAGGCTAACTTTTGTCGTTGGCGAAACTCTGCTTCGTTAGCTCCGCGGGATACAGACGTGACGTGATCATGCGCGGCGATTTTCGGTACACCAGCCTGTAATAAATGCAAATTTCATGCGTCAAACGGGGGAAAGGAGCGAGACCTCGTGGGGCCGCTCGATATCCTTCGATGCTCTTTCATCCACGCTGAAAGCACCAGCGAAGAATCGCAGGAGGAAGCTCATTATCCTGACAACGAGTCCTGCTGAGTAGTCGATTCTCGGGTTCCGCCTCGTTAGGTGGAACGACCTGTACCGTACGACCAGGAGTGATCTTCTCGTGGTACATCGATGCCAAATGAATTCTTGCCGAGGGAATTCTTCACGCGAGCACGACTTTCGACAAAAAGCTCAGGTATTAGGACATTTTAACGTTAAAAGTGATATAACTCGAGAAGAATAAGCGGGCGTATCTCGGCTAGACTCGCGAGATTTACGGTAAGGCGAAAAGAGGCTGCGCGACGCGCCTTTGCGTTGTCGCCGTCCATCACTGTCGACTTTTCATGGAGGATGCGCACTGGCAAAACATCGCTTCTCACCAAACGTCGCTCTTTTCTGCCTCGCTACAGCAAGCGATGCATTATTCCTGCTTACGCTTACGTATACGTTATTATATTTGTCGGGCACGGACCGAACGCCTCCAATTACGATTAATGAAATGTCGCGGCGCGCTTCCGTGAAACGGCAGAGCCCCATTCCGGCAGAGCCCCATAAAAGAGAGACGCAATAACGGGAATCCGTGATTTCGGCCGAGGGCGATCTTTTAAATAAGACCAATAGAAAAGGGTGCGCCATTGTAATAGACGGTGTCTCGTCGGAAGAAAACTTTTCGGGGGAAACTCGAACAAATTGAGATCGTTAATTTTCAAAGGCTTCTGCAGGCACGGAAAGAAAAGAAAGGGAGGAAGTGGGACCGAGAGGTTGGAGCAAATTTATATTCGCGCTGATAGTTGGTCGGGAGAAACTATTCAACCGGTAAGATAGCGCTACTTCAAGCCAATTACATCTACTTGCTCATTCTCTTTTTGGTCTTACTCCTTTTCAGTATTAAGCTCCTTCTTTCGCGTTATTCCACCTCGTGCTCGAACTTTATCACGACGATTTCATCTTCGTTATCCCTATTTCACCTCGTTGCAAACTCTGACTTTCGGCAATATTTGTCGCCGTCTTATTATCTCCAATTGCGTTGGCTTACACTTGGAATGGCCAGGAGGGAAATTACGTTACAACGTCATGTCGCTTTCGCGTTAAAATAGTTAAGCATCGCAAATCATTCGCTCGTGTGTTTTATTCCAGAATGCATTTCAGTACTTTCCTCCTTCTTCGAAAAGTCCCCTGGTTATAACTGATAAATAAGCGAGTAACTGCTCGTTGATTTTCCGCAAAAGGCCTATGAATTTTACTAGTCGCGAGTGGAAAAACCGCGCCGCGGAATAAACGTACGAAAGTACGTGAAAGTGGAAGTTTCATTTCAACGTTTCATTTCACGTCTCGCCAACTGTCAAGTTTCACTCTTCGTTCGGTATAAGGAAAAGTTTCAGACGCGACGCTATAAAGTATCCCCCCAGTTGCGCTCGGGAAATTTCAGCATAAACGTAATTTCGGAGTCTTGGCGCGCGCGCCTCCTAAACAATCGATATTTACGCAGGAATGTTAATTTCCTCTTATCGCGAAGGCTTTGGCGAACCCATTTGCAAGTGAAAGTCCTTCCAGGTTCCGTTTGTCGCGGTGTAAAGAGCGAGTTGCGAAGGAGGCCGAAAAATCAAATACCCCGATCCGAGAAAAATGTAAAATTTCAGCTCCGCACGCGTACACGACTGGATGATTCCCTTTGCCAAGGGGGCAAAAAGTTTAGAAAGGGGAAGGAGTGGCGGTGGGAGGTAGGTAAGTCATGACTAAAACGGCGAGCTAAAGCGAGAATAAAGAAGGAAAAAGAAGGGTTGGCTGGGCTGAATCGAGTTTGCATGACTCTTAAAGAGTCATCCCTCAATTTCGTAATCCTTTGACTGCGCTCTTTTTGCGGGCGCGCCTTTTTCGTCTCGCCGTGAAAGATGCCCGGATGTGGCATCAACGCCTCGGAGAGGAGAATCGCGCTTCTTATTAGACTTTTAAATTCGACATCTCGCGTCGGCGAAAACGCGAAAGCTCGCCTTCGGTAGCAAAGAAAGCGGTAAACGCATTTGAATCGAGCCGAGGGTCTCCGGCGTTAGCTACCGACGCCCGTACGGAACGCCCCGAGTAACAGGACGAGCGTCGACGAGCGACGACGAGCGTCGACGAGCGACGACGAATGCTTTCCCCGGGAGTATTGAATTATCAAGTTAATACGTGGAATAACCGAGTCGGTGAAATATCGGGGAGCTCGAAAGCTCCGAGTATGCGGTGATCGCGCGAATGTCCTTAAGGCTTGCGCCATTGTACGCTGCTGGACAAAAGCAAGAACAAATATATTTCGCGTCCTCGAGCGTCACTTAATGCAGTTGCAATTTACCGCGCCGCTTGAAAAAATGCGGAGAGCAATCGATGAAGCTCCGGACGAGTTGCGCGCGTTACATTTTCTCCGCTAAAGTTCAAGGATCGCGTCAACATTATCGATATTTACGCGTTCGACGTTCTCGGACAGCTTGAATATTCTCTTATGAAAAAAAAAGTCAAGGTTAGGCAAACGATTAGGCAAAAGCGGTTTCGCGTTTTACAAAGTAGCGATGCAAAGCGCACGATACAGAAGCTGTGAAATTAGTATTAACGGTATTTAGCAATTTACAAGCCGATTGCGCGCGTTTCCCCGTGGCAACGCATTCTTCTCAGCTTGCCAATCAGTTACGGGGATTGAATTTCCTTAATCCGCAGTTTTTCTTACCGTCGGAGGTAAATACACTAACGAGAGAAGGATTGCCCGCTTTACATCGAGAGGGGAAAGCCATTAATGCGCGTGCAAGTGTATATGCGCTTGTCGCGCAACGACAAGCTCGACGTATTTGCTGAAAAATCGGATGGAGTAAGAGAAGAAAAGCGAGAAGCCGCGGAATAAGACTCGGGGATGGGTTTTGCGATCCGGAATCGCTATAAAGAAAGAGGTAAAAAGAAATCGTTAGGGCATTTAATTACATTTTGATAGAATTCGACGGGTTGTCTGGCAGCTGCGAACCAAGTGTCAGCCCTCGCTTTCGCAACCCCCAATCGAACTTTCCTTGCCGCTCTGATTTACCTTTTCCAATTAGACGGCTCAGGACGCATTTAGAACGGCTCCAAGAGCAGCCTTTATTTCCTTCATTTTGCACTTTCTTTTTTCCATTTGCTTTTGTCTCTATTTTCTTTATTATGCTGCTCCTCGAGCTCTCTCTCTCTCTATCTCTCTCGCTCTCTCTCTCGCTCTCTCTCTCTCTCTCTCTCTCTCGCTCTCTCGCTCTCTCGCTCTCTCTCCCAACACGCTTTCCCATATTTTTAATTCT
Source organism: Wiebesia pumilae (assembly GCA_018907045.1). Taxonomy (NCBI): domain Eukaryota; kingdom Metazoa; phylum Arthropoda; class Insecta; order Hymenoptera; family Agaonidae; genus Wiebesia; species Wiebesia pumilae. The sequence continues at coordinate 176,842 of JACCHZ010000136.1, read as the reverse complement.
CATTTCACATTATAAGAAGTATTTTCTGTCGAATGACTTTCTGTCCGACGATTCAGCGATATTAAAATTAGAGCTTTGGCTTTCTTTTAATTATAGTCGATACCATCAACGCTAATAAAAACTTTAATAATCCAGAGGCTAATATTCAAGCTCGGATTTCGGTATAATATTGTCCAACCTCGTCGGCATTCATAAATCCGAGGGAAAAATCAAAAATGCCCGCGCGTTCGGATTTCTCTCTTTTCTTTCGTTATTCGCGATTTATCTTTATCTCCGTTGAAAAATACAATAAACAGGTTTCGCAACGAAGCATCTCCGATTATGTAACCGAAGTCCTCGTAGTCGTCGGACTTTCTTATCCTCGCTTCCACGCGACCTTGAAACACCCGATAAAACACCCAGCGAGAATGTAACGTAGTTAAATACACTTACGGATACGCAAATGTAATCTCGGGTAATTCGCTTTACGCGTTACGGCGGGCGCAGTACATCAATAGGTGTACCACCGCGCATACAAGTTGTAAAAATCGTAGGATATATTACGTAATTAGAAGCTCAAAAGCTTAAAAGTTCGGACCCTAACTTCCGAGGTGGGCGTTTCCTGGGTTTTTTTCTTCCTTAGGTCTCTCGCGCGTAAGTGAAAGCTGTGGTTTTTCGAGCGTATCGGCGAAATAAAACGTTTTTTATCGCAAGTTGCTCGTTTTCGCCGGAGCTCGCGAGGTCGTGTCCGGGTTCAGGGGGCACGGAGAGTAATATAAAAGGGAGGCCTTTATCGTGCACGTGCGAGGCTGAGTTAGAGGGCGAAAGAGAAACGGGCTAACCGTGTACGTGTATGGGTGTGTGCTAGGCGCGGCGGGCTGGGAGGAAAAGCAGACTCGGTCTAGGTATTCGTAAGTGAAAGTGGCGTCGGGAGGAAACGAGACTGCCTAGAAGTGTACGGATGGGCGCGGAATTTATAATGTCTCGTGCATCGGTATTGGCTTTGGCTTCGTTAGTCCCGGATTGTACATCTGCCATGCGATTCTCGATGCCGCGCACATCGAACGGCTCGCGTGGCTCGGGAGGACGACGCCGATCCTCCGACGTCGGCGCATCCAAAATAACGTTTCCGCGTTTTATCCTACTTCGTTTACCCTCGGCAATTACCTCCCCAAGCGACGATGAATCTACTTTTCATAACCGTGCGTAAAAGGCACTTTGCATCGAGTTGGAAGTCTGCGAGCTTTCGAGCGAAGAAAAATAATTACAACAATTTGTAAGGCAACCGTACAAAAGTAACTAACGCTCCCTCTACGTTGCACGCGTATGCTCGTAGTTCTTACTGCAGACGCAACGATGACGTAAGAATCGCGCGTGTAATTCCTACGTTTTGTACTTCGAAGATCCTCCTCTTAGCTTGAGTGCATTATTGTCAAAAGAATTAATCGAGCGCATCGTGAAAGTGAGCGAAAAACAGGAGGAGTGGGAGGATGAGTTGATCGATGCCGGACGGGGTTGCGAGTCTTCCGTCCCTCCCCTCGATCACCCGGAAGGAGAGTCCTTTTTCTATCGAAAGGATCCTCCTTTCCGACTGGGCATAAGAGCAACGCGACCACTTTTCGACAGAAATGACACTCCATTTGTCGCGAAAGCTAGGTCTCGGTGTGCTGCTCTTTTCGCCCGGGATTTTCTTCTCGGATCGGTACAACGTGCGCAACGAGGCTCGTTCGAGTGGAAAACCGCAGGGATGGGCAGCAGATGTCGGGCGAAAAGTGCGGCCGCACTGCGGCTCTTAGTTTCATTCTCGGACCACGTCACGGATTTTCTCCCACTTTACGAGTAAACGATTTTTCGCGACGGAAGTTCACTTTTTAACACCACGACGAGTAACTAAGCGCACTCTCCGAGCTAAGCCGAGGAAAACAGTAAAGTGGAGAGGCGAGTTTCCCTTTAAATTCTTCACACTTTTCGCCCTCGAATTTAACGAAAGCGAACGAAATTGGGTTATTGCGATGTCTCCGTTAGAGAGGCTCCTGATTTTCTTGCGTTCGACCGCTGAAAATCGGTATAACCGAGGTATAACCCATTAGAGCCTAATCGGCGCCGCGTTAATTATTCGTTGGATCGCCGCGCGCCGAGGGTGAAAAAGAAACGAGCGCAAACGCTACGGTGGGGATGATTCGCGTAATCTAGTACGTCTGGCACGCGTTTGGTACGTGAAAAACGACCGGTGGGCGTTCGTTCGTAATTCCAGCCCCGAGCTCGTTTATTTTCCTTTGCTCGAAGAATTTGCGCTTCAGCGGTCGTCCGCGACTCGCGAGACGCTTATCTTCCGTTAAATCGATCGAGAGAGGAGGACGATATGAAAAATCGGGCGCCTCTCGACGCGCACGGAGAGTTAATCAAAGCACGCGACGTCTACTCGTGGAATATCGACCGACGGGCGTCGGAGCCGGAGGAGAAGGTCATCGGGCGCGCGAGCTTTGAAGGGAATCTGGGCAATCGACTAAATCTTCGCCGCTCGCTCCGGGGGAGATACACCGCTGGTTATCCCGAGGGATAACGAGATATCCGATATCCGTTAGCTCGTGGCGAGCGCGAGCTCCGCTTTCCGATCGTCGGCCCCGCTAATGACCTTCCGGAGCGCGCTTAACGAGACTCGACGACTTTCGCCACGCTTTCGTCAAACTCGATTTGCACCCCCGTTTTTCACCTCCTTCAATCTCCGTCAAGGGAGGAGAGCTTCGAGGAGTGCAAGCTTCATCCTCCTCCAAGCACTGCTCGAACCTCTGCTTTCGCCTCCGAGCTCATCCGAAAACAACGACCGATACTCCAGCCCCTAGTCGACGAGCCACCCGTTTTCTCTCATTTTATTCAAACTCGTGGGGCTGATGGGTTGACGGGCGGTTGATCGAGAGCCGAGACGAATGCCCGTCCTCGTGAAATCCTCGAAACTGAAAATTGAAACTATCCCTTCCAAGCTTGAGCGGTATATTATTCGATGAAATAAGGGTGAAAATCTGAGAGCAGCGCGGGACAGCGTATTATTCGCGATGGATCATTATTAGTTTTACGAACTTTCGTGATTCATTCGTTATGGGCTCGATGTCACTCTCTGCCGGCGAATAATAAATCGTCGGGTGAAACTGTGCTGGTAAGTGCCTTACCTTTCGTTGTTTCAAAGCAACGAAATAACGACTAGAATCTGTCACTGTATTTTAGTAAAAATCTGGACATCCCATTAAAATCGTTCGCCGAGAAAAGTTTCAAGCCAATTACGGTTGAATGTGTTCGACCAACCTTAAGAAACAAATACAGCAGGTAAATCTGTGCCGGACGCACGGTAACCCTGATCTGTCCGAAAGTTTCAAAAGACGCGAATATCGTTTGGTGAAAATGTGTAATTACGATTCAACGTCGCTGTACGAAACTTTGATATCGCGCTGACGAAAAAATCGAAATAAACGGAATGTTGCTCCGATCTGATTTGAGTGTCATTTGCTGGTAATTATCGGTATCTCCGGTGCTTTCGATCGTTTGTCCGTAGATGAGCGAGAAATCAGTCTAGAAGTAAAACTTAAAAACCATTGGAAATCCGCGCCAAGTTGATCGAACCTATAAAAATAAGTTTTTCACGCACAACGCGCAAGTAGTTGATCGTACAAAAGACAAATCTTAACCTGTAATCGGTTTTTTAAATTCGACCAAAGTCGGGTAAGCGTAAGGCTTGCTAAATTTAATTAGCCGGAACTGCTCTGATCCTGAAACCTGACCAAAAGTAGCTTACACTTTACGCAATAAGGAGGCATAATGTTGTACGCATTGCATTGTATTCGTATTCGCGAATACTGCTAGATAAGCGTGGAAATTTATCGTTATTTCCATTTGTTCCTAAAATAGATCGTTTCTGGGGAAATCGACAGCAATTGCTTATAACTTAGAATAAATAAAGTAAAAACTAGGTTAAGCGTTTTCCCGACGCAGATAAACCCACGTAGTATCCAGAATAAAAGCAACTTTATTATTTTAGCGCCGCAACGCTGTCCAAAGCTGAACTATTGCAAAGTTCAAATAAAAGTAAATACTTTATTCGTTATTTGTAGTACGATCTAATTGTCAGGCGGACAATAATGATAATAAAGAATTATCACCGGTGGAAAGCGAAGCATACTTTTAATAATCGTATCCCTCGTATTCGGGTTTCAACAATTTCCCCCTCTACCCGACCTATCGATGACAGGCAAACAAAACTTACCGAACGCGATGATTCGTTTTACGTTGGCCACTTTACTTGGCTCTAATCATTCATCCAGGGTGATAATGTACGCGAGGGCCTTTCACCCTGTTGACTGCGAATCGACCGTCGACACTGATAAAGCTGCTATTTCTATATGCAAGCTCGCGTTCCCAGGCGTTATTCTTACGTGTACTTAAAAAAAAAATGTTTGAACGCTCGTTTTCGTGCGTTGTTCGAAGCTTTATTCACCCCGTGTGCTAGTCAAGTGTTGAATTTGAATTAATAACCTATAATGAACTGCTGCAACAGCCACGTGAGTTATACCAAGGCGACGGCTCACCCTGCGCGAACAACCTGTTTATTATTATATCCAGGTCATATCCAGCGAGTCTTCGGGCTAACTTTAGTAGAAATCCACCGCATGAGCATGCAAAATCAACAGGGGACGATCTACCCGAGTTTCGGGGGCTCTGAATTTATCCGTTCTGGCGTCTCCTACAGTCCCTTTCTTATAAGCTTCCGTTCTCTTGGCAAACGCAGATTTTCAACTTATTCGGCTCGAATCGTCCTAAAAATTCGTAACCTACGACACGAATACAAACTAATTTCAGCCTTTTGAGTTTCAATACTCATCGCGCTTTACATTTTAGCAATCGATTTACGCAATCGCAATAGTTAAACCAGAAACTTTAACAATAACCAAATTTTCGCAAATGCGATTGCCAGTTAATAGTAGCGCAAACAAATATCTGCTATGCAATAAAGACATTTTCACCTTTTATTCTTAGCATTACGAATATATCCAAAACCATAAAGGATCGAGTTATCCACTTCCGTGTTCGAGAAATGTAACGGCGTTCTGCGAAAATCATTTACACGTGCCTTTACGCATAAATTATTACATTACACGCGAAGTAATTTAATATTTGTTCGCGACGCAAATTATCCGTAGTCCTCTGTCATGTTACGCTAAATGCGTACTTGTTATAATACGTAGATTGTTATTTCGGCGCAACACGTAACAACGGCTGTAACATCGTGCTTTAAATTACAGGTACGCGGCGTAACCAATTGTATTTTGCGTTAGCATGATGTAAAAGAAATACTGCATTTTATCACTCCATCCGGACAAGCTCGGAGAATATCTTTTAATCTTCCTCTTATTGTCCGCTAATTTCATCCCACATTGAATTGAAATAAAAAAAAGAAAAAAAGAAAAAAAAGAAAAAAAAATCTAGGCGCCAAAGGGAGAGTTTCTCGGTGCATACCCCGGTATTATCGGATGCCGACCTTCTTGGCGTTTACTTTGAGATTTTCTCACTCGGCACTAGATAGCGCGGTTTTCTTCGTAATTCTTATTCTCGTTGTTAGATGAGAGGCTCCCGGTAATTCCGCGATTGGTTAAACATGCGAAACTCGCTAAAGGATTATCGCCGACTGTGGGATGCGATACGATTGTCGTCGAATTTTCGACTTTATCCGTTTGAAGGATGGACGAAGGGTCTCGGGGGGCGCCGATCGATATCAGTGACATTATATCGTTGAGCGTAATTTTTCATCACTCCGGATCTCTTTGCAACGGTGCATAATAAAGTGTTTTAATTAAAAAATGTTGTCGTAACGCTGCCCAAAAGGAGTAAAGCAGCGCACGAGTAACGTTAATTTATACAACATTCAATTTATTCGAAACATAAAATCGCCGAAATATCAAAAGCATATTGAGTGCACTAAATTTGCATTAGCTAACGAGGGTTTGCCTAAAAGCGTGGCTTTCGCGATAATAGCATTGCACAGTTGTCCGAACTTTGCCTTCCATTTTCATTATTACTTCAACGTAATTCCGCGTCGAATCTTTCCGCCTGTTTATAAAGTACAAATCAAATACTGGCAGAATAGCGTTATTTCCCGCATTTCATTTGATGCCGAATTTTAGATTCCGGGGAATTTAGCCGTAAGCTAAGCGTAAGTCATAGAATAGCCCAGTATTGGTAATGCTGTCGTTGGGGTAACGCTCGATGACAATCGCAATGACGTCACGCTCGATCTTAACGACGCGAGCGTTAAAGTCGAGGAAAAGTGCGAAAAGTAGGTGGAAGCGTAACGAACGTCGGGAGGTGCTCGATCGAGCTTCGACGAGCACGAAGAAAATGAGTCTAATTACGAGGGTCAGCGGGGAATTGCCCTCGATTCCGACGGCCCGAGCCTCGAACGAGCCTCGATCGCGCTCCACGGACCTAAGGAGGAAAAGATGAGGGAAGGTCGCGGAGGAGGTCGCCGAGGTCCTAGGAGGCAGATGTGGCAAACGGCCGACGCCGTTCCGCACACGTGTCACCGCTCGCCGGAGGTCCGAGGTCGCGACGTCTGACACCGCCGCAATCGTCGGGGCGAGCGCCCGATAATCCCGTTAGAGAATATAGTTACCGGAACTTTGTATTAGATTAGCCGGGAGCGTATTTCCGGTATCTTCGAGGGGTTCGGGGTACACGCGAGTGCGGTAAACTGCCAGGCTAATACCGAATGCAAATCGCACTCTCCGTCTCTGTCGCGGGCGCGCGCACGCGGACGGACGCGCGCCCCTCCCCCCAGGCGCCCCGATTTCCCTCTATAAGTTGATCGATTTTCCAGCCGCGTTTCGGTGGCCTTTTGCCCAGTGAAAAGGCGGCCGGACGGGGCGAAATGGCCAAGCGGCGCCAACGGCGAGGCGGTCCGGAGCGTCCGGAGGAAGAACACGGGAGGAAGAACGCGGCAGTGAGTCGTGAGCGGCGGTCAGGGGCCGCCGTTGTCGGGCCCCTACGGGGACGCGCGATAAGGTCGCCCGGGGGTGCGCGCGCGGGGGTCGGGCGAATGGGGCGCGGCGACAAGGGGTGGGGAGGAGAAACGTCAGGAAGCGGCCGCGCGGGCGCTAATTGCCGCGAGCCGTCGCACTCGACGCGCCACCAGGAGACCCGGCCAGGATGGAGTACGGCAGGTGAGGCAACCCTTTTTCTCGGCTGGAGCGACGCCGCGTAATCCGTGCGTTCGCAGGTGGTCCCGCTGGCGACTGGCCCTCTGCTACTGCTGTTCCCTCGCCGCGCTCAACGCCCTGGAGGCGGACGAGTGGGTCGTCCGGATGGAGGGTGGACCGGAGCTCGCCTCCCTGCTCGCGCTGCGCTCGGGACACTACCACGTCGGCCCGGTAAGACCCCGCGAATCGAGATGGAGTACTCGTACTCGGCCTTGGCCTCTCTCTCTCTCTCTCTCTCTCTCTCTCTCTCTTGCTCCTCTCTAAAGACTCGACGGTCGAGGTTCGGCTGTTATACAAGAATTTCGAATCCCTTTGCTCCAAGTACTCCGACGTGATGCTTACGCGCACTGTCGGGGGTCTTTGATTTTAACGCGCAAAATGAAAGCGTAACGCTTGAAACTCTGCGCTTCGTATCGATTGCGAAGCACGAATTTGAAAAAGCGAGCGAGAGAGAGAGAGAGAGAGAGAGAAAGCTCGAGTTTCACTCGCTGGATAACCCTTTGATACTTATTCCAAATACTCTGGCGAAGAAGAAACCATTTCCTTTAAATTGATACTATTATTCGGCTACTGTTGAATATTACACGACGTTTTGCGTGTAATTCGTTTCCTTCGCGTGACGAGGCTCGTCTCCTTATCTTCGCAGCGATTATCTCTCACCTCGGGGGAAGTAGAGTGAAAAATCAACAATTGCCGACGGATATTCGGATATTTATCGTTCGCTAATGCGCGTATCGCCTTTAACCGTGGAATATAAATTTTCTTTCGGCTCCGCTAAAAACATTCGCGGAGCCTCCAATTTTCCGCTCGTGGTATTCGCTATCGGATTTGCAAAATTTAAAAGCGCACTTCCACGTGCTTTTACGACTAGCGAATATCAAATGGCGCCTTCGTAGTTTTTAAAGGTGCAGCTTTTCAAATGCCGAAACTCGATAATCTCGCGGTGAATTTCAGAAAGTAGATTCTGATAGTAGTTCATTTACTGCCTCGTTGGCGGAAAAATTCGTTTCGGCTAGGCTCGTCAAAGCGAGAAGAAAAGAGCTTAGGGCTCAGGGGCGCGGGAGTAGGGGGGTAGTAACATTAGGGTAATTCGGTGGGTAGATCGCCTCGAAAATCGAAGAGGCAGGCGGGAACAACGCCAGCGGTGATCGATCGCGGCCGAAAAATCCACCGCGTCGCAGGGGCGGTAGGGGGTGGCGTCAGGCAGAATTATCTCTAAATTAAAGGGTGCATCCCCTTGAACCGGCATCGCCCTTTGGTCGGCCGCAATCCACACTCGTCCTATCGGTTACAAGCCCTTGCCCCGAGCGCCTCGGGCGAACGAGCCTCGTAAGGTGCGCGCGAATTTCGTCGGTACCCTGGGGAGCTGTCGCTTACTAATGTTAGTGCGAACGCGATGTAGTTGAGCTGCTTTTTCGGATAAACGCCGCCTCGACCTCTGGACTCGTCGCTCCGATAAAGACGGTCGTTAGCCAAAGTCAAAGGCTGGCCGATCGATTCGCAGGATCGAGCTCGCGAGAACATCCGGGATATTTTGAACGCTGTCTTGACGTTATCCCGGTGGGGTTGCGCAGTCGCGGGCTTTTATCTCGAGTGCGCGCGTCAATCGTAGGAACGCTTTTACGCGGTGTAACGAGCGGATGCCAGTAATTTTTTTTACGACGGCTCCAACCAATCGCGCGTGAACTGCAAAACTCGTTGCCTAATACCGACGCTCGTGCTGTTACACACTTTTAAACACGTTTTACGTCATCCGCTCGGGAACTATTTCGAGAACGGATAGTGCATCATTGATAAGCCTTCGGCACGTCGATTTTTCGACGTAAGCCTTGACCATTTGATTTATTTATTTTGCAAAGTTGCCGATAGTCGGGGGTTTCGGCGAAATCGATATTCGGCGTGATTTGTGCGCAACAGTTCGTTACGTATGTACAAGACAGCCATAAGGAGGATTTTGGCGGCGAATTCGCTTCCTCGGCACAGTCACGGGGATCCCATTAAAAGGTATTTCTCAATGTTAGTTCAAAAACCAGGCGAAACGCAAACTCGAATACGTATACTTTGAAAATAATAATAATAATAATAATAATAATAATAATAATAATAATAATGATAATGATAATGATAATGATAATGATAATGATAATGATAATGATGATGATAATAATAATAATAATAATGATGATAATGATGATAATAATAATAATAATATACACATGTTTCTCCGTTACGCTCTTGGAGGGTGAAAATGTAAGTTAAATTTTAATAATAAATTTCGGTGTACATCGCAAACCGATAGTACGAATAACGAGTTGAATTTTTTGCAAAACGAACAAATACCGTACAACGGCGTTAACGAAAATGCATTTACTCGTACTAAATTTTGTGCTAAAATAAAGGGGTATTTAACTGGTCAATCGATGCGTTATTTTAACTCAAATGAGAATGATTTTGGTTTAAATGCGTCCCTATAATTGTATCGAAAATTTTTAACCTTACATTTAATCGTGAAAAACACGAGAGAGGAAACAGGATTTATAATTACCTCGACGAAGAAAATGTACGTTACATTTAGCGTTGAGTACTAGATGCGCAACTTATTAATGGACACCGTAATTAATATACTAAAGACGAACGAGGGCGTTCACGGAACATTTTACGCTTAAACAGTGTCGCTTTAAAATATCTTAAAGAGATTTCAGAACCATCATTGAGAGATAATTTTATGCGCGATTAAACGGACGAAAATTCGCTTGTCCAACAATCTGTAGTCGTTGAATTAAACGTTCGTACGACCGAGGATTAGAATTCGGTTTTAACTAATGTTTGTTTAACCGAAGAGCGACGTGAGTCAAAGAAAAAAAAAAAAGTGTCAACCATAAATTGCGACTGACGATGAAAATTAGGCTTACAAGTCTACGCTATTGTACCAGCTCAATGACATTACACGTCTCAGGCAAACTTGGTAAATAGATTATAAGAAAGTTTTGAAAATGTTATCACGTAGGAGAAAAATAAGATTAATCGCGTCACATCGGAAACAGAGCGTTGAAGCTCGAGAAAAGAACGAAAAGTGTCAGGTTCGAAATGAAAGAGCTACTCGAAGGTGGGAAGTATTTTTTGCAGCTTCGACTCGAGCAATTTTTCCCCCGGAGTCCCTCAAACGATCGCATACCGAGAATTGATGGAAATGGCCGAGCGCCAGGATCGGGACCGAAAGAGATACTTTGCTTGCGTCGATGCGCCTCCGAAACTGCAGTTTTTCCCTACTCGAGCCTCCGCGAGTCCCGATAATACGCGGGGATGAACAGCGGTGGACTCGAAACAGGACGGAGGGGGTGTGAACATGTCGCTGACTCAGCGGCGATGTTCGGCAGTAATTGAAATAAACGACGAGACAAGCCCCTCCGCGCAATAATGAACGTTATTGGGGACGGGGGACCTGACACAGACGTCGGGTCGACGTCACCCTCCGCTTCCTCGTATACCCCAGATGTCCGTGTCGGCGCACTCGATATTCCGCGTCCGAGCGTCCTTCGAATTGACGAAGAACGCGCTCGTCCACTTGCGAATGTGAAAATGTCGGTGAAGCTCCTCCGCGAGGCTTGAAATTGAAAATCGAAATGGAAAATCGCGGCCTCTTAACCGTGCACCGAGGATGTAATCGCGCGACCTAACGCGCGTTAGGTTGGATGTCGAGTTCCCCGGACTCAGCACCAGCACACCGACGACGAGGTGGCATGGACCGAAAACGAAGCGGAATGTAAAAGAGGGCCGATCTCACGCTCCCTTTCCTCGAGGACGCGATCCGAATACCGATAAGATGAATAACCGTCCTCCGAGCGGCACGAGTAACGACTTACCAGTCATTTATCGTCGTTTTCTCCGACTCCGCGCTCCATCTCGTGGATTTATCGGTGCGGACGTGCGGGAGCGACGGGCGACGGGCGACGGGCGACGCGCCAACTTCTCCCCTACCGCCGAGCGGGTCGACCCGCGCTCAACCTCCTCGCTGCCGGCAGGTGCTGGGCTTCAAGGACACGTACTTGTGGCGCGCGATCGACGACGTCCGGCACGAGAAGCGAGGCATGGCCTACGCCCTGAGCGCCCTGGTACACGGAGACCGTCCCGGCGACGGCCACCCGAGACTAAACCCCGGAGCCCTACCGCAGATCGCGTGGGCGTGCCAGCAGCGAGCAGTGAGGCGCCAGAAGCGCGGCTACGAGAGCGCTACTGAGCCGTCGACCTTCAACGACGAACTCTGGGATCAGGAATGGTATCTGGTAACGACCCGGTGCCTAGAGGCGCCCTCTTCTCGATCAGCCCCGGCCGCTGCACAGGTAAGTATGCGACCGACGCGAGTAACGGCCTTTGCCCGGGTGCAGCAGGAGCGGCCCGTGAGTCCGGAGGAGCCGCCGAGGACGAGGCTCGACCTCAACGTTCTGCCCGCGTACAGGCTCGGCGTCACCGGCCGCGGCGTCAGGGTCGCCGTACTCGACGACGGCCTCGAGTACACGCACGAAGATCTCCGCGCCAATTACGTAAGCTTCTCAAAGCCTCCTACCCCGATCCGCTACCTCGCCCGCGTTTACCTCACCTATGACGCTCTGCCCAAGGACCCGGAGATCAGCTACGACGTGACCGACCGCGACGACGACCCGATACCGCGGTACGAGGAGCCGGGTAAGTCACTTCCCCCTCGCTTTCGCTTCAGCCCCATCGAACCCTCCTACTCACCCTCTCGCTCTCGCCTTCCCCGTAATCTTGCTGTAGCCTTCGTCTACGTACTTTCCGGGGAATAGTTTCCGACGGGGAGGATCCCGCACCCCGGGACGCTGGTTTCAATGAGCTCGGCATTTCTCGTAAATATACAAGTGGCGATCAGCCGATAAACGTGGAGAGTCCGCGATGCTGTATGTAAACAGCCAGGCTCGCAAGGCCAAAGCAAAGCGAGTAACACCACCTTGGAAGCCTCGTTAATACCCGTGATCCCGGAGCGCGGGATCACGGAACTCCCCTTCGGTGTTCCCGCGGTCGGGTACTAGAGAAGGCCGCTTTTGTTGGTAATAAAACACAAGGACGGCTCGATTAGAGACCAACGGACACGGGACGAGGTGCGCCGGAGAAATAGCCATGGAGGCGGACAATCGCAAGTGCGGCGTGGGTGTGGCGTTCGAGGCGAGGATCGGGGGCGTCAAGATGCTCGACGGGATTGTGAACGACAGGGTAGAGGCCGAGGCGCTCGGTTACCGACCGGATCTCGTCGACATTTACACGGCCTCCTGGGGACCGCCGGACGACGGCAAGAGTCTCGAGGCTCCTGGCAGACTAGCCTCCGAGGCTCTGGAACGAGGAATTCTCGAGGTACGTCTTATCGTCGTGACCGTCACTCCTGTTTACCGATCGGTTTTTCAGACTCGTGTAACAACAGCTTAAAAAGCAAATCGTTTCAATAATTTACAAAGATGAGGAAGATGTGTTTGACTCTTTAACGTCGAAAGAGTTATTATGCCCTTTAATACACTATACGGTGACAGGGTGTAACGTTTGAAAAGACACGTTCACCTAAGCGTTTATGATATTAGAGATTTACAAGTGCGATATCGTTCGCGAAGGGTTGCTTTAACTTTTAAAACGACACCAATAGTTCAATTTTAAAGCTGAGCTCAAGAGAACCACCGTTGAAGTCCTTCAACGTGTGTCAGATACACGTCAAAGGTCTGACAAATCCTGGTTAATTTAACAGAGCTTTTCGCACGTGAAAAGCATGTGATGCTCGCGAATACTCCGTGGATTAAAAAATCATCTCCACCCTCGACATTGAAAAATATTAAACGATACGCTGAGAATATTAACTAATATTAATATTAACTTATGATTATAATGATATATATCTTTTGTATTATAAAAGATTAACGTTATTCTGAAACTCAATCGGTAGGTGCAGCAAACGTTGATTCATACCTCGTAGCGATATTCCCGTTGCAGAACATTAATAAAAGCAAAAACGCTAAATCGAACGCATAAATGTCGATTATGCTTTAATGGCGATTCTTATGAAGTCATATTAGCGGTAATTACTACGACTACTCTACCGGAGGCTGATTTTACAATTTTGCGGATTGTCTTGTAGCTTTTTTTAATCTACATTGTTTTCGTATTCTTTCATTAATTCAAGAAATTAAAAAAAATTTCTGACTGTACAATAAGTGATGCGTCTCAAAAATCGATATTCATTATTAAAGAACTTTTAAATATTTGAACAACACTTCGCGTAGTTTACACACATTTAAATAATAGAAAGAACTCTGAGTCCGTGTATATTTGCTTTACTTTGTTTGCTACGTCGAAGATATTTTATATGTATTTAGGATCCTTCTCGAGCATAACTTTTGATAAAAACGAGCCGTATAAAGTTCTAACCTCATAAATTAAAGATCTTGGCTTTCGCTTTCACTTAAAATAATACGCAAATATCTATAAATAAATTTATCAATTTATTCGTAAAGCCAAATATTTTTAAACGGGGTATTCGAATATTGTAAAAATTTTTCGTTATTTTGACTGAAACTTTAACTAGGAATTTACAAAGGAAATAACCGGAAAAAATATTAAAATATTATCATCGTTGTTCGTATCGTTGCTATTGCCATTGCTATTATCGAATGTGCGCGAACAAATTCTTACTCGAAATATTTTACAAAAATTTTTCAGATATTTTGATTAGCCAACGTTTGAAGTACACTGGCGATACCTCATTAGGAACAAACAAATATTAAAAAAAGATTTAATTAAAAACTAATAATAGAGGACATGGTTGGTCGAGATCGTGATTAATGTCGTTTCCAGTTTTTACCTCGTTTCAAAGCTGAAAACACTTAGGAATAAATCAACTGTAAACGGCATTAAAACTTTAGTATATAATTACGTGGTCATTTAAAAGAATAATAATTAATTGTGACTGCAACACGGGGGATATTTATTTGATAGATTAATATAAAATATGCACACGCGTTGTTTTTATTATTTATTAAAATGTAAAGTTTGCGGTGCGTAAAATTTGTTGCGAAAATGAAGCGAATATCTGCCACCTAAACTAGAGTGAGAAAATGTATTAATATTCTTTGTACGTGCTGCACTTAGCAAAGCGAGCGAGAGAGAGAGCGAGAGAGAGAGCGAGAGAGAGAGAGAGAGAGAGAGAAGAATACAGTTACACTTCTTCTTTAACAGAATAATTTAAAGACGCTTAAACACGCTTAAGGTAATATTTCTTTTTTTTTTTCTTCAGCTACGTCTAGTTAAATTTGTAAAACGTTACTTGCAATGTAAATTAAAGGTAAATTAAAATTACAAATATATATATATATATATTTTCGCTTTCCTCTTAAGCCAGACGTATAAATAAATCCACAGGTTATTCGTGATTCGCTTGATCCAGGTCAACTTCGAGAGAGAGGGAGAGAGAGAAACAGAGAGAGAGAGAGAGAGAGAGAGAGAGAGAGAGAGAAATCGCGCGAAGGAGACTAAAGAGAAAAAAAATTTTGCAAAAACTCTATGAAATAGTGTCGAGCGAAAAGAAAACGGGTCGATAGTACGAGGGTGGGACTCAAAATGCTTCTCGCGTGAGAGACCACGTGAGTAAGAAACCAGTCAGAACCGACTGCAGACCAATTGCAATATAAAAGGAATTACATTTGGTAGAAAATTGCCATTGCGAGGGAACGATTGTCCGGAATAATTTCAAAATAAAGCGATCAACGGCACGTATCGTCTACCTGCGCGGCAAACGACACTCGAAGCGCAAAAAAATAAGCCGAGGAGGGCTATCCTATTTCAAACTGAGCTCTCCCCTAATTTCACGGGGCTTGACTAGCGCATGAGTGCAAATTAAAAGAAAGCCACTTGTCGAGTGACCCTTTCCACGGCAAATAAGCGCGAGCTTTTTAAAACTCGAAAATACATCGCGAGTGAAGTGCGCGTGTAGCTTTCATCAGCGCCGTCGCCTCTTCGCGTAGACCGCGTAACGATCGGAAGCCATTTGCATAACCGAGGGCACTCGCCGACCGACAAAATGGCGCGCTCTTCGATATATTCGATTATATTTTTCGAGGGCAAGGGCCACGACAGGTGGTTATCTCGTATTTGAAGCTAATATTGAAGCTAATAAAGAGGATGGACGTGTGGGCAGGGTCGCGAGGGCCGCGGCAGCATCTACGTCTGGGCATCGGGCAACGGGGGCTCGAAGGCGGACGACTGCGGATGCGACGGCTACGTCGGCAGCGTCTACACCCTGGCGATAGGCTCGGCGAGCCAGGCCGGGAGCTTCCCCTGGTACGGCGAGATGTGCCCGGCGACCCTCGCCACGACCTACAGCAGCGGCGCCTACCAAGACCAGATGATAGTCAGTGCCGCCATTTGTTTAGCTCATCGCTCATTGCCCATCGCCCATCGCCCATCGCCCATCGTCCATCGCCCATCGCCCATCGCCCGTCGCCCGTCGCCCGTCGCCCGTCGCCCGTCGCCCATCGCCCATCGCCCGTCGCCCGTCGCCCGTCGCCCGTCGCCCATCGCCCATCGCCCATCGATCATCGTTATTCATACACGGCTTTTCGCAACTCGTTAGTCTCCCGCCTCATTATGACATTCTGCATGCATTGTACGCACGTTTTCGCTCGTTCTCCGCATCGATTTTCGCTTTGTCGATTTGCTTTGTCCGTTTACTTGCTCGGCTCTCTACGATTCTCGGGACCTTTAATTAAGCCTTTCGCGTGCCGCATCGCATCGATAACGCACTCATAGCGAGACGCGCGCCGCCCGAAATCTAACGAACCGGTCATTAATTTTCACGTTTACTCGACATTCCCCCGCGCAGCTAAATGTCAATCGTAGAACTATCGGATGTGCATGAGGGTTTCGATGGCCCTGCTTCGTTTGCCCCGAGCTACGTTCATGCTGGTGAATTTTTACAGGCGACAACTGATTTGAAGAATACGTGCACGACTAGTCATTCAGGAACGTCTGCCTCGGCGCCCTTGGCAGCTGGAATTTTAGCGTTAGCTTTACAAGTCAAGTAAGAGTTTATCTTTAAGCCACTGCTACTGTTACTGCTTCTTTTTCCATTAGCTCGGTAAGCAAATTTATAAAGCAAATTAACTTTTACCATTGGAATCATACCTAACATTCGACCTAGACTTTTACGCAATTTTCTACTATCGATCGATATCTATTCTCTGATACAAGTCGGAAGATACTTTTGTCGCGAAAGTGCGAGAGATCTGTGGACTCTAGTCAGCACGCAAAAGGAAAACCTGTCTGTATTTTAGCAAGAACTTAACCTGGAGAGATGTACAGCACCTTGTAGTCTATACGTCGGAACGTGGACCACTGAGGTAGGAAAAGAAAACAAAAGAAAACAAAAGAAAACAAAAGAAAATATCACCGGGCAATTGTTACCAACGTTATTTTGTTGCGTTTTTTTAAGAGGAAATCCAGGCTGGTTTAAAAACACAGTTGGATTTTGGTTCAATCCCCGATTTGGCTTTGGTTTGATGGATGCCTATGCTTTAGTAACGGCAAGCTCTAATTGGACTAATGTACCCGAGAAAACTATTTGCGTCGTCCCGTCTTCCTCGCTGTAAGCACCATTTGCTAACCTTTTTACCACAACCTGCTAACTTTTTTACCACAAAGCTGCTTTGTATTACTCCCGATTGACCGCGGTCGGCTATATTTTCGGCTAAAAATTTTCAATTTAAATTTCAATGAAGCTGATGCGTAGCCCCGTTGAAGAGAACTTCCAAGAGAACTTCCAGTGTTAATTGTTAGCTGTATCGTTTTATAAATAAAGTTTCGAAGATCGCAATTACAAATGGATGGCTAACGCGACAAGTTAACGCGGCGCTGACGCGTAGTTAACGCGGGAGAGTAAAGGTGATTTTTCGATTTGTCGTAGGATGGGTGAAAAATTTATCGTCGGCTGGTTAAGTGTAAATGTTGAATGTAAACAAAGCTGAAAAATTGAATAAAGAGCGAAGCGGAAAAGGGAAAAGGACGTGGAGGAAGCGGGTGGGACGGATGAGAAACAAAGCGCCCTATCGATTGCTTCGACACATTATTTAAAAGTGGAGAATCCGCGTGAATTGATGGTCCTTAATACAGTTGCAAATACGCCAGATGTAGCTAGCTGGTTTGATATTTCAAGTGGTCGGTTTAATATTCACAGGCTCGTCCGCGAAGTAAGTTACGGTCTGCCGCGAAGGGTGCAATTCGAGGCGGACGGCTGTGTCGGCACAGTCAACGAAATCCAGTACCTGGAGCATGTGCAAGTCGAGACAAATGTCGAATATACACTACGTGGCGCTCTTCAGATGCATTTGACAGCACCCTCGGGTACACACATGTCACAATATCCTACCGTCTCGCTGCTGCTATTCTATTTTTACCTCATTTCCCATCTTTATTCGCATACGCATGAAACTTTTATTTAAAAAAAAAAAAAAAAAAAAAAAAAAAAAAAAAAAAAAAAAAAAAAAAAACAACAACTTTCTTCTAATTTTTCCAATTTACCACTTTCATTGTCTCATGCAACCATGCTGAAGAATACCTTTATGCACAAAGTCTCATTTGTCGTATCCAACGCTTTTATTTGGCTAAGGTGCTTCTTTCAAAGTGTAAAATTACTACTTACCGACTACGTAGCGATTATCAAATTTATCAAAAGTATATATGCGATAAGTGGGAGGCGGACACCAAATGTAGGTATGACAAGCTTATCACGATAGACGGATGATGCTCCTGTGCTTCTTTTACTTATCGGATTTTCGTGCTGCTTATCGCAGCGACAGCGAGAAGAATCAAAATATCCAAGTGAATACAAATTTTTTCATTTTCCATGCTGTTCGAATCAATCGTATTCCATCGATAAAAGCAATGCTGTGACAAAAATATAAGATGCTGCCTTCTATATTGAATTTACATTTTGAAGAGGGTTTTTTTCAATAAAATACTCCAACGTTAATAACGGCCTTAAAATTCCATGTTTATTTCTTTTGCCGCAGTAGCGTATACTTGTATACTCCTTATACTCATGTACCATTTACATATTTTTTCTGTGCGCACTAACAATCATGAAAGACCGGCACTATTCCGTTCGTAAACATTAACGATGAATATTTAATAAAACATTACCGTGTGCCAGGTACTAGGGTCCAAATACTAGGTACAAGGAAGCACGATGATTCAACCGAGGGTTTCATCGAATGGAAGTTCATGTCGGTAGCTACTTGGGGCGAAGATCCCAAAGGAACTTGGTCGTTGGACATATTTGACGAGGTTAATTGCAAATCAATAAAAGTATTGTACCAATAATTTGTTTTATTTAATGATACATCTGAAGGTAGCCAATCTCACCGGGGTTTAGTATGACTTTCATTTTATTAACCGTACCATTTAAATGTACCACTGTATACTTAACTTCGCGCACATTGCGCTGCAGACGGATAATTAATTTTTCAAGCTGCATTATTATTACACCTACTTCGATCTAACGCGTAATAACATAATGAAGCAGTTGGACGCCTCATTAAAATACTGTGTATTAACTTGGCAGATTGGTCCACAAAATAACAATGGCACTATCGGTGATTCGAAACTAATCCTACACGGGACGAAAGAGAGACCGATCTATTTAGGCAAAAGTTAGCGCGACTACGACGGTTCTCTCGATCAAGGCGATAAGCTGGTAAGCTCTTGTAATCCACAATTACTAATTTTATAAACTGTTTACAAAAATATGGCGTAGAATCGCCATGAGTCATTAGGTTGGTCCTACTATGAAAAATACAAGTATCCCTTTTTTCATTTATCTATTTATTTTATTTATTCATTTATTCGTGCACGCAAAACATAAGCAGCCATAAAAGTGAAAGATAGCCTCTGAGCGCAACATTTCATTATGTACGTATATAAATGTAATAAAGCAAAATATTACCTTAACTATTTTGTACGTCAGATTTAATTTTTTTTTTTTTTTTTTTTTTTTTTTTTTTTTTTTTTTTTTTTTAATAAAAAAGCGATAATCTATAACGTAATATTAAAGCACGAGAATCAAGTTGTATTCTTTTTGATAGAAATTCCACTAATGAAGTTATAAATCTAATACTGTTAGGAAAAGTATTTCGGATTCTGCAAATTCTTGTTAAAGGTGTATAGAAACTGAATTTAATTTTACCTACGCGTTCTCGTGCTCTTCCTTGATGTTGAACCACGTGTGCAATATATTTATTATTATCGAAATAATTTAACTCTGTACAATTTCAATACCCGTGAAAGATTATGGAGCAAGTATAATACGTATATCTGTGCTGATTTCACTTGATACGAGCTACTTCAAGTAACGCAACAAGAATTACAAACGAAATTTTAAAAGCTCAAGTGCACATGAATTTTGAAAGCCAAAATACGCAGTATTGTACGCTGGCTTAAATGGACTTGTTTAAAATGAATATTTGCACTTGGAATCTCAATGATATATCCTTGAACAAGAAATAGGATAATTAAAGTTTTATACAAATACGTGATACATTTGGTATTTATTAAATCCAATGTATTATTCGCTAAATTAAGTTCCGTTTCAAAATATGTGGTACAATTTTTTTAAAAACTCAAATATTAAATTTTTGGCTCGGTAATTTATTTGTGTTTATTTTAAAATGTAGGATAGATTTAGTTTTCGACTCAATTTTATTTAAAAATATATATTTCACATAGAAGTTAAATTCATCTTTACAAATAATAATTTTCAGAAATATGTAAACAATGACGAAAGTAACTTATTACAAAAGTCCCAAGTATACAAGAATGGCAGTGGCTTCGACAAAACTTCTAAAAGAGATTGGCTGTTTCGCTTTTTGTTATTATAAGTCACTAAATATATTAATCAAACAAATACGAATACTCCAGCTAATAAATGTAGAACATTGTAAATCTTTGAAAGCATTTTAATTAATAAACTAAAATGTTAATTGATTAATCATATATTTGTATTATTCACAAATTACTGATAAAACTGTAATTTAAGAGGATTAAAGAAAGTATGAGAGCATATATTATATTCCAAAAACAATCATTCTGCAAATATATTTCTTTTAACGAAATGAAACTTTAACGTATCTTTGTATTTTTTATCTTCTTTTAACAAGCCGTCGTTACTAAAACTGACTGAATAACAAAATTACCTGAAGCACGGCTTTTATTTTTCATTTTTTTAATTTAGTAAAATTATCGACTTATATTAATGTTTGCTGCGTTCGATAACTTAAATTAATATTAACTATAGTTATAGTTTAAAAATTTTAATTTAACGGGTTTTCAATTAAAAGATCGTAAAATAAATATCATGGAATATATTTATGTGTACAGTAAAATGACGATTTGCAATTAAAATAATTTCTACATTTAATTTATCGTAAGTCAGCGTAGCAGAACACTAAAACTAATTTACCAACAGAAAAATCCATTTCTCACCCGTTCGAAAAACTATGTTACCGATATATGATAAATTTAACCAACAGAGGGTGATAATATGGATAAGAACTACATATTCAACTGCAGATAAGTTAGTGATCAAATAAATAACAGGAATTCAAAGTACTTTGCAGCAACAAAATATTATTTTATAAATAAAGGATTAAATAATAACAAATACATTTTAAATGATGCATACAATCTACATTTCTTTAACATGATTAACGTTATTGTAAACTATATCGACTGCCTTATATTTTTTCAAGAATTATAATAAAACAAAAACTTGTAAAGAATCAGAATGTCAATAAGCAACAGCTTTAATATATAAGAGCTACTTTGAAAATTCATTTACCTAACTTATTTTACTTAGTTAAAAAGATAAAAAGATTCACTAACAGTATAAAGTAAATGGAAATGAAGGTTATTTATTCATTCACGTTTAAGACAAACTATAATTTCACATAACTTTAATTGCAAAAATTCTATTTTTCTGTATACAACAATGCTTACTATTCGATTACTATAATTATCTTAATCTTTACACTTTCAAATATATAGTCCACGTGAATATTGATTTCTAACGAAACATTATTTTCTGATTTTCCGTAATTTCGTGTAAATACTAATTTTTATTTGATTGATCGATGAAAGTTATGGAAATTTCTAGTAAATGCAGAGCAAAAGTATATAACATAATTATATACTGTCTAGAAATGGTATTTTGATAATGTAACATAATACGAAATCCTTCAAGCGGTAACTTTTCACAACTATCAATAAGCTATTAACACGGATCTACGTAGTTCTGGCCTAGTTTGAAGAAAATAAATATTATAAATCTAAGGATAATTTCGCCAAAAGAAGAATTTGCAGTAGAATAAATTTGTTGCTATCCGAACACTTAATTGATAATAACGTGTTTAACGTAAGGTTTTATATCAAGAGTCTGACTCTTACATTAACGTTGTTGACCCTGTTCGGGAATTATTTTATCAAAATATTTGTGTTGTATGTTTGAGAAAGGCACCGCATATCACATTTATTTCGCAAGATATTTTAAAAAAGTCTCTTCACGCCTCAAAATAACTTAGGCTAATAAATATGATACAATCATCAGTCGTTAACAGCGATCGGAGCAATTTTCTCCGGGGAAACGCAGTCGTCGCTCGCCGTGACAATCGTCAAAAGGAGTCGGCAAAAGTTAAGCGGACGGACTCGTCACATTGGCACTGCGCCTCATCCTCGCGAAATTCAGATACTCCGGATGCCGATAAATTAGCCTGGCCAACTGCTCGGTGCTCGCGTACGTATCGGCCCTCGTGCCCTTGCACATGGACATCTGATGCTCCTTCAGGGACCTGTCGCAGTTTATGCCGTGGAAAATGTGCACGAGGTCGAGATCCGGCGAACGAAACACCCGCAGCTCCGATTGCACGACCTTCTCGTAGAGGTCAACGTCCTCCTTGCCCCATCCCTCGATCGTAAGGTCAAAGCCGCCCACGGCATCGTAGTCGGCCTTGTAGATGGCGACGATGCCGAAGCCGAAGAGCCGCCAAAAACCGCTGACCTCGCTGATGGCGGTCCGCTCGGAGGGAGATGGTGTTCGAGGCCCGTACACCATCCTTGGGTCGTAATGGCTAAAAACGACCGGGAAGTAGACACGCTCGGCCTTGAGCGCGTTACGGCGGATCCTCTGTAAGGCCGAGGCCTCGAAGCCGATGTCGACATCGACGAAGAACATGAGGTCGTCCTCGCCAAGGAGCGCTGCACCTTGATCGAGGGCTCGGGCTCGGGAGAAGGTGCCGACGCCCTCGACCAGGCGGAGCCTCTCCTCGCCGTAGTCGCGCCTCAGCCGGTTAATGAGCCCGTGCGTCGTGGCGACCTCGAGCCCGTCGCTCGGGTAGAGGACGACGAGGAGGTCGGTTCGCTGGTCCTGCGAGAGGCAGACGCGCTCGTAGTTGTCGAGGAACCGATGCAGAGCCTCTTGTCGACCCGAGACTGGCACTACGAAGTGAATCACCCTCTTATCTAGATCGTCCGACGAAACCTCCCGCATCTCCAGACCTGCGCTCACGAAACACACTTTTTCAATTCTTTATCTCTCCCTGATAAATACAATTAGTTACACGGCTCGGCCTTTCCCCCTTTTATTTACCAGAGTAATCTCGTTTTACGAGCGAAGGTGAAAATCTATTAATTCAGGGACTCGCTCGCTTCTTCGCTCGGGCATTACTCCAAGAGATCAAAAAATACTGTATCCCCTCCTCGAGCAGAAATCCTCTTTATTTACACGCTCTAGTCGTCGCTTGGGATAAATCTGCGATTATTCGCCGAAATTTCAAAGAAACTGCTTCTAAGCCACTTATTTATCGGCGCTAATTCGTGGATCAATTTTTTTTTTTTTTTTTTTTTTTTTTTTTTTTAATATATAGAAAGAAGTATGTTACTGTCCCAACGTACTCTAAATATTAACAAGGCACAAAAATAATTTCTGCTCAGAATTCCAGCTTTACAAATTGAAAAGAAATTTGCGTCCACGTGTTTTGTAAATTAAAAACGAAGGCTTGATACCCTTTAATATTAAAGTGCTTCAACGATTTTAATTGACGATTATTATTGCAAATAATACGCCGTCAACAACTAGCAACTTACTATTGGGAGAAATTAAATTAATTTGCGAATGTACAGGACAAATATCCATTGACTGCCACCGCTTTAAAAAACAAAAGAATAAATAAATTAAAAAATAAATTACAATTGCAAATTTTCATTTACATTTTTATCAGAGGATTAAGTGGGAAATATTTGAATCGCTTGCTAGATACCGATTTACTAGCATAATTTTCAATTCAATATTTGTGATTAATGAAACCGTTATTATTACCAACGTAATTACTCAAAGGAATGCAGTCGGGAAAGTAGTTTAAATAAGTAAGAAAAACGTGCAATAATGTGTGCAAGCTTTTGCACGAAAATAAGTTTCAAGCCAAGTAAAAACGAAGCACCACTGGAAGTTTAAGCTGATTAATGATAGAAACTTCGTCGCGCAAGAAATGTTACCTAAAAGAGCTAAAAAAACTTTACCAAATATTTTTATAAATATAACCCGCAGCGTTAATTTTGTTAGATTTAACCGATGATTATACGTAACGAGTTTATAAATAAAAAGTTTATCAGCGAAAAAATAAATTGCAACAACAGTTTTTTATATTGCAGAAGCTTGCAGAGTGCTCCAATCGCGTGAGATAAAATACGTAGAATTTTTAGTAATGACGTAGGACAGATATTTCTGTTTTAAGATTTAAATTTTAAATCGCTTTTAAAAATTTACGAATACGCACAATTGAATCTTCCTTTAGCAATTACATAAAATTATAAGTATAAGACTCGTGGTACATGTTATTAGCTTCTAATGAATATGAATTTTTAAAATGTAATAATAACGCTTGAAACACCTGTCGTGTACTTAACTACTGTAAAAGTGAACAGTAAATTTCGTCGAATTCAAAATTTCACGATTATGCACCGCTGTTATGTAGATGGCAATACACCTCGGTACATAATTTTGGAACGCATACACTGTATTTGCAGCATTAAAACAATTCGCTAATTTTTCTTCTTGTTGTCGTGTGCAAAATATTTTAATGAAATCGATTTAATGCCCAAGATATTTTCAGCGTACGTGCTACTTGAGAAACTTTTTACGACGATGTTGGAGGTAAAAGCCAATAAAATAAACGTACGTTCTGCACACGAGCGTATCTTCGATTACACGTAATTACTGCATAAGGAGATATTGGAAACTTTGAAAAATCACCTACGATCAATATAATCAACGTGAAAATTAAATATTACTTTTATTATTATTATTGTTATTATTATTATTTCTCTGGCACTTGATTGAAAAACTTTGTAAAACTTTGCGCATCTTTATAAAAGTTCTATATCGCAATAAATTAAATAGACTGCAAAGCTTTCTTCCAGCTTTATTCACCAGAAAAGTTGTTTAACGACGCACCTACGTTATTGTGCCACTGCAATTATTTATTTAAAAGTAATCTCGAAATTATGCAAAGCGCACAAGGATTTAGAAACATGCGCGTTCGCGATAAACGCAAGTGCGAAAAATGAAGCACTTGCGTAATTAGCTTCTACCAAGTTGATACATTTGCCAAAAGAAGCACTTCAATAGCGAACTTTACGTCGTGTTCTTGCGTTCTACTGTTGCTCATTATTATTAGTAAGAACGAACTTGAAAATATTTTATAAAGCGATGCGGTAAGTATTGCTCATTACTTCGTGCGTCTTACATAAAACATGATTTTTTTACGAAGAAGCGGTTGCATGACTGTTAACTCCACCGATAAATTTATTATATTTCTCCCACGTGCACGTGGATAATTTCAACTTGTTTGAATAGGCCTGTGACGAGGAAACTGCATAATCATGATGCCGATTATGCCGCTATTTGAGTCCCACTACGCCGTCGTAATAAGCTCTAACAACGGGCATAACATAATACGAACAAATCATTTCAAATTGGCCTTTCGAACGCGTTCTTTTGTGTTTGTGTGTGCGCGCGCGCGCGTGTGTGTGTGTGTGTGTGTGTGAGAGAGAGAGACTGCGAAGGCTATTGCTTACAAGAGAATTTAAAAAAAAAACTCGAGTAAATAAGCGATATCGAGAGGGTTCTCTTGTAGACGCGTCCGCAACTCCCACGTTCGTGATGAATAAAGTGCACTTTTCAAGCAGATGCAATTACGCGATATCTCCTGTGCAAAAGAGTGTGAAAAGACACGCATAGGGTGGGCAGAGCGAGTAATTAGAGGCTGAAATTACCGGTAAAATGCTGATGTAGGTAAAGGTGTCGACGCACCGGCAGAGTGAGTTTCCTGCCTCGGTACTTCTTGTAGATGAGGAGGAGGTCGAGTACGGTGTCGACTCCCAGGGTGGTGAGCCTCCGGTAGCCGTAGAGGGCCTGACGTTCCTCGACGAGACGTCCGCGCTGCCTCGAGCAGGCGTTGATCGAGGCCATGACCTCGCGCGTCACATCCTCGAGGCCCTCGCGCAGATCGCTGTGAATGCGCCTGCGCGGGTTCGAGTCCGCGAGGCTGTACTCGGAGCGCGACACAAAGTCCCAGGCGGGGAGTCGACGGCTCTGGTTCCCCGGAGCCCAAACTGAAAAGCGCACCAAGCAATGATAGCCCTGGCCATCGGCTTTGGTTAAACCTACCGACGTTACCTGGAGCGGAGCGAGCCTCGGTCACCGACGACTGCGACAGGCTCCTCGTCATCCTCTCTATGTCCCGCTGCAGCTCGATCCTCTTCTGCTGCAGGTCCTGGATCTTCAGGCCCTGCAATCAACCGCTCTCGTGAGTGTTTGGCCCGATTTCGCGAGAAAACTCGAGAATTAGCGCGTCAACTGAGAGGGAAGCGCAAAAGCGCATTAACGCTTCACTGTCTTCTGCCCAGAATTCACTGGCGGAACTCGAATTCGCAGAATAGAAGACTTCGAATGCGTACGTTGCATTGGTGCGCGATATTTGGAGGGTTTAGGAACGCGCGGTCACAATCGAATGCGCGACGCAACTTAACGCACGTACACACGCGTATTTATTTATTTACAGTAATGCAGAAAGTTGCGTTAAAACGAGTTAGTAGTACAGAAAACGTGTCCAACTCGATGATGCGCGTCTGGTCGCCGGGAAATCCAGAGCCGATGATAACCGTAAGTCACAAAATGAGAAAATTGTTTTTGTCAAATTTCTTCCGACGCTGCACTTAGTGATTTACCGACTAGTGATAGTCGGTAAATTTTGAATATGCACTTGCGCGGAAAGTTTTGAATATAAGACGCTTTTAAAATAAACCAACGATAACGATTATCGTTCCTTCGATTATCTATTTTAAAGATTTATCGATCGCGTCGAAAAGAGTCGCGCTCGTCTAATTAATTTTAAACGAAATGGATTTTAAAAACGTCAGCCACCGACTCGATCGATGCCAAACGAGTTCGGTTGATCTCTGCGTTGCAACGGTCGCGTTCCCGAGTAAATAAAAAGCGCGCGATCTCGAGTGCGCGGAAGGTTTCGCGAGGACGCGAAAAAATCGGGTCAACACCCGGGGGAGAGGATCGCGAGGGTGCGGACGCATCACGAGAGCACGCGATAAGGAGCCGATCGTTGGGTAATGCGTCGAGGGGCCACTGACCCGCATGTAGTTGTGCAGCCTGTACATGTGTGGTGGACTCTTGACCGGGTGCATGCTGATCGCCCGGTGGACCTCCTTGCTTTTGAGGTTCCCCGTGAAGGCGAGATCGCCGCTGCTATTGTGATACAAAATCGACTGCATCTGCAACAGACAGACGCGCGCGCGCAGAGTGAAACTCCAATTACGCACAATTACTCGTTTCCTGCGCTCGCGATGCTACAGTCCCGATGATGCCACTGCAGCCGACGTCTCGACTCAAGGCCACATTTCTGAATTATCTCTCGCTCTCTCTCTCTCTCTCTCTCTCTCTCTCTCTATCTCGCTCTCTCCCCCTCTTTTCGCCAAGAGGACAGGCCCGACTCCCTGGAGATTATCGCGATGTATTAAGAACTGCTGGACAGCTTAGCGGACTTACGATTCGTTTAACGTAACGAGTCGTTTCCTTATTCGTTGGCTCTCGACTCGTTTCGTGCTCTTCGTTTCTCTTCGTTTCTCTTCGGTTAGTGCCTATCGAACGCAATGCATCCCAATAAGCGCGATGCTTTAAAAATTACGTTCGAACAATGACGTTTCAGTTAAGTTGGCTTTATGCTTCATTTCATCCCTTTACCTCGTGTTTACTCGAGGGAGTAAACTGTTCTCGAAATAATTCTATGCTTTGGATTTTATTTATAAAGCCGCTCATTCGCACGCGCGGTTTTACGCGAAAGGACGCGAATCGAATTGCCTCCGTAAATAATTTCGATATTTACGGATTCTTCGTTTGAGCATTTGTTACATTTGTTCGCTTCGAGCCCGTGTCCCAGCCGTGGGACATTTTTATTTTTATTTCGCTCGAACGATCGGGAAGCAGCAAATTTCTTCGGAAGATGATCTTTGTACGGAATAATTCGATACTAATTGCATTTCTACTTCCTGGCCCTCGAATGCGCGACCGAATTCCCATACTTGGACACCTAAAATAGCTCCAACGAGTTTGGTTTACGTGCGTACGCGCGTTATTTAAATAAAAGAACGCACTCGTCGATTGTATTTCTCACTTTTTATAAATAACCGCGGACAGATAGAAAGCATTATTACCGGTAATATAAAATAAACGGTTGAATGTACGATAGATTGGCCGTACTCTCTTAAAAGTTTCATTTTATGAATCAATAAAAGTTCAAATAACGTATGTATAATGTACCGTTCAAGAGTCGCCGTGACAGCGCGAATTTGTTCGAATGCGAGAATACGAGAAGCCCCTGGAAAATACATCGATGAAAATCAACTTTTCTCGCTTTTTCATAAATACGAAAATTTCACCGCGTAAACGAATCGCGAGCTCTCGAATGCTCGCTTGGAAAAAAAAGAACCTAAACCTTTTCCCCTTTGCTGCCTACGCATTGATATTACGAAAGACAACGTTTGCAGGTTATCGCGGCGAGTATTCTAAGTTCAAAGTTCCCCGTACTTAGCAATTTGATATGAGTCATTAATCCCGTTAATTCTTTAGTAAAAAAACGTATTTGACAATTGAGCAAAGCCTGCTTGAAAGTCGAAGCTAAGTATGTTTAGCGTGACGTGGCTTTTCGAGGAGGAAAATCAACGGAAGCTCGTAAATGAATTTCCTCGGCAGTTAATATTTACTCGATCTTGACTCGATCGAAACTTACCCGGAGAGAAAAAAGTTGGAAACCTTTTACCGGTTGCCTTTTTTGCGTGTACACATATCGTAGCCGAGCGATTGAGCCTTTGGTTAAAGCGACAGCAGCATCCGATAAACTGTGTCTGCTAACGTAATCCGTTACAGAAATCCTCGGTACGTCTGCTTGGTCTACGGCGTTGAAAGATTCGGCACAACTCGATCTCCTTCCAAGTCGCGAATATCGAGCGTAGACGACGCAGAAATACTGGATATCGAGGTTTTCAAAGGCGATATTAGAGTCACCGCGGAGCGGGATACGAAGGGCGAGAAGGGCGAGAAGGGCGAGAAGGGCGAGAAGGACGAGAAGGGAGAGAGAAATCGCGGCGTCTGGAAGCCGAGAGGAGGGAAAGAAAGCAGATAGACTCGACTCGAGACACCCAAAGAGCCTCGTCGTTATTTACGGCGCCCTTGGGGCCCCCCTTCGAAGAATCGTACAAAGGACGAAAGCCCGTATCCCCGCCCCGCGCGTCCTACCTCGTAGCTCCATGTGCATGAGACGCCGGCGTATTTCCTCACGCACCTCCCGAGCTCCACGTCCTCGTGCGCCGTGTATAGGTTGCTCAGGCAGTGCTTGATGTGGGGCACGATCCGTCTCAGGGTCTCCCGCGACATGATCACCCCGGGCCCACCCATGCAGAAGTTCTCGTCGTACTCGAGCGACAGCCTCCCGAACTCGCGCGAGTTCCCGCGACCCGCCTGTCCGATGTACTCCGGCCTCCGGGAGTCGACGCTCCTGAGCAGCCGCTCCAGCCGGTCCATGCGCACGTAGAGGTCGTCGTCGGCCCTCAGGAACCACTCGAACCGCTCACCGTAGCGCGTCCACATGTGCTGGAGCATGAGGAAGGACTTCTTCTGCGGCGGGTAGCTGTCGTCTACCCGTGGGAGCGCGACTATCGGCAGCTCCGGACACTCCTCCGGCGGTCGCGACGCCTCCGACGAGAAGAATCCGATCTGCCCGGGCACCTCGCGGCCCCAGCTCTCGTACACGGCCTTGGCCCTCGTGCCCAGGTACTTGCGCGCGGTCATGACGCCGACGAAGAGCAAACCCCCAGGGCCGGGGGACTGTTGTCGCGCGGCCACGGTCCCGGGCGTCCGCGCGGTCGTCACGCCGCGCCCCGGCGGCGAGCGCTTCAGCAGCAGCAGCAGCAGCAGCCCGAGGATGAGGCCGCTGCACAGGCCCAGGACGGCGCTGCTCAGGCCGCGTCGCTTGCGCATCGCATGCCGGCGCGCGGTAACCGGTTTCCTGGGTGAGCAGCGGCTGGTGCGGAGAGGCTGGACGCTCGTGCGTCGAAGCTGCGCGGCCGATCGCAACTGAGCGCGACGCTCGTCGAGCGCCGCCGCCGCCGCCGCCGCCGCCGCCGCCGCCGCAGACGCAGACGCGAGAATCTCCTCTTGGACGAGTCCCGTTAAGAGGGCCGCGCAGCCTCGGGGAGTCGCGTGCGTCGGCTGGGCGCGGCGTCGCTTCCTGTCGCCCGGGTCGCGAGCCGCTGCTCAAAACTATCGTCGGGGGCCGGAGGGAACACGGAGCGGGGCTATTATTAGCGGGCGACCGGGCAAACACACGTGGGGGACCTCGTTGAGATTGCGCCGGACGTTTCGAGGAGCCTCTTCTCCACGGAGACGCGTAACGACTCGCGACTAACGGGTTCTCTTATTCCCATGCGGGATCCCATTTAAGGTGGATCGAGTGCGAAGGTGCGATTCGCGGTCGTCGATTTTTCTCGTAATGAGAGGCTAATTTATTCGCGGCTGGATGATTAGTTATACGCGCGCAACCGTAAGCCAGGAGTGGAAAGCGGCTATTAATCGGAGAGCGGAGCACGAGTCAAAGTTCTCATAAATGCCAGATGCGTAATCGATGACAGCCGTTACTCAATTGCGCAACGCCCGATGATCATTAGCAGGATCGGCTCGCAACAAGACGCTCACCTGATCCGCGTACAAAATCGCGTCGGTCTACAGGCACAAGTAAGGACAGCAAGAGCCAGTTGCGACTTTGTTTCAAGGCAATTGAGAGGGAACGAGATTAGTTTTCAGCGAAAATACCCGTCGCATCTGCTCGAGTCTCTGTATAAACATCGAACGGTAGCGACGTACGTACCACTGCACCAAGTGCAACGAGAGCACGCGACTCGACTTTTGTTGCAGAAGCGTCGCTCGAGGCTACGCGAGCTACATTTTTTCGTTTGTCGAGCGCTGATTTGAATATTTTGCAAAGTATCCAGAGGGATGAAAGGGAGATCAAAGGGTGTCTATCCTGCGGAAGGAACATTCGCTTTTTGTTCAACCGTGAATGTTCGTGCAGTAGCTCCAAAAGAATCTCGATATTAAAATAATAGCGCCGTGATACTTTTGTTATTAAACGTGGATATACTTTTTATGAAATCCGTCTCTATTAGGTTGTCTATATTTTTCTACAGGATGGTCTGCGTGTATTTGCAACGCGATAAAAAATTCTTGCATTTTTGTAAATATTCGTTGACGGAACAACTCAAGATTATGTAAAAGTAAAGGATAAACTTGGATGAATAAATTGAACGATAGAATTTTAGAGCGTTATTTTTATAGATTCATTTTCACCGGTTCAATAGTTCCGTTATACAAGCAGACAAAGAGCAGGACTCGAACAAATATTTTTACGGCTAAACATAAGTACGGAAATACAATTGTTCGTAACAAAGCGCTTGTACAAAGACTTGTAAGATTTATTGGAATTCAAATTTTCAGCTCGTGAATTTTAATTAAAGTTTCGACAAAATGTTTCCTACATTACTGATTGATTCACAGTGGTCGGATTCTACTTACTTCGATGATCAATGGTAAGCGATTGCGTTAGACATAAATAAAATGTATACTAATGAGTGCTGATAAAATTTGAGTACCTTTAATCATATCCGTCAAGGAGGATAATTTGATATTTATTTAGTTTTGGTTATTAGACAAATAAGTATCGAATTTTTATTACAACTGTGCATCTTCTTCTTCGCTGTAATAAGTACAAATACGAGAAGAAATAATAACGTCGCTTTGAGATGGTGTTAACGTGCACGACGCAAAGGCTGACACCTTTCTTTGTTAGTATTGTAACCGCTAAAAAGTACATGACAATTGTTATTCGTACTATGCATGAATTATTTCGCCTCCGTATATGTAAAACAATTGCAACAGCAAGGCATCGAGGTCTTAAAGGAATGTTTTAATTCTTTCGATTACTTCGGTTAAATTGTTTTTAATAAAAATTCAGATACGTCTTCGTATTTTATGCGAGTTAAAGCAACGAGAAATTCGGAATGGTAGAAATATTTAACGAAGAGATGTACGGTGTTTTGGAAAATTATTAATAAGTCGTCGTAATAAGAAGGCGAAAGCAAGTGTCCGTTTAATTCCTATCCGTTTCTCATAATTTCTTCTTTTTGACTGAAATAGTTTTGAAATCCTTAGTGTTAGGGATCGTTGTTTGATATGTCATTTTAATAATGTTGTAGCTTTATTAGCATAATGTGGGATTTTATAATAATTGCATGTCGTAAGAGTCCAAACAACTAATTTTCCATTAAGGATCTTTTTTTGTTTTGCAATGCCTTACTTGTCATTCTACTTTCAGTTTCTACAATTCAAATCGATCTTTTCGTTGCGCAGTGTTATTATATTATTATACAATTAAATTATTACATGATTTTTCGATGCATATGTGTACCGCAAAGGTGGCGCATTTAGCGCATTATGATACAAAACTCAAGATCGGCCAATAAAATAGATTTTGAGCTGTCGGTAACGACGAATTGCCAATGATCGATACGTGGATCAGCGAGAGGTACGTCCTATATACAATATTGTATCAATATTATTAATTAAAACGAGTTTTAAATGTCAGTGAATTATTTCTATGTTTAAATAACTTCATTTGCGTATTACGCAATCAAAAAAATCTGTCGTTCGCAAAATGTAAATTGCGAATTGAAAATTGAAAATTAGGCATTTGCAATTACAATTACAATCATGAATAGCGATCGATAATACGTAAAAATTATGTCGTATCTTTAATATATTTATTAGGCGAACTTTATAATAGCTTTGACTGCAGAATTCATTAAGCACCGACTAAATGTCATTGATATTGTAACAACTTCAATTCACACGAAAAGTTTAAGATATTAGTTCAATAATTATTTTAAAAAGTACAATGCACAATAATACAGAGTAGTTGTAAGTTAATTTGTCTTAAATTTGTCCTATATGCAAGATTTACTTTGCGAAATAAATAATCCTTTAGACAATTATTATAGTCCCTAGTCACATTATATGCATGTATTTTTACACTTGTGCAGTTGCTTAAATAAAAGATAGCAAAAAATGATTGTACTACGACCAGTAATTAAATAAATATAAACTACGTGGACGGACTCATCGTGTGATTTATAAATCTATTTAATTGATTCTTCACGCGACTTACATGCTGAGTGTGACATCGGTAATTATTCCTGAACAATGTAATATCCTACACCAAAGGTATGAATTAAGTAATTTATAGGTGTCAATGAATCGTGTGATGTATCGTTATTCATAAAGAGAAATACAATATTTCTATATTCTATAATGTAATATTGTGAAAATATTTCATTTCGAACAAGTTAAGCAATATCAATCTACAAATATGTAAAGATAAATAAGTGAAGATACAAGGAGCAATTTCATGAACAATAAATCGGCTCAAATGCACCATTGGTAAAGTCTGCATATTTCATGGATTTTTTGGCTAAATTTATGAACTAAAATGATTACGACTAATGTATTATTTATAGGGTTCAAGCGTAAAGTAGCAAAAATTAGAAATAATTATTATGTTTTTGCAATCGCAAGCATATCATTTTTCAATTAATACGGATGCATAGCAATGAAAATACTCTTAAAATCAACTAACTACATTATTGCTGTTGCTATTATTGTTATTTTTCGTTGCGACACAACTGTTTTCACTGACTTTTAAGTTTATTTAATATTAACATTAATAGTGCTTCCTTATCTACTTCTATTCTTAGATAATTTTTTTCAATTTCACCTTGCAAGATGTCGCAATAATATCATTAACTTATATTTTATGCTTAATTTGCTATAAAATACTAAGACTTAATTTACAAACGCTTATTTCTTACGGTATCTCCACAAGACGACAATTTCATATCCATTATATCCTTTACGCGGTAAAAAAGAATTATAAAAAAATGTGTATTATATTTTACTTATTAAATAATTTAGATTTTCGAAAAAAATAACAACAAGTACATTCAATATTACCGAATAATTAGGTGATAATTTTTTGAAATGCTATTAACTTTACGGTTGAATATTACTTATATATTATTTATTTGATTAAGCATTTATCTGCGTATAACGATGACTTTTACTTGTGTCATTATCTTTATGATTTTACGATGTACAAATGCAATTATTTTTAAATAACGAGATAAAAGGAACGTTTCACAAGCTGTTCAAGAACAACTTGCTAATATCCAAGGAACATGGGAAAGCTATGCGGGAACTTTGTGATAATCGTTGAATCATTAGCGCAATCACATTTATTACCAAAAAAGTACCGATCGTTGAAATAACGTCCGAGAGAATGAAAGAATACCGCAGTTAAATGATTATGAAATATTAAAATTATCGTAATCGCAATATTATAATCTAAAAGTGCGTACGCACATATATATGCATAAGAAAATATTTTCAATGTTTTCAACGTTTTTATCTCTAAAATTGCATTTTACACGGCAACGTATTCGTATTAATCAATGATCTTAAAAGGCAGTATTTCAAATGTTCTACAAAAATCATAAGCAATAGTTCTTTCTATGATTTAATTCGTACGTATTCACCGTCATTGACTCATGCGCATATTTGCACAGTTAATTATACAATGACATCGATGACGAAGCAATGGAGTTTTTTCCATTAATTTAACATTTTCGGTTATTCCTAATATTTGGCATTAGGAATTAATTTCACGATTAACCAATTTTTCCCTCCACGCTCTTAATCACACGCGGATAACGTTTGCGATTACACACGCATTTAAAATTCCCCGTGAAAAGTCATCGCAAACGTATTCGTTAAATCGATAAAAGCCGTTTGCAAGATTATTCCCTTATAAATATGCATTGAATCTTGTTTCAACAAATTGCACTTACACATTAGTTCGAACGGGACAATCGCAACACGATTGAATTTGAATGAAGCGACAATATATTAAAAACGTTGGTTACCGAATTAACGAGTGCGCTATTATTCGGCGTAATTCTAGATGGATTATCGATATGGAATAAAAGAAGTTTCAAATTTAACGCCAGATACGATTACACGTTTCGGCATGTACTACGTGCGTCTCGGTGCAACTGTAGGAAAAAAGGAAAGTTAAAGCGGAACCGATGTAGGTAGGTAATAACCGAGCACAATGTGTAACATAACGTAAAGGCAGATCGGAAATACCGTATATTTTTACCAATCAAAATGGCAACGTCCCAGACCTTTGAGCGAAAAAAGCGGGACAACTCATTATTATTGTTATTGTTATTATTGCTAGGCCAGCCAATGAAAGAAGTGTACTCCGTGTACCAGTAGACGAGCGTTCTCGCGACCTACGCGAGCATCTCCCGGGTTTTTCAACGTTTTTTCCAGCTCGGATCGTAAAAAGGGGCGAGCGTAGGAAAATGAGAAAATAATAAGCGGCGCGAGCCCTCAGTGGCTGGAAGTGTATCGGTAAAATAGTTGAAAGTCGGTGCGAGGACGGTCAGGCTGTAAATGTAAAGGAAAATCGGTGAAGAAAAGTCGGAAAGGTCGCGTAGCGGTTTCACGGTTCAACGGCAGCAGCAGCCAGGACTCGGCGAGAAAAGTAACCCGAGCGAAGTTGATCGAGCGGAGCGAATCATCATCTCGCTCGAGCTCGCAGTTGAGTCGCGTGGTAGCGGCAGCGAAGGATCGACTCTCCTCGGGAGAGATCGTTGGTGCTCGGCTGGTGCTGATCGGAAGTGACGCGCATCGCTTTCGTTCGCGTTAACAATCTGTCTCCTTCTGGCGCGCGCACACAGCCAGAGCTCGAGGCACACGCACGGATCTGCGCCGTCGCCGCCGCCGCTGGAGTGAAAAAGTGCGCGAGCGACCGACAGAGAGTGTCTGTCTCTGTCTCTCTCTCTCTCTGTGTGTGTGTGTGTGTGAGAGAGAGAGAGAGAGAGAGAGCGAGAGAGAGAGCGAGAGCGAGAGAGGGAAGCGGCGAGAGTGGCGAGACTGCGTTGATCGCAAGCAAGCGCGGGGACAGCATAAGTGTACCAAGCAGGAGCCATTAGCCTCGTCCGCCGACGAACGCCGCTCTCAGATAGACACGCTCGCGCGATCAGCTGCCATATTCCGAACGCCTGAGCACTTTGCCGACAAACTAGCAGCCTCCTGTAGTTTTAAGTGAAATATTATGAGAGTGAAGAACGAAATGGACGACGACGAAAAGGGGTAAGTGCCAGACGAGCGCCGATATCGCGCCTTTTCCCTCGGTCTTGTCGCCTCGTGTGCATCGCTCGAGAAGCTCCCCTCGGCACGTCCTCTTCTCCGGGAGGAAGGCCGACCGCGAGCCCGTGCACCGGGTCCGAGTGGCAACGCCGCGCTCGGGGAGTCGCTGACGAGGAGGACGGCGTTCGCGTCCGAGGGGACGCGACCGCTGGGAGCGGGGCCAAACCGGCGTTCATTCCACTTTGGCTGAGCTGGCGATGAGCGAGCGAACGCGAGAGAGAGAGAGAGAGAGTGTGTGTGTGTGTGTGCGAGTGCGAGTGCGAGTGCGAGTGCGACGATGGCTTGGTCTGGTGCCTACTTCGCTCGGTGGCGTGGATTCTCCGCGACTCTCTCTCTCGCTCCTTCGCGATTGTCCCCTGAACGTCGTAGCACCGAGCCGCCGACGTCCGAGAGTTTCGTCGGAAAATAGCGGCGCACAATGGGCGAACCGGTTTGGCCTCGCTGGCCCGCATTTTAAGTGTCGAGTGCGTTGCGGCGTTTGTGTGAGCACGCGCGCGCGCGCGCACACCTTCGCTCTCTGGCGGGCGCGTGCGCGCGCGCGCGCGAGCAAGCAAGCAAGCAAGCAAGCACACACGCGCGCACAGAAGCCACACGTATATGCAGTTCCTGCGAGCCGGCTCGGTCCGCCTCGAGGCGCAAGATCCCCAAAAATTGCATCTCCCTCGTACT
Organism: Wiebesia pumilae; assembly: GCA_018907045.1. Taxonomy (NCBI): domain Eukaryota; kingdom Metazoa; phylum Arthropoda; class Insecta; order Hymenoptera; family Agaonidae; genus Wiebesia; species Wiebesia pumilae. The sequence goes on along the minus strand of JACCHZ010000136.1, from coordinate 139,972 downwards.
TATGTGTTTAATCTGCCTTTTAGAAAATTGTTCGTTGGCGGACTGTCATGGGAAACGACCCAGGAGAACCTCCAACGCTTCTTCGGCCGCTACGGGGAGGTGATCGATTGCGTGGTTATGAAAAACAGCGAATCGGGTCGGAGCCGCGGTTTTGGCTTTGTTACCTTCAGCGATCCATCGAATGTCGGAATCGTCCTCCAAAATGGGCCACACCAACTGGATGGACGCACGGTACGACACTGCCTCGAGTAATCTCATGCGGACTTATCGCGCGGCCCACGATATTCAATATGCGAATGCCTGTTATTGTAGATCGATCCGAAACCGTGCAATCCTCGTACGCTTCAAAAACCAAAGCGCAGCGGAAGCTTTCCCAAGGTTTTTCTTGGTGGCTTGCCCAGTAATGTGACAGAGACCGATTTAAGATCCTTCTTCCAACGTTTCGGCAAAGTCATGGAAGTCGTCATCATGTACGATCAAGAAAAGAAGAAATCCAGAGGTGAGTTTTGTTTCCGTTTGAGCAGTAATAGTTTAAAAGAGAGCACACTTGTCATTTTGAAAAGTCATTATACCCGTGTTTAAGCCTAAAGTATATACTTATTATATTATATTAAGAATGATTATTTAATAAAGTTTTTCTAATTACAATTCTTATTTTTTAAAAATTCTTTAAACATTTAGCAAACATGGCTGAATTTATACACTAGGAGTCAGCTTCGATATCGAATATATTTTCAAGTATTTCTCGTAGCTTTTCAATATCGGCTCTTCCATGTCATTGTAACCGAGTAAATAACTGAGTAAACGAAGCAGGTCCAAAATGTTTATGGATTCAGCATGGTCATTGATTGCATTGGAGTCTTCATTCATTTTACAAATAATGCGCACATTTAAATTATAAGTGTAGCTTAAGGCATAGAGTCAGGCTATACTAATGTAAGTTATTTATGTATAATTATATGGATTAAGCTTCATCAGTGTTACATTGTAAATTTTACTGAAAGAATGACGTTTAGCTTTATGAAGATAGAGAATATTGATAATTATACGCTCGACGTTATGCTTATGTAAATGAAATGACGATTGTTAGTGAAAACTTTTCGATGGCGATGGTGTCTCTAATAATAAAAAAGATGTGTATTTGCTTCGAGAGTATATTCGACGGTCAATTTTTTTATAAACGATCTGTCACATTTGGATGGCAGGCTTTGGCTTTCTCAGCTTCGAGGATGAAGATGCCGTGGACCGGTGCGTTGCTGAACACTTTGTCAACTTGAATGGAAAACAGGTATAGCATATATGCACGAAACGAATCTATATTTATAACTTAATGATTATAAAAAAAAAAAAAAAAAACTCATGACGCTCCAACGATGTTTCGGAAACTTACGATTATTAATATATACATTTAAGATAAGTTACTGTACGTAAATTTAAAATTATTATATGCTTTATAATCATTGTATAAGGAATTACTTTGTTAAGTTCTTAACTGTAGTAGACTATAAGTTCCTTAAACTATATATTCATATATACACATTTGTATACATTAGATTTAGATTCGATTAATTAAGTATAGTTAATGTAATAATTTTACGTTTAAAGTTCCTTGAAACTTAATTTTTATTTTAATAATTAATGGTTTTTCTCTATATAATTTAATTACCAATAAGATAGCTTAGCATCTATTTTGTAATATTTCCAAAAGCGTAAAATTTGTCTTTTACTTGGGAAATCTCCGTATTGCTTTGAATATTGTGCGCTGCAAGGGCTACCCGTTTCAAGCATCTCTCGCATTTTGTTCGCAGGTTGAAATCAAGCGCGCCGAGCCACGAGACTCGTCGAGCAAGATGAACGATAGCCACCAGGGTCAGTGGGGTCCACCGCAGCAGGGGCCGCCGATGGGAATGGCCGGTAACATGGGCCCCATGGGCGGACCCAACGGACAAATGGGCGGACCGATGATGGGAGGGCCCATGGGTCCACCGGGGAACATGATGCAGCAGTACCAAGGCTGGGGCACCAGTCCACAAACCGGTGGCTACGCGGGTTACAGCGCCCAGTATAATACTCAGGGTTGGGGTGCGCCACCGGGACCACCGCAGCAGCAGCAAATTCCACCACCGCCGCCGCATCAGTGGGGCAGCAGTTACAATGTCCAGCCTGCAGCTGCTAATCAAGCTTATGGAAGCTATGGTTAGTCTTTCATTGACATCCCTTCATTGCTAAAGTGAGATAAAACAGCGCATCTATTTGCAAGCAAGTCTTATATAAGTCGTAGATTAACACTTAAATATGTTTGTTCACCACTGGGGAGAGCTCCTTTAAATTTTCCGATCAATTTTATAAGGATATCTCTGAATTGAAACTGTATTTTTTTTTTTCTCATGGAACATGTATTTTTCCTCGATTATTGGCATTTTTAATTCCAGTTAAAAAACTCGAATAACTTTTATCTTAAATTATTAAATTAATGATAAGGCTTACACCTACGAGCTCTTCGACCATTCGAATGTTTTCCGACGAAGCGTCGTCTATGCGCACACGCTACTTGTAAGATATACGTGTTTTTTATTATTGTTCCTCCTCCTTTCTTTATCTATCTCTCTCTCTCTGAAGTATACAGTATTATCATGTATTCACGATATGGTCAAAAAAGATAATTTGTATCCTATCCCCTCCCCGTCCGTCCTGCTTGGGAGTTTTTCACAAATTCACAAATGAACGTGAAAAAGTTAAGTTATTTGCCCCCTGGAGGAATGAGAAAAGAGACGAAAGAAAATACAATAGGTCAAATGAGAAATGAGCAAAGAGAGAAATGGATAACGATTGATACGAGCGCCGTGTAATGCACCTAGTAGAAAAACAAAAGTAACACGAAAGTAACACGAAAGTAACACGAATGTAACACGAATGTAACGGAAAAGAAAAGAAAAAGTATCGGAAAAGCGATCGGCGACGGTGGCGACGGTGGCGACGGTGGCGTTGGCGGTGGCGGCGATAGCGATAGTTAAGGGTGCTTGCGTTGGATTAATTTATGAAACGCAGCAGGCAGCCTTGACTGTTGGGAAGGAAGGGAAGAACGCAAATTGTAGAGTTCCGATTGGTGAACTGTGTTTGTGTGGTTAATGATCGCAGGTGGGCCGGCAGCGGCCGCTTCAGGGGGCTACGGGCCCACGGCGGGTACTGGCGGGGCTGCGGGCGGAGGACCAGGAGCTTCCTGGAACACGTGGAACATGCCACAAAATGGCCCTCCTCCCGGGCACTCGAGCCAGCCTCCACCCCAGCCCCCTCAGCCCAACTCCTCGCAGCAAAACTCCAACTCGAACCCCTCTGGTCCACAGGGTGAGTCTTCAAGCTCAGTCAAACTCAATGCAAATGCATCCTAACCTCTGTCTTCACCTCCGCCTTCACCACCGCCTCCAACGCTCCCTTCAACCTCGTCCAATAAATTTTACTTCTGCGCCATCTTTTTATCTCTATGTTGTATATTCACTGTATTTCATCTGACTGCAACGATAGACTCAAGGATTTTTAGTGGACCAGCTTCTTTTAACGATATTAACCATCCAACCGATCCAAATGTTCCGCCAGCTTTCTCATATATTTATTTAGCCTTTAGTGCATCGCCAAAATATTCGCGGCCTTTTATGTATATTAATAACGCCAAGCGTTTATTTATTTATTTATTTTTTTTTTCTTGTTTCTTGTTTCTTTCTTTTCTTTCACTCGGCTCTTTCTAATAAATGTGTACTCCAACGTATCCCATTCCAATTGCATCCTATTCTTCAGAAATGTGTAAGCGCCCATTAAGAATACAATTTTGATTATGTTGCACGTGACGGTTTTCACATTATTTTCTTTTCCACTACTTTTACTCATACTATTATAAAGAAATTATTAACGCGACGTTCGTTTTCATTGTTTTCACTGTTTTCACTGAATAATCTGTGCCATGAATAGGCTTTTAACGGTTGGTAAAATGAGAAAATTTTCTTTATTCTTATTTGTCTGTAATTTTTTTTTTCTTTTTTTTTTTCCTTCGTGTACTACGTACAAGGCTGTTATTCGATTGATCTGTTTCTTGTTCAAGTTCATTCAAATTTATTTGGTTATCTATGGTATTTTCTTTCTGCATTGTGCAAAAATATTAAACAACATAACATATCTCCTGGGCATGATGCTAAATTAAATTTCGTGCGCAATAAGTCGTTTGGTTCTTTGTTTTATTTTTTTCGTTTTTTTTTTTTTTTTTTTTATTTCTTTTCTTTTCTTTATTTTTTCGTTTTTTTAATAATTTCACCAGAACTTGTAGTTGACAATCTTAGTACTAATAATATTATTTTCAATACTTCTAAATCCAATTTCTAGGATAGTAAAACGATTCGAGTGGTGAAGACCAGCATAAAACGTATCGTGCATTAATGAAATAGACAGTAGCCTAGGGTAATGCATTTCCTTTCTGCTCCTACGTGCTTTCTTCATCTCCTTTACATTAAGAATAGTAAAAGCATTATCAACAGGGAAGAACCCAATGGGCAAGTCGGCAAGGAGTCGAATGCGACAAATGTTAAAAGCAAGAGAACTACTGCGCAGTCAGTAGACGATAGGACTGAAAGGGTTTTTCGTTGTTGATATCAGTACATGTTTTAAAAGTCTTAAGAATTTGCTTGTTCATTGTGTGCCTGAACCCTTTACAAAAAGAATTTATACTTGTGTATGTACGTACGTCAATATAAGAGGCTTTCGATCCGCCAGCTCAGTGAGAGAATTCATTGTGCATAATTAAAAAGAAAAGCTAACTGATGAGAATAAGATGAAAAAGAAAAAGCAGTTTGAGCGAGCGGATCGTGTAGTAAGAGGAGCGAGAGTAGAATGAAGGTGATAGGGTAGAAGAGAGTAAAAGAAAAAGAAGGGTGTCGGGTAGTGACGAGCGCGTATCGTTGCAGGTGACATGTACTCAAGGCAGACGACCGGGTCTGGAGCGCCGGGATCTAGTAGCAGCTCGGCAAAGACGCCGGACTACGCCGGATACACTGGCTACAGCAACTACGCGGACACGAGTTACCCCCAGCGCTCTTATCAGGGCGGAGAGAGCAGCGAAGGTGGGTATGCCGCCAGCGCTCCTAAACCCGGCCAGCAAGGCTTTGAATTCAAACAGTGGCCCACCTCATGACCGTTTTAATTTCAACCAAATTTTCCGTCTTCACGGACGTGACAAGCGCCCAAGGCCTTGCTCTCGTGGGTTGTCCATTTACTTTTGCACTCTCGGACCTCAATCGCAACCTCGATATCTACCAGCCGAGCAAAGTCTCAACTCAACTGTCTACGACTCTCCCAGCAGCGATCATCGTCTCAACTCGCTAACGATACATTCTAAATAATACTTTTAATAACTACTCACAACTTTAGATTACAATTACATTACAAAATCATGCAATTTATGTCACTTTTTATAACGACACGTAAATAATATACGAATGCCGGCACGCACGCACGCACGCACGCAGACGCGGACGACGGACGACCGACGGTGGACGGTGGACGGTGGACGGTGGACGGAATACAGAAGACAGGCCCACCTAACTGTCTGACACACCATAATTACATTCTAACGCATGTACGTACACGCACACCCACCCACACACACACGCACACGCACACACACCCGCATACATCCACAGAGAAAAAAAAAACAAAAAGACAAGCACACGCCTACATACACATTGCTACCATTTACCCGACCTCTGACCTGATCCGATCCTAGCGAACTTTTACCTCGATCGCGATGATGTAATAATATTATAAAGAGCTAAAAAGACAAAAACGAAAATCATGTGTCAAAGAAAGTATAATAAGTAGATGTAACGATGTAACGATGTAACGATGTAATGATTAAAATAAGATAAGATTAAAGAAGGTCAATTGTGTATATGATGATAATGATGATGATGATTATGATGATTATGATGATTATGATGATGACGATCATGACGATGATGATGAAGACTTTAACGTTAGAACACACTCGACCGATGAGAAAGTCCGCTAGGATTTGAAAAGTGAAATGGGTTTTTCTCTCAAGCTAAACTCTTTGGCACGCCGTTCTTCAGCGATCGTGCAGAGCCTTAACTTTTTCTTCAAATCGAAGCTAAAATTTCTTCTAACTGGCAAAGTGGTAGTGTCATATTCTTATTAAAATACGAGAATTTAAGTAAAATTAAAGTTGATTGTGCGACGGAGGCGGGTTTCCATTGAGATCGAACGCTCATAAGAACGGATATCTGGGTACATTATAGCAATTAGATGTACGGAAACGATGGGGGAAATTCAAATTATTCAATTAACATATAAATATAATGTCGAGATCGAAGCGACAATAGGCCACCCATGGTGCAAGCGAGAGCCCTTCGGCGCTGGGACACCGAGGGCAGAAAACTAATCATGCTTATATATGTCGTATATAGTTTCTGCGACCTTCAATATTCAGAAAATGTGTGTGTGTGTGTGTGTGTGTGTGTGTATACATACATACATACATATACATACATACATACATATATATACAATTGAACAAACAAACAAACAAAAAAATTTAAAAATTATAAAAGTAAAAAAAATTTTGATGGCTTGAACATCTACAATCGAGACGGAGGAGCGAGTGGAAAAGAAAAAAAGAAAAAGGGAACCGACGACGAAGGCTATCACCGCTGTGGCCCTGATGCTAAATTGAGAGATAGACGAGCGCTCAATTATCTTTCGGTTATTAGATCTTTATGTTTGTTAAATACTTTTTTATTTCGATATTTCTTCGCACTTTAGTTTAACCGACATAAATGTGGAAAAAAGCCATTTGAATTCGATAAATTAGCGTTGTATATCTTTTTATTTTTCATAAGAGTAGTTTATAATCAGTTTTTGGCGCTCGTGCATCTTTCAACAGCGATGTACGTTACAATAGAAAAAGAATTACGAGTTTAATATTAAAAATTACTTTTAAAAGGAAAGAGATGGCGAGAGTGCATGCATACATGTGAGTGAATGTGAAAGAAAGAGTCGATTGAGAGTGAGTTAGAGGTAGAAAAAATGGGTGCGAACGAGTGAGGGAGTCAGAAGGTCGGCGAGCTAAATTTAAGCGACAGGTTCGCAATATCGAGACGACCAACCCTTTACAATCAATACGGATCTACTATTGTGTAGTAGTTAATAACGAATAAACAGAAAAGAAGAAACGACGAATTATTAATGCGGTTATATAAGTCAATATCATAGGCCGATCTACCAGTAATTAAAATAAACTATTCGACGGTAGTGTAACATACGTAGATCTAATTTTGACAATTGTGTATGCGTGTTTGTAAATCAACTGACATCAGGACATAGGCTCCTTCGTGATCTTTTTTAGCCTATTTTTTTTTTTTTATCGTATGTCGTAATTTTACTTTTGTATGCTGTAAAAACTTTGCGCCTGTATATTCGTTTAATAAGTTTCTTGTCTCTTTTTCATCCTATTTTTTCGTATTTTTCTTGTTTTTTACTCCATTGTATTAATTACTACTGCTACTGCTACTACTACTACTACTACTACTACTACTACTACTACTACTACTGCTACTACCACCACCACCACCACCACCACCACCACCACTACTACTGTTACTTTTATTTTTTTATTATTATTGTATAACTTATATCACTATTTTCATAATTCATACATTAGAAAAACGGTTAGCAAAAGTTTATTTTTTGTGCACATTTAATTATTGGAAAAAGGAGACGAGAGAACAGGAGAATAGTTACATATAAGCCTTTGATTTCTTTTCCATGCGAATTGTAAATTAATAACCTTTTTTTAATCGCCACGTCGGATTTAAGCAATGAACTGATTTTTTTTAATTTATATATAAATATACAAGTATTTTACTTTGGGTTTCTAATAGTTATTATTAATTAGGCATGTGGATGTAAGCATCAGTTGTACATCACTTTTATAATGAGCTATTATAATAGTACGGTAATTGTTATTGTGTAATTTTTATCATAATTATTACGATTGTTCTAACATGGATTAAAGTACCTATAGCTATTTATGGCCATTAGTTACTATTACAATTATAATTGTTATTGTAAATTCCTACTACTGTTACTACTATAAAGCAAAAGCTTTCGCCATTTATTATTTGTGCCTTACGCATTTTTTATCAATATTTTCTGGCTTTACGAATAAACGACTTGGACCATAGACTTAACTTTAGTTCTGACTCTCTCGCTCCTCACTAAAGTCACCCTTGGAGACTTGCTTATTGTAATGAACTTATTTATAAATGCTTATTTTGCTTTATATACTTACGTTTTCATCGTCTAACTTTTCAAAATCAGGGAAACATTTTTAATCCTAATAGATATTATTATACCATTCGTTTATACCAATTGTTGATAATTTTTAAAATCGTTTATTTCATATGAATAATAATGATGATAATGATGATAAGAATATTAAATAAAATTGCGTATTTATGAGGTAATGAAGTTATAAGTCACTTGATAAACGAATAAATTAGTTATTACTGCAAGAACGAGATTGCGTACGTTCAGATAATACCGAATTGGCTTTTGTTAAATCAGTCGTGTAAATGTACATAAGGATAATAAGAAAGAAAGAGGGGTAGAAAAGAATGGGAAATAGTTTGAATGAACTCTCTTCTCTCCGACTTGGCAACCACTCGATTTATATCTCGAATTTCAGTGTCCTTGACAAATAAGAACCTTTAATAATAAGTCTCGTTGATCCGAGAGCTTTAGGTGTACTTGTAAGACGCCCCGACGATGGCGTTAACAGCTTTAAATATTTACGTAATGGCGTAGGGCACAAATAATAAGGCAATTAAAAATAAAAGTAAAAGACGTGTAAGATGAGCGTACAATTAATTAATTACTATAATAATTGAAGAAATAAAATGAATAAAGGCGTTTATTAAGGCTAAACAGATGAATATATTTATACTTGAAGAAAATATCATTAATATTTTTCGAAAGTAAAACACAGAAGCTAATATTGACTTATCGCTGTAAAAGGGTAGCTCTTAGGGAAAAGGTTAAATTTTCGGATTATTAAGGAATCGTTTATTAACTACTATTTAGCCGAATTGACGTCGGCTTGCTCTCAGGGTTGTTAACTACTTTTCTAATATCTCTCTTCGGTTTAAGTCGTTCGTTTTTTATACCACTCGCGGCTTTAGCTCATGTATGTTTACAAACATAGACACTTGTAAGAAACGACAAAATCAAATAACGGTTGCACCTAAGTCAACCGAATCCCTTAGACGAGGAGAGTTTAATTTAAGAATACATATAATTATGGAGACAGATTTTTGGAAAACGGACAGAGCGCGTTGCCTCCTTCGTTGATTAATCGTTAAAGTTTTAAAAGCTGCTAATTCTTAGTGAAAACGAATAAGTCGTAAAGATTTAAAGTTAATGAGGAAAAAACAAAATTTTAGAGTGAAGAAAAAATAGACATAAGAAGAGATATACAAAAATAAACAGAGTAAGAGACGGGTTATATTTGGAAATAAGAGAGAGAGAGGGAGAGAGAGAGAGAGGGAGAGAGAGAGAAGGGGGACGAATGTAAGTTCATTGAAATCATACTGATTAATACCGATAAGTACATCGAGTTTTACGTTTAATTATCGTGATAATTAGTCGATCGGTATATTACATAGGCTCATAAAACATTAAGTACCTAGTACTCGGCGCGCAAATTACCAAGCAAGCGGGGATCTGTGGACGAAAGAATTTGAGAAAAAGTGCGTGCAAGTATGTGCGAATGAAAGATTGTGTCAGTGGGAAAGAGAGAGAGAGAGAGAGAGAGAGAGAGAGAGAGAGAGAGAAAGTGAGAGTAAGGAAGAAAGCTTTTCGTAAATGATAAACATTATATCAAGATTATAGATTAAATATTCAATCGGGATTCCGCCAAGAATGGCCCGTTCAATAAAGACTGGTTTTAGCTACTAATTAAAGTACGATTACATAATTATCTATACGTGTATGTCTTATAGAGATCGTCAAATCAAGTTCTTTACTCTCCTACCGTTCAGTCGTACGTCGATGAGTTTTACTTTAAAATAAATGATAAACGATATGATAGCGTGCTCTCGCTTCTAATGTAATTTAATACATTTACGGCATAACGATACATTTTGCGATAAACTGCTTCTGTGCTCGTGGTTTTTATTTCAAAAGTGATAAAAACCGCGCACTGATGACTACGTTATGACCAAGTCCGCGTTTTGTACAAACGAGTTTAAACGCACGATCCAGAGTATGTATCTAATTTAAGGACATATGCCACTGCGGAATAAAAAGCCAACTAATAAGTATAGAAGAAGATAAAAGAACACTGCACTCGTTTCGCGCACGCGCGATCTCGAAAAGTTCGCTTTCGATATAGATAACGAGCAAGGGAAGAGCTTCGATCGTCGCTTCTTACGCTCCTACGTTCTCCATTGTCAGATTGTTGATGTTAAGAAGGTTGCAGGACATTACACATTCTTCGTATAACGATACATCCTATGACTCGATCGGAATTTTCACTTTTTTTTTCCTTTTTTTCCCCTTTTTTCCCCCTTTTCTTTTTCTTTTAAACCCTCGGTTAGTTATAGGACTCTTTGTTTTGTGTTTCACCTCGCCTTTTTCTTATTATTATTATTATTATTCTTCTTCTTCGTATAAAAGGAAACGGAAGTCAAATGTAATTTTAACATTACTATATATTTCAATCGAACATGTATTTTTCATAAGCGCGATGATTTTTAATATACAGCGCTTGAAACATTTTACTATACTTATATACATACTATGAATTATTTTTAACGAACAAGTACATTCTGGGAATCACTTGAGTTATCATATTAAACGATATGTAAATGTGTGGGTGTTGCGGGTGCGCGCGTGTGCGTCGTCTCCTCTCCCCCCCCACTCTCTGTGTGTGTGTGTGTGTGTGTGTGTGTGTGGCGTGTGCGCGGGCGCGCACACGCAGCCATGTATTATCACCTAAGTATTCCTTCGATTGTTTTCCAACCAATCTCTCTCTCGTCCTTGCTTACACGACATTTTTCTTTCGATCCACTCCCTCGTGGCGGTCTTCTCTTTATATTAGTTGTTCTGCGCCAATTCCGGGTAATAAGCGTAAATCCCTTACCTTTATCAGCCCAAGACAGCCATTATCGATTAATACACAACATAAAGATGCTTTTTAAACGAACTCGTATTTCTTTTATTCCGGTTGGTTTCTTTTACTTTTCATCCTTTTCTCACGACTTCCTTTTATCATTTTTTAATTAAGTCTCTTAGAATTTTATGTTTGTAAATACTTTAAGATAATCGTTGTTTCGCTGAATAAAATATTTTATCTGGTACGCTTGTTGCATTTGAAATCTTATCTATTTTTTTATATCTTCAAAACTGTTTTCGATCGAAGTAGCAGTATACATAATAATTCTTTGATAATTGAGAATTGTTTTTGTTGAAAACGTGGACGCGTCGTACGCTTGGTTTGATTAATGATGTTGGCATTTGCCTGTCATAATAATTTCGACTTTACATTGCCTAGGCTTTCTTTCCATTGTCACTAAAACTTATAAGTAATTATGGCGAGAGTTTGTACGTATGTTCATAATAAATAAATTTTGTTTTCATTTCTCGTCTTAGTTCGAATGATCAATGTACACTTAAATATCTATAAATAAGGCGTTAAGAGACGCCCGACTGCAAATATTCGTAATTTAACATAGTTAAGGAGATTTAATTATAAATGAAAATTACTTAGTGTGTCATGTGTAATAAAAGTAAAAGATATATTAATGAGCCGTTGCGTGACCCTCTAAAGTACTGTAAAAATATCATAGGTAAAACGACGATAATGACTAAATAGAAACCCTGACGAAGTTCAAAGTACTTGTTGTACCTCAAAGACTCTTAGCCCTTATTACGATAAACGTGCAAAAATACGCCTTTATTTTTTCTTTTTCACGACTCTCTTTCCTCTCCCTTCCACTCGCTCATTCGCTCATTCGCTCGCTCGCTCGCTCTGCGTCTCTTTCACCTTACGTGTGCACTATTATTCCTGTTAGTTTTCCTCCTTCGAGAAAAGAGAAAATGGATACCTTATATATCCTGGGGCAAATTCATAAACCTCGTAAGTTTCGTTTACGATTACATAGAGAAGTACAAGCGACTGGATATGTGCGGAATTTCATTAAACTAAATAGACGTTAACACGTTGATAATATGCAGTTTACAAAGTCGGCAAATACGTTTTCAGAGCGAGAAAAGTCTGAGCATAATGATCGATCTTGAGATATTAGAGTAAGTTAGAAAAAAAAAGTGTCGACTTTTTTTAGTTTGTTTTATTCTTGGCAACATACTTTATATAAGAATATTAAATGAATGCAAAAGTGAAATTGAGGGTTTTTGTTTAATTGGAACTAACAGTGGTTAAATAAGCAAGTGTGATTTAATTCGATAAAACTTAGTTTAATGTTTACGTATTTGAGACTTTTCTATTAGATATACACACATACAGATTAGATATACAACCACACGGAAAGACACACGAGTGTGATGAACTTCACGAATCTTTTTGAAGAAAAAAAAAATAGTTTTCATATTTAATAGTTAATATAATAATAATATGACGATATAAAAAGGATGAGAGATGACAACAAAATATGCTTGTTTCTTGACGCCGTATATTACAATGTTTTCAGTATGTTTTCTAAATATTTAGCGTATATAGAGGTATATTTGAAAATAGGGTCCACGAGGGCTCGATTGTGGTCAAATGATGTACTGGACAAAATTTTTGCCTGACAAAAGGGTTAACGATTGATTAATTGATACTTAAGATACAATTATTATAATAAAAATAATAATAATAATAACAATAACAATAACAATAATGCTAATAACAATATTAATATTACTACTTACTATTAACTATACATTATCATAGCTACGATTACACAAATACGTGCACGCACACACACGAACAAACAGACAAACAAAATGCGCGCGCGCACGCACACACGCACACACACACGCACACCCACCCACCCAAAAACACGCTCACACGCCCGCCCCCAGCCCCCAACACGCGCTCACACACACACACACACACACACACACACACACACACTTATATATACATTAATCATAAGTTGAAACGATAAATGATTATTATAGTGATTATGGTATAACGATTAAAAATAGAGATAAAAATGGATTATTCATAAATATATACTATGGCATAGATTATTATGAGAACGATAATTAAATGGAGAAAAAAGATACTGAAGAATATACGAGAGCTGATCTCTTTATTCCATCCTTCTCTCTTCAATATCCTTGTAATCCCAATAATGAAGGCATTTTGATTTTTTTTTTAAATATACGTATGTAGCATTGTTTATCTTTAAGTTATTTGTTCGGAAAAGTAATTGTATTCCTTGTATACGTCTGCTAATAATCAGTTGGGAAAATCTGAAGCAATTTGAACGTTTTAAAGTATTTCTAATGCTACGATATTTCAAATGATACATTTTCACGAGTGAAATTCTCTTTAACGTCAATTTACATTCAAATTATCAACCGATGTACAAGAAAATCTTACTTTCTTAATATTAAATCCATCGATTCCCGAAAAAGTATAAATATTCAGTACGGCTCTAATTGTCAAGTAGTCAAGTTCAGACCGATAAAGTTATGGGAATATGTTTGTGTTTAAACTAGAAAATTTGAGACTGGTATGAATAAACGGTGATGATGATACCCTTAAAATCCTATAATATTATTTACGTGTATGCAAACGTAATTTGCCTACTTAACGAAAAGTTAAGTGAGGGGTTCCAAAATTTTGCTTTTATTTAACATTGAAATGATAACTTTTAATAATACTACATTAGTACGTTGTAAAATATATTAATTATTTTTCAAATATAAACAATGATACACTTATATTACTTACACATTTAGTTTATAAAACAATAAGATGAAAAGCTGAAGAAAGTCAGTAGTAGCTTTTAGAATAGTCGTAAAATAAAACATTATTTTAAATTTGAGTTAAAAAAATATTGTTGGATTCGTGAATACAAAATTAATGCAAACACGTTAATGAAAATAACAAGATCCGTTTATTTATTTATTCACAAAATTATTCTCGCGTGAATTACGAGAAGTATAAACTTCTTTTGTCGGCTAAAAAAACCTAATAAATCATAATTGTAAATTTCACTTTTGGACTTTTGTTGTTGTAAATATTATTCGAGGGGTTCTACGTGCAAGTTTAGTATATAATTACGCATATTCTATTTAATTCTAAAAGTTTACATATTTTTTATTGGCGAACAATATCTTCGTTTAATGCTCGTAACTTAATCGTAGCTGACAATTCATGTTACAATCCACGATATACTTTTCTTAACCAAATTATAAAAATATAGAAAACTAAATGGATTTTATTACACTTGGATCATCACGAAATTATACTCATTTAACGTGGTATTTATTACATTTTCATAATTTCGGAAAATAGTGCTCGCTTTTGTATATTTTACCTTGACTCGTCGTAGAACGTGGATTTTTATTCGAAGGTAAAAGAATTCATCTTAATTGCAACATTAAACATAACGATGAAGATATTCATCGTCATTATTCAATAGTCTCACAATACTACGGTATCATTCATTACGCCGCTTTTGTTTCTTTACACATTAATATTCGTTGACACGTTTTATGCGTCCCTCAAGACCGAAAAGTCACAAGATCCTCAGGATATTGGTTAGAGCGAGAAATCTAAGGCTTAGAAACAAGTTCAACCGTCTCAACTTTACTAGTCCCCCTCGTCCTTACGTGTTTATCAATCAAACGAAAGATGCAGTATCGGATTAAAGATATTCACTGGATTGTCTTTATCGTTAAAAAGCCGTGTTGTAAGAAGGCAAATAATGGAATCATCGTGTCGCGCACATCGTTTTCTTCGATTTGATTGTACGATAATTTTGAATGTATTGGCTCGATCTCTTGCATAAAAGTCAAATTTTAAATGGAACGCCATTGTCGCTCAGGGGAGTTTGATTTTTCTACCTTGGAAACAGAAAAGAGTCGTCGAGTCGTCGTCGACTAAAGTTGGCAATTAAACGAGTCGGCAAGTATTCGCAGGAGTCTAACGTACGTGCTGCTCTTTACATTGTTCACGTCGGTATGAAAATTGAAAATTAAACGAAGAGTCGACGAGTTATTTGAAATCTGATTTTCACAACGAGACGAACGATGAAATTTCGTTAAGGAGAATTTCACCGTGTTTTTTTTTTTTTTTTTTTTTTTATTTTTTATTTTTATTATTATTATTAAATCATTTTCGCACAACTTTTCTCTCTCGCAGGATGGTTTGCTCGAATTTGTCGTATGAATCTGTCGGATTTCCGAGGTAATGCGAGTAATTGTAAAAGTTCGCCCGGAGTTCTCGAGTACGACGCGAGTACGTGCGAGTCGAAAGAAAGGCTTTTTTCGTAGCTTTGGATTGGTTTGTTGGGAGGTCTTGTACTTTGTAAGTTAAGAGAGATTTTTTTTGTCAAGCTGTGATCGAGCCTTGTACCTGTGTTGTCCGAGTACATGTGTGCGACTGGGAGTGTAAAATAATGGTTATCAGCTCGTGCTGGTGTACAGTAAAGGGCGGTATAACGCTCGTTTGGCACTTGTGTTTTGTGAAATGTAAATAAGATAGGTCGTAATGTTAGATGAGCGCAAAGAGGAATGGAATGCGAGTAATTAATAAAAACGATGAATTAATGAAATAAAAGGAAAGAGGTGGTCCACTGCTTTAATATGAAGCGGTGGGATTAAGAGCGATGAGGAAGGTACGACAGTTAATTGGCCTGTCAGGTGAATATCGGATCAAGGTATTTGGGGAACTATTTGACTCTGTTTTGCCGATGGTCCCTGACAGGAGGAGCGACGATGGGAGCGGGAGTGACGACGGCACTGATGAACAACGAAGTCAGCAGCAGCGTCAACAACAGTGCCGTTGATTTTGCCGGAGTCGGCGGCAACGCAGCCAATGGAGGTGTCGGGCCGCAAAGGGCTCACGCCCTCTCCAGCAACAACAGTTATCATCCCTATCGGCGATAAAACACACGTAGTAGCTAGCGAGAAGAAGCCGCAAGTCTTTCACTTTCACCCTTGTTATCCGCAATTCATCCTAGCCTAGCTTCACGATCGATATCGCTCCTACCTCAATTATCGTGATTAATCATTGAGCGTTGCGCTTATTCCACGCCAGACAACTACTTTATTAATAAGTTAAGTAAGTAGCTTAAGCCATTATACATTTAAGTTTTCTTACATTTATTTCACCTTTAATGCCAGAGATGTAAGATTGCCAAGCGGATACGTAATGACACTTGCGCGTAACGACAAGTGTAATCGCCGTCGTGTACAGCCTGCGTATGGATCGTGTTCGAATGACCAAGAGGAATGAAAGTGCGATTGCCCGTAGAGAGGAGAAGTACACAAGCGAGTGCTCAACGCGATTACACGTGCGATTTACTCGAGTGCGCGCAGGCCAGCAAAGGGCGTCACTTACATTCTCGATAATAACGACAAAATCCAAAATCCAAAAATCCAAAAATCCAAAAAAAAAAAAAAAAAAAAAAAAAGCAAACGTTAAAACGTAAGATTCGAATGAAACGACGGCGTAAAGTTGCGCGCAACGTTACAAGGCTTTTTCGATAATTTCGGTAATTGGCGGGGTACGCGGGGTACGGTTCGGTTGGTCGGGCGGGTTGAAGAGGGCCCTCGTGCCCTCGAGTAGAAGCTCCGAGTAGTCGAGTCTCGCGGTCCTCGCGATCGTGCTGGCGATGGAGGCGAGGCTGCTCCTGGCGACGACGCGCAGCGTCCTCCTCTCTCGGGCTGCTTCCCGTTCCTCGTCGGCCTCCTCCGCCGCCGCTAGCGACCTGCACACCTGGTTGTGGCCCGTCTCCTTGGCGAGCTCCAGCGGGGTTCTCTTCTCCTGGGCACACGAAAGAACTTTTGGCATCACGCTTGCAAAAGAGCTCGGCTACGCACGCGGATAGCGAAACCCCCAATTCTCCTGGTGGATTCGCGGAAAAAAGGGGGTTGGGGGGGGGTGGTGGTGGAGGAGGAGGAGGAGGAGGAGGAGGAGGAGGAGGATCTTCCTAGTGCGACGAACGTAGAGAGGACCAGTAACGTTAATCTTTGAAATTTCCTTCGAATCAGAGCCGCGACAGTCCGAGCGCAAAAGTATCTCGTTGAACGCGAGAACGAGTACAAATTTCCTATCGATGTTTTCGTCGACCCAATGAAAATCAACGTCGAGGCCTCGATTTAAGCGATTTATACGAACCATTCGCATTACGTTAGCCGTGAGCATCGAATTTTATAGGTACGATTAAATCGTCGAGTAAGAGCGTAAGTAAGTGGGAAAGATCTGCTGAAGTCTCCAGCTGCAGTCCTTAACGATATTTAAAAAGCAAACGATTTCGACAAGTCTCTCCCCTCCACTCGTGAAAAACACGCAAAACTAAAAATTCACTCTACTTGGAGTAATCCGAGTAACTCGCTGCTTCCTTAATCAGCCGCTGGAACATCGCGCGTGCACTAGAAAACCTGTCGTAATCGGTAATCGGTGATTAGTTTGAAAAAAAAATTAAAAGGAAACTTTTAGAAATATCGTTGGAAAGCTGCTGTGGCTTTTGATTAATTCGCCGATTAAAGCATCACTCGAATACCATTGCAGAACACGATATCCATGATCGAATGTAAATGCTCGTCAGAGTCTAACGATTGATTAAAGTAGCTTGGAAAGTATGGGGGAAATTCCTTTAATGATTGTTAATGAGCACGAGCAGTACAGCAGCTCGATATAAAGGTACACTCAGTTGTACGGAAAATGACTAGATTGCTTTAACGTGGAGCTGAACATTAAATCACGTACAGTAGAGTACAGTAAGTGTCTTGACGAGATGAGCGATCAAAGCTGTCGATGATGCTTAGAATCGGCTTGATATGATGTAACAAACGAATTAAGTAACGATCAAATTCGTAATCGCTTTAGCTTTTATCAAGATTTGTGGGAAAGTGATTCCGACTGAGATGCTCGTAAGTACTACTGCACTTCTGTAAGCGAAGACAAATTTATAATTGATCGGCGATCTTCTCTGCCTATGTATCCCTAATTTCTCTCGTCATTTTGTTTTTGTTCTTGCGATCGGTGGTCTCTTTCTTCCGTAAGAATGTAATTACTTGGACTGGCGGTCACACGCAAAGTACACTTATCCACGCTACCGTAAAACGGATAGTCTCCCAAACGATTTTAAATTTATAAAAAGTACGTTGTATATTCCTCAAAATGGCATTAAATTTTATCTGCTTATTTTCAAGATTTCATCGAGGAGGCTCGATGGAAATAATAAGATATTAATGCTAAGACTGTCTAAGCATCAGCTAAATTTACAGATTAAGAAGAGGGTAATATTGACGCGTGTGTAATTTTGTTGTAGCGTCAAGCATCTTGTGTGCCACTTCAAACGAACGAGAGTTCAATCATAGAGAACAGTGTAAATTTCACTTGTAGATGTTACTCGTTAACGTTTGATGCTGATAGGTGATCTACATTCATATTACCTTCTTCGCATTGTTAATAATAATCATCCGAGAGCTTGACATTGTTCTTGCTCTGATTCTCATTAACTGCTCGTTGAAACGTAACTATTATAAAATCGAAAGTAAGCTATTAGTTTAAAAGGTAAAGGAGAACAAGAGAAGATTCCAAACTAGAATAGTCTGGAAGTATTACGAAGGATGTTTCGCATCCCGTGAACGAGGGATTTGTAAAAGATATAGATATACTTATCATGTTCTCATTAATACATTAATAAATATAATTTGATAATTTAAAAAAAACAATACAATTTTTTTTTTTTTTTTTTTTTTTTTTTGAGAGAGAGAGAGAGAAAATCATTATTAAATTTTCAGGATCTTTCCCTCCAATACCTTTATTATTCCGACTGTGCTGAAGCTCGTAATTCAGTTTAATCGCAAAATTTATTATAATTAATAATTATGTAGCGTAGGTTGTAATTTAAAAATCCTTTTAAAACATTACTGGGACCATAGCACACATCGTTACTAGGCTTATTAAAGCCACGTTCTTACATCGATTGCTCAAGTATTTCCTTCGTGGCCTTTTCCTCTCTTGATACAAATCCTCGTACTTTATCTCGAATTTCTTCCAATGCTTACCGGATAATTCTCTTTTTCTTTCTTTCTTTCTTTCTTTCTTTCTTTCTTTCTTTCTTTCTTTCTTTCTTTATTTCTTTCCTTTTTTAATGGTAATTCTCAATGTAATCCTTGGTTTTTTATACCTGGTAGTAGTGAAATAAAAAAAAATAAATGCCCTCTTCTTTGACTCGGAGTACATCGCATTTTCTTCATCTTTGTACCTCTTGTGCTTGCTTTTTAATTGCTTAATTTTCTTTCGGTAACTCTGTGACGAGTGCGAGTATTTATAAAATAGAACGGGATACCCTTTGTAGAAAAAAATGATGAACTCTTTATTGGGCAAATTTCAGAATTTGTACGTTGTAATTCAAAAATGTTTTAAAATGAAAAATTATAAAACGTAAATCTGATTTTTTTGAAAGATCAAGTTTGAGTCTCTACGTGTTAGACTGCTCGAAAGATTCAACTGATTGACACGTCTGTTTTATGCTTCGATTGCTCTCGGTAGATTTAACTCGTTCCGACATATTCGGTTCGCTTAGGCTCCATACAAATCTTTACGCCTGCGACAAAGAACTATTTTTACGTAAAGTCGCTTCCTACGCATCGTACTACTTAAATATAAACGTCCATGAGATGCGACCAACATATTTTTTAATCTCGTGCTTGACTCCATTTTTCTTAGTCAAAGATAAAGTGGAGGTCGTTCTCGGGAGAAGTATAGGTATGGGTACATCGACATTTTGATGGCTTCGATAGATAGAAAGTCGACAATGGATAGTTGCATCATCTCTAACAACGGAAACCGAAAGAACGTCGTAAGATCTAAAAACGTATTTCTATTTTCCATAAAATGTGGTTCTTACCCGTACTTTTTGAAGCATGGATTATACTATTTAACTAAATTTTAATAATAATCTATCGGAAGGACATGAAAGGATGTTTTCGAGATAAAGTCGGTTTTCGTATTAAAATTACATTGCCTTCAACGTACTAAAAGGATGTAAAGTTAGATTATCCTTAATTCATAATCGATAGCATTAAGAAAGAGCATAAAATTATTAATACAACAATTTAAGATAGATTTTTATGAATATATAAGAAAATTAGTTTCGGCAAATCAATATGTATATATACATGTGTATATATGTGATGCACACACTGATTTATCGTTTAATTTTGCTATTCGATTACCAAAATATTTTAACCGTAAAATTTGAAAGATTTTTCTGCAAAAATACGCACTTGTTTTAAACTTTCTCTTTAATGTACATTAAAATGTTTTCATTCGTCATTTAACGAAGTGCAATTATATTCGGTATCTTTAGAATCGTCGATAGAATAATGAAAAAAAAAAAAATAAAAAAAAATAATAATAATAATAATAATAATAATAATAATAAAGATAAGAAAAGATAAAAAAAAGGAACTATTTTCAGGAACACTTACATTAAAAATACCAGACTGACTTGCACCAAAGCACTTGAAATATAAGTAAAATTTTCTTTTAAGTTCCCAGTGTGAGTGCACCGATTCTTTAATAATAAATATACATTTAGTAATAGAATTTCTAGTACTGTAAAAGTGTATCAAAGTGCCTGATTAATATTTTTACCATTCGCGTGATATTTAAACGACGCACATCTAATTTTTTTAGTTAAAGAAGAAATCTTCCAAAGTCATTTTTAAATTAATATACATGCAAATATATTCCTTGTTACAATTGTCCCCTTTACGATGGCGATGTAAGAAATTAACCAAAATTGCATATTTTTTTTCTTCTTCGATCTCATACGTTTATACGTTCAATGTGATAAGTTTCATGTAAATACTTATTGAAAATTTAAAAAACTATGAATTTCTATCGATTGGAAGTGATTTTTGTTTTCAATTATTTATAAATTTATTACGATAAATCTTCCTAACCATTGTTTCGCAGTAGCCTTTTTTCATTTTTAATTTTGTATAATTAAATTTAATAGCATCTCTAAGTTAAAGTAAACACTGTCTTTTCTGATTAATAGCGATATTCAATCCTGTCAACAATTTCCATTCAAAAAGCCTTAATGTGAATTTATCAAGTATTTTTATTACCTACTGATATACTTATCCAAATCTTAATACAAACAACTTTTGAAATACTACTGAAAAGCCGTCGTAAAGCGGTAATTATATTTAACTCACTGACATTAGCCGAACGTTGCCCACGAATGATTTTAATATGTCTAATATTACTTAATACACTTGCCTATTAGCTCCATCGTGTAATAACGTACATGCGATTTTTGTCGTTGACATTTATCGACATTACAGGTGAAACTGCGAGTTAACGTCACTCTCGCGAAAACTCCAACTGAAAGTAAAATCACTGGAATGTCGTAGTTACTCGTGATATTCGAGTACAAGGATTATGCGGCAATTTATTAATTTGAATTTCTCGCGTTATTCGCATTGTTTTTTGCTTTATTTATAAATTGATTCTCAAAAAAGCGGCATCGATGAAACGGTTAAATGCAGTAATGGACAAGTTTGATGAATCTTCGGGGTAAAGTGAATGATATCTTCGTTGCGTTTATGTCTTTTAAGCGATTCGATTTTCTCTTCCTCGTCTCCTTCTCAGGTTGATGATATTTCTTGAAAATTTATTACCAAATATTTCTTTTCAATTTCATTTTTTATACCTTCGTCTTTTTGTTTTCCTAGTGCACATTTCTTCTTTCTTCTTGCTTTATTCGCACAACTGATGTTATTTACAGATAATACGATTCAAAGTATAAAAGGAATACACATCCTCCGATGAGCGTTTTTACATTAAACAATCAAACAGAATTTCCCTTTTCTCTAATTCTGACTTCAAATATATTTGAGAAGCTGTTTTATCTTAACGTCGATATTAGTCGAAGCCGAATTTTATGTTTAAAGGAGTTAAAATCACAGTTGATGAAGATTCAAGGCACTTTCAGTAAGCCAGTATAACCATCTTGAATAATAATGATAATTTTTCATAATGGATCTATGACAAAATATCTTGTAAAATTAGTTTGCTAAATTTATTAAAGCAAATTGAAGTCACGTTTATCAATATCGTGTGATTCGCGGATTTATAAGGATATGGCAAGAGTTTACGTATAAAACGTCATTACTATTTAAACCGATTACAAACACCACTCCCAGGCTTCTAGTATAAATTTATAATCTTCGTAAGTATTCCTATCAGTAATGTAATAATTTTCAGCGAACATTCCTTTTTTCTTTACGTACGGGTTAAATATTCTATATCATGCGTTACTTCAACTCGTGTATAAAGGCTTGTACACTCGCGTTGGCCCCTTTAAGCGCGCGTGCGTGCGTGCGTGCGTGCGTGCGTGCGTGCGTGCGTGCGTGCGTGCGTGCGTGCGTGCGTGTGTGTGTGTGTGAGTGAGTGCGCGCGCGCATTTGTTAAAAAAAATGAGAAAATATTTAAATTTCAGAGAAATACCTTCACGCGTTAAACCATAAGAAAGCTGCGATATGTTTTTAGTTCGTCACAGTAGGAAGATTCAGCGGTTAATTTACATTGTCGTATCCTTATGAAAACATACCTAACGTAAAAGTATGTAAGCTCATCATATTTTCTAAATAACTTAAAATACGCAAAAAGTAATCGTATAAATGTAAATATAGTTTTACATATTAAATCGTATTGTTTTAAGTTGAATACTGTAATCATAATTAATAGCTTTACTAGATCTTATAAGAACTTAAGTTTATATTAAAATTTTAGTTTAAGAAATATTGTTATTATAATTATGTGTGTGTCTTATTTGAAATGGCAAATTATTACTAATAATTATATTGGAAAGAAAACAGTATATTTTGTTAGCATATTGCATTTTGTTAAAAAATCTTTTTTAAAGTCGATGAATTTATTATGTTAAAAAATATCTTTGTTCTCGTGCTTGTTACATGAAAATTGTGCACTTACCAGATATCAACGGTATCTACAAACAATAAAGATAATGAATTTAGCTTTATTCAACAGCTTTATTTAAATTTCTGTTGTTAAATCTTTATGAATTCTTATTCGAGTGCAATATCGACACGACATCTGAATAATAAAGAGTTTTTAATCGTGAGAAGATATTTGTGTGATTTTTTGACGAAGGATTATACGCCACAGTATGTAATTTCAAAAATGGCCATCTTTTTTGTCGAGAAGAAAAAAGTATGCGCTTAAGGGTCAAAATGATTTTGCGCAAATTCACGTCTGCATATTGTCAACTGCTCGGTTAATCCAATACTTTTGCATACACGACGTTCAAAAGAAACTCATACAAGTGCAAACGCGTTTACTTGCAGCTGTATCTCATCTCAACAATCCGAGTTCTTCGTGCGAGCTTAAGAGAACGATTTTTAAATATAATAAATTCTAATATTATTCGATCAGGCACGAATAATAGATTTTGGACCATTTTTTAAAGAAGTATAACGTAAAAGCAAAGTGAATAATTTTTCGACTTGAGAACATAAAAAGGCTAAGTAAAAATCATGTGATAAATGTTAGATTTTAATATTGAAATCGATTTAAATAAAATTTGTATAAATGTATATGTAAATTTTGCTTAAAATAAAGTAACGAAAGTACCAGTGCAGTGTCATGTCGTTATCCTGAAATAGTTTGTAATCGCATAATGGAACAAGTCTAAGCAGTGCGACATTTGCTCGAAATATTCATCAACGTCACTCATTTAGGAGTACACGGAACTTCTACGGAATTATTTGCAACGGCGAAAGTTGACGATATTGTATTCGTTAAATCCGCTTAAGTAAAATCTCTTGGCCGGGGTACGCGAACGGGCCGAAATTTGAAAATTCAACGCCGCAAGTAACGATATTCGCGAGGATTCGACCGACGCAACGATATTCGTGCGCCTCGGTACGTATATAAAAATGCCGAGAGTTACGTGGTTGAGGGCGCGTAGAGAGGCGCCTCGTTCGACGAGGAAGTCGACGACCTGGAGCTGTCGGTTGAGGGCCGCGAGGTGCAAGGGGGTGTTCCCCCGCTGGCATCTGGCCTCCAACGCCTGCCGCGGTTGCTGGTCGAGCTCGAGCAGGCAGCGGAGGATGAGGATGCAGCCGAGGCTGGCGGCCACGTGGACGAGGGTGAACCCCTTGTGGTCGGCGAGTCGGAGGAGGTTGGCGAGTTCGAGGTCCGAGCAGCGCCCGAGGAGCCAATTGCAGAGCCAACTTTCGCGACTTGCCGTGGCCAGATGAAGGGCTGTGCGACCCTCGGAGTCCTGGAGGCTGATCGAGGAGCCGAGCTCGACCAGCCGGACCGCCGCCTCCTGCTGTCCCTCGGCGCAGGCGTAGTGCAGTGCCGTTCGACCTCTCTGAAAGCCATCAACCGTCGTTAAATTTCGCGACTCCGCCGCGCTAGTCTCCGGACCGGGAAGTCCCTCTGACCTGGTCGCGCAGATCGAGCTCGAGGCCGGGCACCAGCCTCGCGAGAGTCCCGATCGCCTCCGGGTGACCGGCTCTGGCCGCGTGGTGGAGAGCCGAGGCACCCTCGCAGTCTCGCGCCTCCGGGTCCACCGCTGATTCCAATTTACTCGTTATGAATTCGATGAGCGAGGCGCCGTTCTTCGAGTGCGAGGCCATCATTAGCAACGTGCGCTGCTTCTGAAGTGCGGAAATACACAGGTTTTTAATAAGCTTGCGAGTCTCGCAGTTGCTAGAACTCGAACGTTACTCGAACGGATACGAGATAGTAAAGTACAAGCGCGTACACGCGTGGCATCCAATGTCTACGATTTACCCGCTGAGCTTGAAGTTAACGAGAGCGCTGAATTTTAGTCAAAAATTATTGTACGCGTGCGCGTTAGTTTTATTAAAATTCTTCTTTCGGATGTCCGAGACGTTCCGACGGATAAAGCGCGAAAGGGTTGGTTCGTCAGAGTATGGGATGAAGAAACGTAGAGATTCTGATATGGTAGCGTTAATCTTCAGCTTGATTGATGACGTGACGTACACGTGTATACTAAACGAATTAATTTTCATCGGCCTGGAAAGGCGGGGTTATTATTATTTTCGAGCAGTGCCCGCGATTCTTCAGTTATAAATAATCGAAAAAGAGGTTTGCCAGTCTAGAGGCTGCCAAACCTGAATTAGAAAGCAGCGGTTTACGTGGACAGTACCTTGTCGACTACCGAATGGAGAGCTCCAGCTTTAAAGAGGACGTCGACGGCTTCCTGCTGCCCGTACCAAACCGCCATGTGCAGCGGCCGCATCCCGAACTTTACCAACGACATCGTTTATATAATAAGACATCCACATTCTTAATAAGATGGCTGAGTTTGATTATCATTACCTTGTCCCTAGCTTCTATATCGCAATTAGCTTCGATAAGCATTTTTAGAATGTCCGAGTTACCCCGCGATGATGCTAAATGGATAGGAGTGCGAGCGTACTGTCCAAACAAAGGATAATACAAAAATGTATTATAATTCGTACGTGGATCTGTTAACGTCAGCTTTTAATTACGTTGTTGCGACAATTAACATTGAGTTCTTGTCCATCCCCGAGTATTTTACGAACGAGTTCGGCGTCGTTCGTGATAACAGCCTCGTGTAACAAGAGCTCCTTTTCCGACGCAACACCGGCTCCTGCTACGATATTAATCAGCATTAAAACAATTTTCACTTTGTGCAAAATATTACTAAGCTGCTAATTTTCTTACTTCTGCGTGCATTGTCCATGATAGTTAACGGCGTTACTTGGTCCTTCTTCTTCGATCTCTCACGAAGCTAACTTGAAGTTTATAAAGCGATCGGTTCTTTGTGTAAATTCTAGGTCATCTGTCAACGCTCGACGATTTCTTATCTTTTTTCTTCTTAACTACCTAAGATTAATCAAACTTTCATGCTTCATCGTTGCTCGCGATTATTTATCTCCATCGTTTTCTTCTATCAAGATTCAATAGTTTCGTCGATACGTGACTTATTTAAGCAACTTAAATTCACATTTTCCTGCTAAATTTATTACCGATTGAGTATAGTTCTAAAACAATATTTTGGCAAAAATATTAGTTACAAAAGTATTAGTACTCGTTGCCTAATGAATCTAAGCCATCTACACCCGATGAAACATTTTTACAGCGTAAATACTTTAAGCACAATAGAGCGATATTAAAAATAATATTCGGGAACTTCGTGTTGACTCTACATTTTTATTCGAGAGAAATATGGGTCATATATAAAAATCAATGAAACGTTACCTATTTGTAATTAATGAGAGAAAAAAATAAACAGATGGAGAATTATAGTTCACCTCATGCACGAAACTTTTTGTTTACCGTCCAAGAAATAGTGAAGTGTAATGATACATTCGTTTGTAGTACATTTATTACTTTAAAACAAAAAATTACGATTACGATTAAGTTGAAGGGAGCCTATGATTTCGATATTCGATGAAATTAAATGTACTTTGCTGTAATTTTTATGCGTTGTATAAAACCAGTGAGACAATAATAACGATTGTACAAATTCATCATTAATACATTATCCCAAAATCTAAGTAAAAAAGTTTATTATTTTCGGTGATAAGGTAAGAAGAGTTTGATTAGTTATAATGCTACCCATTGTATTATAGTCCATTTTTTATTTAGAAAAAATATCGTCGAGAAGACTTTTTTTTTTTAGTAATGCGAGTTCGGTTAGCATGAACTTGTTACAAAAAGTTGTATTTTTTTTCGTACATTTTAAGCTCTTCAAATCTTACGAAAATAAAACAAATAACACCGCGATAATTGCGCGAGATGAAAAGAATTTAATATAATTTTAGTATAATAAATGTTTTTCAAAGTTATACATTCTTTTGCGACACATTTAGGTGTATCGTGAGGCGTAATACATTACGAGGATCAATTAGCGACTTTGCCGAATAAAATGAATATTAGTTCATCAGCACTCGCATGGATCAATACATTCGACAAAGAATGAATAATACTAACCTATTTTTAACTGTGAATATATATATATATATATAGGTATGTGTGCGAACATTTGCGTTGAGCGCGTGCCTACAGTTATTAAATAAATTTATTAATAAATTGCGCCTCTTACTCGTTTGTCAAGTTTAAAAGTGTTGGTTATCAAATTAAAGAAACACTTACCAAATTGTATGCAATCTCGTAACGTTATAAAACGATAATGATGCACGCGAATCAATGAAATGTTAAAGCATCAAGAGGAGAGGTAATTTATGTTTATTTATTAAAGCACAATTTTCATTAAAGTATATCGTTATCGTACTTGTTAATGATCAAATGCACGACAGTTTTAGAAAGTAAATAAGCCATTGTTAAACCAATCCACTGATGTGTCGTAAAGAATATGAGCGACGCTACAGCACGTTAATCGTCGAATAGAAAAAAATTATTGAATTCTTAAATAATGAAAATTTATTACAAAAGGATTATTACATGCATATATGTATGTGTATGTACGTATTAGCGATATAATGACGAGTACTCGACTGGCGATGACTAAAATCAACGGGCCAATACTTTGAAGAACCAGAGTGACTTCAAATGCCCGAAAGTTTGAACGAACGAATAAGGGCGAAGTTGCGAGTGAACGCTGTTCGCGTTACTGACGCCAACTGCCAACAACGCTCAAATAATTCAACTCCTGCGGCACAAAACTGCAATTGATGCAGCTTCCAGCAACGGTACAGGACGCATGCTCGCACATTCGGATAATTTGCAGTCCAATCGAGGTTCGCTCGAACCCGAAAGGATGCGCGCATTCTCGCATTAATTTCCAGGATCATGAGAATAACACTGTATAAACCTATACCTATATACGCGACGCTTTATACGTAAATTACGCGCAGTGCATTGTAAACAGCTTGACCGATAAGCTGTAAATACCTCATTTGAAAACTCGTGCTCTCGTGCAAAGTAATTCGCGTCATCCTTTCAATACCGTAAAAACATTGACGAGCGCGTTTTCCCCCCCCCCCCCCATTTTAATCGAACATTTAACACTCGAAACCTAATCATCCCCAGTTCGCATCTTAATATCTGTTCGTTTACGCGATGATGCACGTTCAACAAGTGGACGATCTTTTATGCAGCTTTTGTGAACGATTCTTTTAATGATACTGTAAAATATCTAATTCATTGGCGCATGCACCTAATACTATCTATCGAGACTTGTATTATTATTCGCGCTTGAGTTTTGCTGCTGATTTTGGACTCGACGATAAACTGCAGCTTCGGATGCAAGGCCACGTTCAAAAAAACTGCGAAAATCTATATAAGACAGACCTTCACTACTCGCGAGTGTGAAAATGTAATGAGACAAACAAACATTTGTTTGTGGTAATATATTGTAATTTCTACAATTTCTTTTTTGATCGGCGTGGAAAGGTTTTTAAATATCGATTTCAGACTTCATTGATCAGAAAGTTGTAAAGGCGACCGACGAGTGCAGGTATGTAGGCATTTCGAAAATTTTGTGCGCTGAGTTTGAATGAAAAGAGACAAATAGTTCCAGCCAATAGTGTTATTAAACAATGGGTAAGTAAAGTTGCCACTAAAAAACAATGGTCATCCATTTTTTTAACTTCAAGTTTGTACAGTTAAGAAGTTCTCGTTGAGCTAAAAAAAGGTTTTAATTTGCGATTAAAGAACGTTTCGCGCAATTGCCAAGATTGATCTAATCTATTTTGTTCGATTTACGAGCATATATTTATATGACGAGCAGTAGACCGAAATAGATAACGCGGATAAATCTACGTTCCAAAAAAACTTTTTAAACGCGTGTTACTCTGATAAATGTTGTTAATGTTCTACAAACGAATACTTTATATTATTTTAACTCTGCCAACCAAATTTGAGTTTTGCACTCTGTTTTAGAATAACCATTTTAACGTATCCAGATTTGCGTTCGCTTCTGTCTCGCTTATCTTTTGCGTCAGATCGAAGAGGCGTTACGTACGCTCGCACACTAACACGACCTAACGGAGCAATAAGATCTGCTCCGCGTGAAAATCAAACTCACCGCCTCCGTAAAGTTACTATTAGCCAAACTCTTTTTTTATCGGATATGTAGCGCGACTACCTTATCGGACATCTGCCCACGCGACTCCAAGAAGTGAACAGCTTCTCTTGAGAACATCGCGCACACTAGGACTCGGTACTACTGCCCGTCAGCAACAGTGTTATTATTCGAGTTTAGAATCGAATTCGACTTTGAATTGCTAGTCCATCTTTCTACCTATTATCAATGTCCTTAACAGTAGCACCGTCAACGATTTCGTCCTTCTTTCTCGATGCCCAATGTTCGGTACATGATAATTAGGTGTTATTTAGAAGAAGGGTCGCCATCCTAATGGGACCCTTTTTACCGTGAACATCGTTAATTTTTCCTGTCGGTCTATACTTTTTACCAAACAGGAGGAAAACAATTCACTCGATTCTTTATTTACGATACGCATCTGATGTACTTTTTATTATTTTCAATTGAAATTGGCAACTCGGTCAAGTGACTGACATCCGAGTATAAATGAATCTGGTATCAAAGATTTTCACGTAAACATTAAATCTTCAAAAATTTATTGTCAATACGTAGAAAAAATATCTTTTTTCGTAATCTAATAAAGTAACAGTTCGCTGTATTTACAAATCTGTAAACACTCGATTTATAATAAATTGTTAATTCAAAATTTACATATTTTCTTTTATTATTGTCAAATTTTGTTACATGAAAGGTAATTAAATTGCATAAATTATTATTACAGTAACTTCACATGCGTGTAATTTATCATATAATTAAGGTTATATTGATAATAAAATAATAAGCAATTGTAGAAGAATTTTCAAATTAATATTATTAGTAATTTTTTACTTTTTCTTGAAAACTATATATTTTCTGATACTTTATTGACAATATAAGCACGAAAACTATGAATTCTAGTATTTCATTCTTATGAAATTAGTATTTTATAAGTTTGAAATATTCAAATTTCATAAAAATTATATATTTTTCATAAAAAATATAATTATATGTATTTATTAGTATGACTTATTAACAATTGATATCAGTCCTGTTTGTAATTATCGATTATTCTAATCTTTACTAGTTTATTTAATTTTGGCACGAATCAATTGCACTTAATTGATTAAATTCATATGATCATTCACCAAATGCTTAACAATATTTCTTATACTTTGGTCTATACATTACAAATACCTACTTTTGTTATTCAAAATTAATTTAATTGGATTATTTTTTTCATGTTTTTTTTTAATTTTCATTCTCTAACCATAACCGAATATTACCACAAATGTCGCAATTTTTTTTATTTTTCTTGATAAATTACTCAAATCAAAAGTTAAATTTTTTATTTCCAGATAAAATTTGTAATAGACAAAACAGCTATTATAAAAAACAATTCATATCATTTTTAAAACATTTTTATACCTATTTTTTATCGCTACAATGTGTGACAATATCATACAAGTGTTGTATTTACAATTATAATATTTATTTAGAATACTTCGTGTTTCTCTTTAAAAGGATAATATCAAATCAAATTTAGCTAAATTTATGTAAACTTTTTAAAAATAATAATTATGAAATTCTTACTATACAAACATGTTTAAATACACAACCTGAACTTTTGTTACTGCAGTAATTATTACACTGCAGAGTGTAAAAAATTGGTTATGTAAGCACGTTAAAGTAAAAATAATAAAATGTTTTTGGAATGCCTAGGAATAAAGAGCAGCGAAAAAAAAATACTATCACTTTTCCTTCTTTGATAATGCAGCTTTTTTCTCCGATACATTCCAGTAGTAAAGGAGTTGTGAAACAATTATTCCATTTGCTACAGTTGAACAAATATACATCATAATTATCGTTCTATCTCCAGTTTCCTGAATGGAAGTAAAGATACGTGCTACAGAACCAAAGAACAACATAAAAACAGTAACTGCAGATAATTGACCAGTACTTCCATTTGAATAATTTGTATAACCTTGCATTATCTAAAGCAAATATAAATTGTCAAATAATATATTGAGAAAACCATTACTATTTATTAATATTTAAATAACTCAAGAAGCAAAATAATACCTTGCTAAGTAAGATAATTGGAATATTCAAAGTTTGGGCAAACCATAAAACTTTAACTGGTGCTAGACCAACACCGACTGCAACTATTACCGACCAGTAGGCAACTAAAAATGCCGTTGCCTTTATAAATCCATCACAGTAATAAAAAACCAGACAAGCAATTGTAACCGTCTGCAATGCTAAAAAAACTGCTTCCCCCCAAGAACTATAAAGGAAGATTTATAAATTGTGAATTTAATATCTAAATTTGATAATTATAATAATAATTTGGAAATGAACGAACCTGAAAGGAAATCCATTAACAAAACTGTACGACGCAGTAGCAGTAATAGCAAATAATTCTAATAATATGCTGATGACATTTATTCCTTGAGCGCTCTTATTTTTAAAAATTTTTAATATTTGTGGCACCTTGACTAAAAATATCAGTGCACGTATCAATACAAGAGCACAATAATTAAAAATATATGATGATTAAAATAATTTACCAAGTACAGAGCCAGCAATAATTGCCAAACCCAGAGTTTTACTGAGCGTGGCTTTGAAACATTCCACTAAAAAATGATGAAATAAATTTTCTAATTAACCATTTTAATTAAAATACAATTAACAGTATAATGTGATTCACAACTTTCACGTGGCACAAAACATGCAAAGCAATATTTGCAGTGTCGAAAAAATTAAAAACTTTTAAATTTACGAATATATAATCATTGAAAAATATTACAAAAATATAAATGTAATATACCGACCGTGTAAAAAGTTAAAATCTTCTAAATACTCTTTTAAACATTCTTTTGGACAGAAAAGCAGCGGTAGGTCTTGTACAAATAATGCCATATTTACTGTCTACTCGCTTTATTTAAGGTTTTTCTACAATACCTTCATTTGCCCCATTACGTTACCATCAATTATGTAAATAACGACTGCATCTACGAAAAAGTACGTTAACTCTGTTCCACATTCCAACATTCTAATATACACGATATTGACAGATTTTAGTTAATCACAAATAAACGCGTACAGCACACTTTTATGCATATGTAGCATTGATTTAGAGCCTTAGCATTAATGAATTATTAACAACTAGTCAATCGCATAAAACATTTATTTTAATACAGACGTATACGCGGTACGTTTGTCGAAATATAAATTTCTTAAGGAATATCTAATTCCTTGTTACGTCTTCGTTTCAAATCTATTATTTACTTTATACGTAGAAGTTGCAACCCTCATCCCTATCCGTATAATATTCTTATACGAATTTTTTATGTGGTATTATTGATGTTTAACGATTGTGTTATATTTGTTGATTTTCACGTTCCCATAATTGAGCAATATTACATTTGTTTATTACATTTCAATAACCCAGTCTACGATATTTATTGTGAGTAAAAAATTTCTCTTTTCATATATTCAAACGCTTTTTACGTTACGAGTTCTTGATGTTAAAATATATTTTGCACATTATTAAAAATGTGTACCGTAACTTTATGATGCTCAATCGCGTGTAATCTAATAGTAAATCAACTTGTGATGTAAATTAAAATCTCTGAATAGCATTTTATAACTTTTAATTTACTTCTAAATTGAATATAATGATCGCAATAATAACAATCGTAAAAAAGATTTAAGACCGATATATTTAGTTGTAGGATAAAACGATATAAATAACGTACGATATCATAGGAGAACGAGGACACGCAATTGACTATTATAAATCAGATTCCTCGGTAATCAGAATTAAGAACATTGAGAATAAATTTCTTGTACTTGCTTTGCAATATTGCCATTTGCTAAGTATTGTAACTAAAAATTAGTTGATAAAATTAGTTTATTAACTGTGGTAATTAACGTACAATTATTTTTTCAATCTTCGGTGAAGCATATGCAGGTACATTATACTCTTATATAGTTTTTAATAAATCGAACTACGAAAGTAATGATTGTTTTCTTAATATATTATATACACAATTTTTATTGTTCGTATATTAGGATCCTAATAACCATTAAGAGAAACAATTCTTAAATGCAGAACGAGAGTGAGTTTACCGTGATCTTAATTCCACTTCACTTATCGTCTATTAATGTTACACGTAATTCCAAGAATTGTAATAATTATATACAACATTCCATATTCAGTTTCATTCGACAGCAAAATTAATGCACTAATGATACGTGACTGCATACAGAAAACTAGTAGAAAGCATAGTTATATCATTGCGCAATTATTCTTGACAATGACGTGTGTCTACGTTTATCGAAGTACTTAAAAGTTGTGTCATGTTTATAAGGTCAATGGTATATACTACATAATTCTGTAATTATAAACGTAATAATTTATACTACTTTTAACAGTTTTTTTTTTTTTTTTTTTTTTTTTTTTTTTTTTTTTTTTTCTTCTAGTAACCTACAGACGAGTGAAAAGAATTTAATCGAATAACGATTAATAATTAAAGTAAATAATAAGTAATTTGTAGCATTGTAATTACAAAGACACGAATAAATTATCATCTTTTGGTTAAGCTTATAAAATATAAAGTCAATTTTACATCTAGTTTGTTCAAGAAAGAAAATTATATTTAAAAAAAATATTAATTAATTACTAAAAAAATTTTACTTTTCTACGTAACGTAATAAAAATTATATATATAAATGTATGTTTAATTTTTCGTCTCGCAAAAGGAACACTAAAACATTCTAATTGGTTGAAATTCGGCTAAAAAATCAATAGAAAGTTAATACACAGAGGTTAAGAAGAAAAGTTGTTTATCCGCGTGCATGGAGCGTAATTACGAAAAGCCAATAAGTCGCAAAATCAATAATTTATCTGGGCGAAATTATATAATTAAAAGTGTAAAAGGTAGCATTTTTTTCGTAATACCTCTCACGCATTTGTCATCGGAATAAAATATTCTCCCACGTTTCATCGAGTCCTAAAAAATCTCCCCCTGCATTAGCATCCTGCGTTAACATAAAGAGACACAAACGCAATGGCAGATATGAAAATCTAGCAGCTCTTTATCCAACAATACGAATTTTCATCATAAATTCGTTTTTCATCATAACGCAAAGAATTAAGAGAGAAGAGCAGAGCACGCGCAACATCGCTTGAAATATCGCGCAGAAGACTCGCGTTAAAGTTGCTAATTACCTTTGTAAAGGCAACTTCTAAAGGCAACAGCTTACGATACGAATAGTCGCCGTGACGAGCGATGGACGTCCACGCTGAAGTCGGAGAAAAGGAACCAGCGCGTGAAGTTGCACCCGGAAGTGTTATTTTTTCAAACATGTGACGCGTTCGTTTGAAAATTTGTAGGTACGGCAGGTGTCCAGGCTCCGCGTAATGAGCTAAATTCCAAGTTCACCAAGCACGACATCTTCGGTAAAAATAGGAAAAAAAAAAAAAAAATAAAAAAGACGAGTGGGCAACTGCTTAGGTGGGAGCGACAGGTTGCCGAGGTGTCGAGAAGTAGGTCGAGCGGAGGTTAGGCGGGTGGCCGAGTGCGGGTCGCGCGACTGGTACGACCTCATCGACGTCGGCCAGAGCTCGGCCGAAGCCCTCAGTTCTGTGGCGTCAGTTGCGCCGGTAGCTCAGAGTGCTCGATGCTTTCTGTCAACCAGCCCGTAAGAGCCTCACATGATAAAGAACGATGCCAGTCCCCGAGGCCAGGAGCAGGAGGCTGAGTCACGGCGACCGCAGTCGGAGAACAGGGGCCATAGCGAACAGGCCCAGCACTTCGCGCGCATCCGGGAGACGGTGAAGAAGGCGATCACCAGTCGGCACACTTTCATGATATGCGGCCGTGCGCGCATCATCCGGGAATGTCTGCTGAATCGAGGCTGGTGCGAGAAGCTCCAGAGGAAGAGCGGCCAGCCCTGTAAGCTCCTTCTCGCCCGTATTATACTTCTTTAGGCTCTTAGAATGCAATGCGCACTTAACATATGACGAGGACTAACGCTCGCGATCAGTGGTCGGCGATCAGCAGCAGATGAACGCCGATTCCAATCCGACGATCCTGATGGCGGGCGTAGGTGACCTCTGCGAGATCCAAAACGAGCGGCTTCTCATTTCCAAGATGCTCACCAACCATACCGTTGACTTCCTCTGGAACTCGGGCTCCGAGTGGTCCTGCTGGCCCTCGCAGGAGAACAAGAGCACCATCTTCAACAGGTTCATCAAGGCCAACTTCACCTCCAAGGTACATAGCTTGAGCACGAGCCTATACGTTCCCGCACGATCCCAATACGTTCGTAGGATATAGAATATTGTGAATATTGTGAATATCGCTCGATTGAATTAGGTGGGCCTCTGCTCGAACGTCAGACAGATGCACTGGTACTACGAAGCCGGTATCGCCAACACCCTCTTTCCACGCTGCTACAACATAACTCAGCCCGAGCAGATGCACGCCTTTATCGAGGACTTCAGGCACGTATTACTCGTGTCTTACTCTTGCGATTACACTCAGTCTACGAGAATATCCCGTACACGCACACCTGGCACACGTACTCGGATGTGTACTCGCGCTACGAAAGGAAAGAATCAACGCGCGTAATGTGATAACGGTCTATTTATGAAAAGTAGATCGAGTACGGGATAGTCTCGGATGCTCCACGCGACCTACACCGCGATATAACCTATAATTTATACAAGCCACCGTTATCGCTTTATGCGGGAACTCGTTCGATTAAAGAACGGGATCTTGACTATTGATTAAGCATAGGTTGACCGCGTGCCTGACGCTACTCAAATGGCTCGTGGACAAGGTTAAGAGCAACGGCGAGGATTCCGTGAAATCGGCCTGCGGTACCGTACCTCTCAGGGCTCTTGACTTCGCGATTGGCCGCTGCTGCGACTTCCTGGGGAGCAAGTCGCACGAAGACATCGATCAGGAACTCGAAAAAGTCTGGACGCATCAGTGGGAACAATTCGTTGGGTGGTACTACAAACTCATCCACAATCACGCGCTCTTCATTTCCACCAATGTTCCCATTAGCGTGAGTGGCTGCGTACGCGCCCAAGTCCTTCTTATCACGAGTACGTAGTATCTTCCTTTTAAAATACCATTGACAACTTGTAGAAGTATTTTCTGGCTGCACGACACCTCATCAAAAAGGCTAAGAAATACTGGCCCCAGCTCGAAATGGATGGCACTATGAATATCTGGATTTTGAAACCCGGTAATAAAAGTCGTGGTCGCGGTATCATTCTCATGAACAAATTGGAAGACATAATTGCGAAAGTCACCCCCTCTAACAAGACTACGGATACTCGTTTCGTCGTGCAAAAGTACATCGGTCAGGCAGTATTATATACTATACTTCTTTTACTCCACAATTACATGTGTATAATGTACTATACGTATAAAGCTGATCTCTTGATTCATATAAAATTATGTTTATTTATATTTGTAAATTGTATAGAGCGACCCCTTTTGATTTACGATACCAAGTTTGACATCAGACAATGGTTTATCATCACGAATGCCCAACCTTTGACGCTCTGGATGTACAGGTATAGAAAAATATGGAAAAATTACTACAGCACACCTAATGCGCTTGTGGGCTCTTACACGGAATTCTTTAGGCAATTACTTTTAATGAACCCTGTTATATGTTATGCATATTATTGTAAAGCAGAGGTTTTCGCGTGCGCTCGAAAATGTACGATCGTTAAGATTAGAAGGGCCATTCGCGATTGAACTTAACGAAAGCGTGACCCTAATAAAACTTGCCGAACTGGGTAATCTTTGTGCCTACTAAATTTAACACGTAAGCAAATCAGTTCGATACTTGCAACGTAACCTACTTCTGCGTTATACGTATACTTGAAACATTTATCGAGCTCATAACGCATCGCCCGCATACTCGTGAAAATAATTGCACTGCAAAAGTTTGGTAATTTATCTTTTGTTCCAGGGAAAGTTATCTGCGCTTCTGCTCGCAAAAATTTAGTCTAACTGATTTTCACGAATCAATTCATCTCACTAATAATGCAGTACAATGTAAATATAAAAACAGTCCTGATCGAGATTCGGGTTTGCCGAATGAAAATATGTGGGACGTCGCTACTTTTAAGGATTACTTAAAGTAAATGTAAACTTATCACATTTTTATCCATTTTAAATAAAACTTTAAGAATATTCTAATTTTAGTTTTCTTTTATTTTTTATTTCCTCTTTATTATTAGAGAAATACAAGATCAAGTCTACCGATAGAGTCCAAAACTTATACTGGTTCTTAAGAACAGTTTTCTTTTTAAATAATTGGTAATGTTTATCTAATTATCGCAGTAAAGGTCATTAATATATCGCGATATCCATTGTACTGTTAAAAGTACCTTGTTATCCTTGATCTCATTTTACTCATTTTACGTAAAAGTAGGTAATTACAATTTTAACATGTTCACAATGTGCCGGAAATGCAATTAAAGCTGCTTAAATGAGTTAGTAAATGCATAGATATCATGATACTGGAGTGTAAAAATAATTCAATATGTTTAATTGTAATTTTTAATTTTATACCTATCGTCGTTTTAAATTTTCAATATTTTTCAAAATGGGAATGTTACCATTGTAAACGTTCATTTTAAAGTAACGAAAATTCAAGACGAAAACTTCATACTCTCATGTTGAATAGACTTCAAGGCGACGGAGATGTTTGGGACGAACTTATATATCCAGGCATAAAACAAGGTCTTGTCGGATCACTTTTGGCAAGTCAAGATGCAATGGATCGACGGAAAAATAGCTTCGAACTTTACGGTGCAGACTTTATGGTGATGGAGGATTTTTCCGTTTGGCTCATCGAAATCAATAATCATCCCGATATGAGCAACTCAACGAGCGTTACTACGAGATTGTGTCGCAAAGCTATGGAAGATACGGTGAAAGGTAACTTGTGGTCATGCTGTTTATTCCAAAGAATGATGATAATAATTCTCATTAAACAACGAATATTTAACGGGATTATATTTGAAACCCTGCGTACGATGAATAGCTGAAATGACCAATAATATTTAATTTCCTTTTTTTTTTTTTTTTTTCTTTTCTTTTCACAAAAATGTAATATGTAATAATATGTGATAAAGCAATGCCAACTTGATTGTTATACATACACATATGTTAATAACATCGATCTGATTTTTATTGTCAAACAAATTCGATAATTTCCCTCACTTCCGCGCGGCTTCGTTAAGCAGGACAGACGTACAATAAGCTCCGATCCCCTTAAATATTATAAAGCGTGACATCTCAAAAGATACGATTGATGTCACGATGTAATTGTTTGAAGTGGTGATCGATTATCGTGAGAACCAGAACGCTGACACGGGCGACTTCGAGCTCGTGTACAAGCAAAAGCTCTCACCTTGCCAGGCTTACCTGGGCAGCGGCCTCTCCCTTCATGGCACTCGCATCACCGTCGGAGAAAAGCGCTCGAGCATTAACACGGCCATAGCTTCGGTAAATAAAAAGCCAAAGTCGCGCTTGCATCCCAAATGCGCTTCCAGTCTGAACTTCTTTTCGGTTAATACAGGTGTCCCTGAACAAACGTAAGCCCATCTTACCAGGTTTCCCAACGCTGTCCTCTCAGAGTCCGAATCGCGTTGGCCCTGTCCTCGTCGATCTCATCGAGGAGCTCGAGCTCCAGCTGGAGCACGAGTTCTTCGAGTACCTCAAGCTAAGGTCCGCGAGCGGCTTATCCAGGCAGGTCTTACCCGTTGATTTGGCCCCGTGCGACACCAACAACGAGGCCGATCGGGATTTCATTGATTTCGTCGACAGCGAGACCAACACCATTACGAAGGGGATCAACATTTCGTCCTCGCAAACCACCCTGAAGCCTCCCATTGCCCAGTCGACGATTAACACACAGAAGGTTTGAAACGTTCATTTTTGTCGTCGTATTGTAGCGCGAGCAGTCGTGCGATGTCGATATTTGCCGTGTGATCTGCTCTTAACCGACTTGACAACGTCGTTAATCAAACGTTATATAATACAAATTACTCGGAAATTCATAGAAATTGACAAAACTTGAGCTTGCACCAATAGAAGCGCATTCGTCGTGCGCGTTACTTGCTTTACTCGAGTACAGCGGATCGCTAGGTAATTCGACATTTTACATTCGTTGAGAATCTGTTTCCTAATTATTTTAAAGAATCCGAATCACATGAGAAAACTACTTTTTGCATTATTGTAATTTCAAGCGCAATTTATCAAACGCAATAAGCAAAATCGTCCGATAGTCTATCTTACATCTATGGATATTTGCTTTCTTTTTCAAAAGAGATTCGCCGGTAAGTTGCGCACGTATTTTCGAATCGCTTATTTACTTGACGTGTTGCGCAGAATGTTGCAGGAAAATTGTCAAAAAGCAGTTTGAAAAATTTGCCCATCTCAAAATATACAAAACTCAAGGCAAACACTTATCAAGATAAGAATTCAGAATTATCCGTTCCACCGCCGATGCCAATCATGGACATACAAAAGGAAGCGATAAAAATGAAAACGTCGTCGACGAAAAAAACTGGAAAATTACATCGCATTGGTAGAATATCTGAAAATTTTGTATGTACTTAATTATAATGAGGTCTTCTATCCAAAGGTTTCTTTCTAAGAGATTCAGAAAATAAAAAAATTGCATTCTAAAATGTAACATAAATAACAGTATCATATTACGTTATTTCATTTCACAATAATCCTAGGATAATAGATTGAAAATTTTATAAAATTTTAATTTACAGGAGAAAAGGATTGTCATTTGATATTATAACATTGCTATATTTCATTATATAAAAATATTTATTTGATAAAGAGATAAATAATAGCCTATTGTGAATTGCAAAAGCATATCACTTGTTCTAATTCACAAAAGTGTTTACTTTCTTGGAATGAAATCGTAATATCTTGCTTTGATAAATACTCGCTTTGGATACGACTGGGATAGGAGACACCAATTTTCATACAAATATTTCGTTATTTTTAGTTTTCTTATCATTTGAATGTCGTTAAAGGTGTTGAATAATGGATCGTTAGAAACAGGCGAAATGTCTACAATGAAAGACAAAAAAATTGATAGAAAAACGCAAAGAATTTTAAACGCTAACATTAATCCTTCGATTTCCGGTACTGTATTGTCGCCGCAAAAAGAAAAAGATGTGAAAACTTCACGATTGACAATAGAAAGAATTAAAACGAATCATCTGAAGAAACGAAATTATGCAATAAATAATAAAATTTTTGATGATGTGACAGATATATATGCCGTTGGACTTGCCGTGAACAAATAAAGACAAATAAAATTCTATTTTATTTTAATATAAATGTACAACAATGTTCTAAATTCAAACTACAAAATTTTAATTATTGTAAGTACCTTGTACATGAAACATTTATTTTTAATAAAACTTTTTAATCGTTGAACATCGTTTGTACTTGTCTACAGTCACTCGTAAACAATAATTGCAGGAAATTAATCGAACGATCATTTTGAAATGTTTGAAGTCTAAAAATTTTTGTTATACTTTACATACAATTTCCTAATTCTTACATATTATTTCAATATGTACATTTTCTATCATATCTCCAGTATCAATATTCTTTTATAAAACTATTGAATTGTACAAAATTATCCACTGCTTTGTTTGTTTGGTCAGATACGCATTCTTCCAACACTTTTTTACCCGTGAAAGAGCTAAAATTTTAGCCAACGTTCCATAAGTTCCATAAGTAACGTCAGTCCTACACTTGCAAAGAAATATATTTACATAAGACTTTTCCTAAATAATAATAATTTCATATTCATAAAATAAAGTTTCCATGTGCATTTTAAAAATTAATCAAGTTATTCGTAAACGTGTTTTACAAATAACTTTTAATCATTAAAAATGTACTTTTTATAAATTTCTTTTAAAAAAGTATCGTCGAATAAATGCACCCTTGTAACATATGTTTCAACGATGTATATCTTTTCCATTACTGTAAATACCAAAAGATTTTAGCTCACATTTTAAGTTAAAATCGTTAGCATTGATAAAATTCAAGTACGTAAAAGTACTCAGCATGTGATTTATAAAAGGTTAAAAATAAAATTTTCTAAAAGTAGTGAAATGGTTTTTAATGTAACTTATGGTAATCTAAAACAATGAAGACTTAATATATATATATATATATATATATATATATATATATATATATATATATACTTTATAAATAAGTCTAGAGATTTGCGAATTGTATTCCTCAAAGTAAGGGTTACAGCAAACCCTGCATTTCTTGCATAAACTGCAAATAAGCATCGTCTTTAGTTTTAACTTGCTGCACTGGCTTAGTAATAATTGGAGGTTCGATAGGTATTCGTTCTGGTATTCTCACTGGCGCAACAGGTATAGAAGGTTTCTTCTTATCATCTAGCCTCTTGACACGTAACGACGTAGGTAAAAATCTCGTGATATCCGCCGCCAAATTTCTAATCTGTGGTTTAGCTTCAATTGTCGTTGAATTTTTAACACCATCTTTGTCCTTTCTTACATTGATTAATTGTGGTGCCGCAGAAAGCACATTTGGCGTTTTCTGGGCATTAGATACACCTGAAACACTCGTGGGTACAGGTGGTGGAGGTGGCAAACCTGGTATCTGAATCTGTGTCCCTAAGATCCTAGGCATAGGCATTGGTGTACCTGTCCGTAACATTCGTGGCATACCAGGTGGAGGACCTAGATTTTTTTTAAAAGAACCACGAAATGTATTCGCGAAAATATATATTTTTAAAACGTGTAAATAAAGGCTT
The DNA here is from genome assembly GCA_018907045.1 of Wiebesia pumilae. Classification (NCBI taxonomy): domain Eukaryota; kingdom Metazoa; phylum Arthropoda; class Insecta; order Hymenoptera; family Agaonidae; genus Wiebesia; species Wiebesia pumilae. Next base: position 97,766 of record JACCHZ010000136.1, on the reverse strand, counting down.
TCTATCGCAATTACCTGGTGGAAGTCTTATACCAATGCGTGGCGGTGGTGGTGGTGGGATTCTTAAATGCAAAGGAGGTGGTGGAGGTCGATACATAAGTGGAGGTGGCGGAGGTAGTCCCATAAGAGGTATCGGTGGTTGCGTGCTCGTATTATTCGTAGTCATTAAATTGCTCTGCAAATCTGCATTAGATTTTTCTACTTGGCCATCTTGATCATTGTTTGTAGAATCACTTTCCAACAAAGATAGACGTGCATTTAAGTCTTGGGCACGTTCAGTTTCTCTCTTTTTATGTACAACTTCCATTTCTTTCATAAACTGATCGATATCTTGACCAGCCATTGCCAACATCTTTTGCTGCAAACTTGTTGGCTTGACTTTTGTCAATTCTTTTTCCTTATCTCTGTCGATATCTTTACCATCGTATTCTTCACGTTTGTCATTATCCATTCCGTCATCGTCAGCGAAACGAATAGTTCTTGATTTGTGAGATGACTTTATCTAAAAGGTTTACAAAAGTATATTAAACTTTGACGAAAAAAGATAATAAAGATTATCAACCGAATTAGTACTCACTCTATCGTCATCTTCTTCGTCGCTAAGAAACAAATCAGGAGGTGGAAAAGGTGGAACACCTGGAGGATCTCTGTTGGTTGGTATCATAGTGGCAACTGCCATTGCCGAATATATACTTGTTTTTTTTAATATACTAGGTGGTACGGGAATATTAATAAGAGGATGATGTTGCGTGATATAATGAGAGTGCGGTGCATACGGGTGTAGCGGAGGCTGTGGCATATCCGGCAGTGGAATTTGAGATGTCAGAGAACCTATAATAAATATTACACAAAAAATTAGTTGTATAAATTAATTTATCCTTTTATTGGTATATTGATACCTGGATATATACGACCGATATCGTTACCCGTTGTGGGTAAAGGAATTTCATCCACTTGTACTTGTTGAGCATGTCGTACAGCTTCAAAATAAGATACTAATTCTAACCTTCTTCTTTCGTATTGAATCATTTGGTCTTTAAGCTCGGCCCATTTTTCTTGATCATCTTTAGCCTGAATAATCAATCATAATATGTAAAAACGTTTATTCTACAATTTTGAATAAATGTCGAGAAAGGCTAGCTGCTACTTATGTTAAAATCAACGCGTACATCCAATGAACCATACGAATAGTAAAAGAGAAAAATATACTCACATACATTTTTAAAACCCTATCCAGCGTTTCTTTTAACTTTTTTCTTTTATCTTTCAAAACTTTTTCGTTTAACGGTGGAGGCTGCATGACGTTGTATTCTACAAAAGATTTGCAATAAACATAACGGCTAAGCAAATAACTCGTTTACCATAAAAAGTGTATAACTCGATATACATACCCATTTGATCAATTTTTTCCATTTCTTCAATAATCTGACTAGGATCTTTTCCTTTCAATACAGCAGCCCGTACCAATTGCCTCTGTTTCTTATTCTTTTTCAGCTCTTTCTTTCGAGCTTCTTTCCCTGCAAAACGATATCGAGCAAATACGTTTAAAATAAATTTTGCAAACAATAACGATTTTATTTATTGTTTATTTGTGATAATATTGCGTTTTCACTCACTTGCTTGATCGGTGGGATTCATGTATTTTCCACTTTTCGTGGTGTTTATCGAACGCCGCCCCATTGTGATTACTTGTGTAGCTGAGCTTTTGCAAAATGTACACAACGTCAAACAACAATTAGAGAAAAAGTAACCTTAGAACAATCAAGCGCCGAGATGTGGCGTTTTAGGTTATTTCTATCTCATCTCTGATTTAACTTCGGTCTCTCTGTACACTTGGTATGTAAAGGCTTCGGTCACGCTGGGATGAACTTCCCGATCAGTAACATCGTAAACACGATGCCTAATGGCCGACGATGTGGCGGCCTACTCGAACTGAACTTTCCTGCGAATGAGCACTTAAAGCAGCCTTTTTTCAATAATATTGATAACCGGCTAGTTTTCGAAGTTTCGAACGAATTACATACACGAATTTGTGCGTATTAGCAATAGCGACTTTAGGAGATAAAATACTAGAACAACGACGACGACGACGACGACGACGACGACGACGACGACGACGACGACGATGACGATAATAATAATAATATATTTTTATAGAAACAGATCTTTTGAGGGCGAGAGCATCCAATGCACGCGCTAATCTCAAATTTATAGATGTTTATTTGATTCTTTATTTAATTGATAAATAGCTTTCGTTGTTAACAATTAGTTTGCTTACAAATGGGAAGAATAAAACGAAGCATTGATTGCATTTAAATGTACACGTGTAAAGACTTCGGAGCCTTCGCGTAAAAAATTTAAAATAAATGACACTTATTACTCAAACGAAGTATCGCAGTCCAATCTTATGAAGTAAGACGAGTAGCGGTTGGACAGAAACGATGAAACACCCTGAACTTAAATTCGACAAAAGCCATTACCCACGTCGCAAATATTTCACTTACAAAGTGTGTAGCATTAATTTCAATCTAGCGCCATACTTAAAATATATATTGTACGTTATATTTATCACTTATTCCATTATTTTATAAAAGTTAAACGATTTCTTAATATAAATTCGCTTTGTCATTGAGTCGTCTAATTACAAAAGTCGCTGTATTACAAATGAAATTAAAATCTATGGATTAATACAAGTTAGATTATTTTAAATTTGATTATTATTAAAACGACGTTAAGTTCCTGCATCGAATCTAACATTTTACTTTTTTTTTTTTTAAGTAATCAAATGTAGGACTATTCTGACGCATGTTAAATCGTTTTTATACGCAATGCGTTATTAAATAGACGCAACTTTAGCAACTATTTGAAAAACAGGAAAGAATATATAAAAATATGGTAAAATCATAAAATTATTTTACCGACTTCTTAGTTCAGAAATACACATAATCCGAGCATACGCATATCTCGATGTATACTTAAAAATTGTATTTTTTTACTTGCTACAGGAAGTGTGCAAATGTGCTAATTAAAATAAATTTCAAATTACTTTAAATTATTTGAATGACTTTGTTATTTTGCATTTCCTTTTGTATATTCTTTACCGTGAGATTAAGAAATAATACATAGCATAGAAAAATTTATTTATTTTTGTGAATTTTTTTGCTTTTAATTGGCTTTATTTATTGGTTTATGTATAAAGGTTTTATACGTAAACTTTGTTTATACATATACATTATTGTAATTATGAATAATGCGTGTGTGTGCATTTGTAATATTATTTTTTTAATTATTCAATTACAAGATCTTACCGAGTGTCCTATTTTTATCATTTACATTTATGGATAAATCGAAAAAATTCAATTTAACTTTTTGAGAAAATTTTGTTACAATTTTTTCTCTTCAAATCAAAATATCTTAATCTGTAACTTATAAAGTACTCTATTATTGTTTACTTAACTATCAAAATAAAAACACGTTTGTTTGTCCGTACAATCATGTAAAATTTCATTTAAAATCACGAAAATACAAATCATTTGTTTTATTTGAACTTATAAAAAAAAAAAAAAAAAAAAAAAAAAAAAAAAAAAAAAAAAAAGAACATTACATTTCCATAACTTGAGTAATGAAATTTCTGTAATAGTAAACAGAGTTAAAAATGTTTGCTTTCTCTGGATGTAATTGATTGTCCGTTCTCGGGCAAATTCCTTCGCTTATACCCATCAGAGAATTGCAATGAAAAATTGGACCACCACTGTCGCCCTAAAATTATATTGAAAATAATGCGATTGTTGAAATACACACGTTAAAATATACATACTTTCTATATAAATGGCCAATATTTTATTATACAAATGGCCGACAAATGTCTAAGCTTTAATTATTCAATGGTTAAAGAACTTCAAAATATTAAGAATATTTTTAATTTGAATAATAATAAATAGCAATAATATATCTATGCCTTATATTCGTGTCACTATTCGTGTTACCATTACTTTGAATTCGCAACTACACGATAAGCTTTCGCCTGTGTAATATAAAATACAAGTTCTCGTGTACGCGTGAGAGTACAGTATACGAGTGCAGTATGGGTTCAATTTATATGCATATATAATGATTACTTATGTATCGATACTTACATCTGCTAAAAATGCATAAGGCGTTTCAATACTGCATATATATTTTAAAGGGACACTAGATGGAAAACCTTGGAGCCTAAGGACTAAATTTTCACACTCTTGATTCGATATGACTTTCACGTTCACCGCTTTTAACGTCCTTGGACTGGTACCATTATCCGTTGTGCCCCATCCCACCATTGTAACGTTTAATCCAACGTAAAAAGTATTTGGTTGAAATGCAATAATCGCGGGTACAATGGTTTCGTCTGCGTGTTCCATTAGCTAAAAACAGCTTCACTTATAGTATACTTTAGAATGATGGATAAAATAAGTGTAATACTGCTCATTCGCTTTCATAAATTAATATACAATATATAAAAGAAATTTACTATTATTATGGCAATATCATTGTGCGAGTGTTCCATAACTACTCCGGCATGTGGAGCCCACGTACCAAATGACAACCACCAGAACGGAAGTTTTTTTACACCAGCAAATACATCGTTTGACCCTACAATAACCTGGAATGGTTCATCATCGTCAACGCAATGTTCAGCTGATAAAACGTGTCTGGATGAAATAAGGACTCCGGTACATATAATAATGTCATCTGGATCTGTGATATTAGGTTCAGTGCTTGCGATACATACGACGGAGGGAAATTCGCCCTCTGCTGCATTTCTAACAGTCGTACCAAGTAATGCTTTCGTGCACGCAAAATAATACTGGTTACCTAACCAATAATCATTTTACTTTAATGTAATCATAATATTACTAAGGTGCTACCATCAATTTATTTAATGGTGGTTCTCTTTGAGTAAGTCAAACAAATTAACGATACTTACAAAATATCAGTGATGTAATCAGAAAAAGAAAAACATTACGCTGCATATGGAAAATACCTAACTTATACGATTCCGTTAATAAGGGTATGACGCTCTTACTTAAATTTTTTAAATTTTTCAAAATGAAATTTTCATGCATTTTACCACTATTATTCGAGAATTTAATAAAAATCATCACAAAAAAATCATTTTATACTCAATGTGAATGTAGATTATTTAATAGATAATAAAACTTATAGTTATCGTACACTTAAATTTTATGTTTGTATTTAGTTATAATGTACTACAAAAATATAGATAAATACGTTGAAATAGCGTAGTAAAAATAAAATAGAGTTCTTTTAATGATTTTGCGTTTATCGTTGACAAAATAAAGAAACGAAAAGCAGCGAATGTCAAATAATACATCACCTACTTTTATAAACTGTTGCGTAAAATGGTGATTTTAAGTGGATTGTCGCTTGCCATCACAGATTTAATAAAAAATTGTTCCGTATTAGAGCGATAGCAGACGATCGATAATTAAATTAAATCCAATGAATTTAAATTTAAAATTTATTTTTTAATCAAAATCCAAATGAATTTGTCATTTATATTGCATTGTTAAACCTTTGCTATAAATAATACAGATACTCGTATTTTGTATGTACCTAGCAAAGTCTAAATTTTTTGTTTCATTATTTAACAACAACTTGTCATTGTGTATTAAGTCAATATAATATCAACGTAACATGTACATTACGAAGGTAACTATTAAATTAAAAAATTTTTTTTATCTACATTTATGAGTAAGTATTATGAAGTAAGTATACATTATTTTTATTTCGATTTTTATATTATTTACGTAATAATAATAATAATGGCTTATCACCCTTTAAACGCGATAACGTAGTTTTCAAAGCAGTTTTTACAAACATTAAAAATACTTTGAATAATTTCATAACGTACTTTTCAAATTATCAAATTAATTCAAATTCAATTTTTCATCGTTGTAAAACTACGTTTTGATAACGTAGTTTTCAAACTGTTTTTTTACAAACATCAAAAATACGGATAATGGCTTCTTGAAAGTTTTCATCAAACCTTAAGACTATTCGTAACATTAGGATTTGTATTTAATGGATACTTTTCTTAAAATGTGATACACAACTGAATTCTGTCACTACTTATCATCCTTCATGCAATATTTATATACTAAACATTTATTATAATCATAATTACTTTTAATTAATGATGCTACTCTGAAGGTTTTGCCCAGTCGATAGATACATCCGAGAATAACGACTAGTTGCAACAAATGTTCGAAATTCCTATGCAGTGAAAGAAAACCATTTAAGAGATTTCTATTTTACATGTATTTACGATTATATATTATGAAAATAATGAAAACATACTTCTCATGTGTTACGTACTCTTTATAAGAAATAATAAATCTTTTATCTAAGCATACCGAAACTGCGACACCTTCGTAGGTCCGCTATTAATTTTCATTCTCACATACGTAAGAAATCTTATATTAAAAAGTCGTTAACGCGTTTACTTCTCCATTCTGGCATGATATAATAAGGTGTAATTAATAAATAGAACATTAATAAGGTCAGAAATGTGACCTTAAGTACTCCAAAAAGCACCTGCCGCCTCATCAGTACTACGTTGAATGGGCAGGTAAATTTCGATCATGACGAATCTAGCGGTTATTTATCCAAAATTTTGTGCGAATTAGCGTACGTAACAACTAGCAACGAAGAGAAACAACGTAATCAAAGAAAAGACATATGCGTATATATGTCCTTATAAGTTGACGTAATTTCGCCTCTATTGCTCGTATTTTTTTCAAATTTTAAATCAGTACAGCTGCATAGCCATGTAATTTTAGCTTTTAATAGCTATTTAATAAATGATTACAACGAGTGAATACCATCCTCTGATCATCTTTCATTTCCTTGTTTATTAGTAAGGTGTATAAGTATTTTATTAAGAATGTGTTTTTTATTATTCAGCCGAAGACGCTGCAAACGAATATAGTTCGAAATTTGTCCGCTAGGTGTTATCAAATTAGCCTCGTTTCTCTAATATTGAATAGGTGACGGCGATATTCCCTTTCATGTCTTATACTAATAGTATCAAATTATTCGGAATACGTTGGTTCGTTAACTTCATACTCGTATTTAGCGTGTAGTACGGCAAAAACATGAAAAAAGTACCGCGTAATGATGAGTTAAAATAAAAAAAACTTGTAATGTATTTTTAAATAATTTCAAAGGCACTTCCGCCTGTATAATTATTTCATGGTGTATAATACATGTTGAAAGTAAAACACTTAAAAGGTAAAGGATAATCCACTTACGTTAAAATTTAATTAATAAGCCAAATTTAAATTATACGGGTATTCTTATTTTAGATTTCACAATCAGTTTTAAATATATATTTTTAACGAAGCATGACAATCTTAGTAAGATTTGAATATTATAATTAAAGTTTTTGTTTGCAGAATTATAAACAAAATAAATATCAATGGAAATATTTAAAATAAACAAATCTCGTTTGATAATAAATCATGAAAAAGTATTTTTACTGATTTTTGATGGATGAGAAAAACAATATCATAAAAAATGCAACCGCTATCGATATTTTGTTGTTCGAAGAATGACAATAATAAAATCTTACATTTTTGCTCAAAGAGAGCCTTGTACTGGACATTTGCTATTCTCAGACTTTTATTAATTTTTTTTCCACAGACTGGATATATTCATCCAGATGAATTTTTCCAATTTATAGAGGTAGCTGCAGGTAAAAACTAATCTTTTTATTTTACTTGTATTTATATATAGGAAAATATTCAAAATATGTATAAATTGTATTTATCATAGGTGACAGTTTTGATATTGACGTTTATAAACCTTGGGAATTCAATATAACATTTCCTGTGAGAAGTTCTTTGTTTCCTCAATTATGCGTCAGAATTCCTTATTTCATACTTGGAGGTCTCAATCCTTATTGCGAACACTTTCTTGGCTTTTCATTAAGGACTCCTTACTTTCTTATACTATTCCCACGTCTCATGATGACTATTTTGTCATTCTCTTCAGATTATTGTTTATATAAAATTTGTTTAATATTTCGTCAACCTTACATCGATAGATTAACAATTTTTTCAAGCTCTTATGTCATATTAATATATTCTACTCGTACATTTTCTAATTCCATTGAAATGATATTAACGTCGATCTTATTATATCATGTTTCACGTTGTATCGAATTTTCAAATAAGGTTAGTACTTACATGATATTATTTTTACCTAACTTAATCAACGATAAAAAAAATTGTCAAGTAGTCATAATTTTTCAAGTAATTTGATCAGTTTATATTCTATATTTATCTCTTTAAAAATCATAATCATTCATCTAAAACATTGTGAATTTGCAAATTTGTCTTTTCAGATTGTGCTTCAAAGCGATTATCTTGCAGATAAATATTATAGAGCAAAAAGCGGTGTGGAACGTACTAAAATTTATAAACTTCGTATGTCCTTACCACCGCACTCTTTAAATGATTGTCTTTTACTTGCAACAATTACAGTATTTGGCATTTTCAATAGACCAACTTTTATAGCATTTGCATTTGCTCCAATATTTTTTTGGCTACATAGAGGACTCGGATCAAAAACTGTTGGATTTTTAGATTTCCATATAAGGATGTTTACATTTATTTGTTTTGGAATTCCAATGGTTATTGGATTAATTCTTTATGATAGTTTATACTTTGGATATTTAACCATGGCTGAAATTGGAAAATTTGAAATCAGTATTAATAATTTTGTTGTCACTCCTTTTAATTTTTTGAAATATAATTCAATTACAGACAACCTCAAGAATCATGGGATTCATCCTCGTTTTTTGCATTTGATTGTGAATGTACCTCTACTTTTTAATGTCCTTGGAGTTATAGGTATCGTTACTTTTGGAAGAATGCTAAATAGGTAATGCTATTTTATTACTCTCTAACTGTACATCTTGTTAGATTTATTCTCACGCTAATTTTCAGTGGCTTAAGAGGTAGATGGCTGGAATTACCACGTATACAAAGTATTGAAAGTTTAATGGTAGCATCTTTTGTAATTCCTATTGCAATGTTGTCTATTTTTCCTCATCAAGAGCCAAGATTTATTATACCTGTATTTTTACCATTGGTCTTTTTATTTGCTCATTGGATTCAAAATTCATCTAATATTGGTATAGTGAACATTGCTAATAGTAAAAAGATAAATAACAAACCAAGAAAAAAAAACAAAATTGGACTGAAAGGCGTTTGGTATATTTGTAATATTATTTTAACATTATTCTATGGTTTTATACATCAAGGTGGTGTTTTGCCTTTGGCATTTCATTTATCTAAAGAATTGAAAGCAAAACCTCACCTTATGCACATTCACTACTTTAGTTCGCACATTTATCCATTACCTACTGGGCTTCTTCATTTGAGAAATACAAAAAAATCATATACAAGTAATTCAGGACACAAGTATATACTTACCAAAGATTTTCATATGCATGAGTTAGGCTCAAAAAATGTGCATTCTATATATAACAGCATTACAACGACTATTAAGAAATGTGAAAATAATTTACTCGCTAAGCGAACTCCTTACAGACTATATTATGCTCTACCATTCAGTTTCTACAATGAATTTGCAAAGTATGTATTAAATAATGAAACTAATTCTTTCAAATTCAGTCTAATCAAATCAATTTATCCACATCTATCAATGGAAAAACTTCCATTATCTAATATTTCTTGGAATTGCCTGAGCTTAAATACGTCAGAAAATTGCACACTCAATTTTGCAGAAAACTTCTCGGATAATGTTCTAAAATATTTGAGACAATTTACCTTGGTGCTGCTACAAATTGAATACACAAACAAAAGATAATTTTAAATTTATATATAATGAAGAGTCAAAGAGTCGAAAACACTTTTTTATGAATTTTTACAGATAAACTACTATAGATATTAGCGATAAAGTTTATTTTGTCTAAAATTTAAGTCAACTTAGTAACTGCATATATTTAACCATATTAAAAAACTCGATAATACCTACTGTAAAAAGCAAATAAAGTTTTTTTTATAGTTTCTGAACTTTCATCGATCAATTACTTAGAAATAATATGCTAAGTAATGAGCATTTTTTATCTTAAATTTATTACGATTAACTGGACGTTGCATTTTTTGCAAAAGTTTATTATTTAACTGGTCTTTCAAATATCCTTAACACAAATTGATCATTCATTCAGAATGACGTGACACTTTAATAAAGTGTACTTATAAAAAAATCTAACTATACAAATTGTAAATATATTAAGTTTGAATGTAAATAATACAAGATAAGATGGAAAATAATTATTAAATAATTTGTATATAGAAAATTTATTTTCTTCTGTGATTATAAATAAATAAACAATTTGTTTTGATATTATAAATTTAAAATATTAAAATATCAAAACCATTCTTTTATTTTGATTCAAATTTATGCAAATAGTTATTTTAATCAACAATTAATTTTATTCGTGTATTTCATTGTTTAATATTAAATGTATAATAATATTTGTATTTGTGAATAATTTTGCACTTTGAGATCAATTGTAAGTTTAAAATATGCTTGAATAAATTTGAAACGAGATATAATAGTATTAATAATATCTATACAAAATTACAGTAACATTCATGATTAATTGATTGCGTTCATCCCTAGTGTATTGTGCTATTGTATTATATTGTATTATGTAACATGTCCCTTTGAGGAACAAACGTAAACAGTAAATACAACATTTTACAATATGTTTGATTGGTTGATAATTTTTAAATACATACTTTTTGCAAATTAATTGCAAAAGTATATGTATCATCTGCAATTGTGATTCTAAACAAATGTTTTTTTATTATAAGAACGTGCGCAAATAATGCAAAAACAAGTATTAAAAATTACTTTTATTTATTGAATAGTTTCCTAATTTAATTTAGTATTTAATTAATGCAATAGTAGCTTGTATAAATAAAATTTAGTTTTTTATATATAAAAATACTTTTTACCAAATATAACAGCTTATCCATATTTTATATATTTTTTGTTAATACTTAAATACTTTTGCGCATTGAATCTTGAGAGATTTTGTTGTTATTAAAGAATTAGCCTTAACTAGAGCTTTCAGCACTGTTTGAATATGTCCATGGTAAATCAGCATTGAATTTGTTTTGATGGACGGCATTTCGCGCTGGATAAAGTCGCTATAAGAAAATTAAAAATTTTTTTAAAACCTTTACATTTTGTGAAAAAGTAGGTAAATATAAAAAAATATCCAAACTTGAACATGTTTTAAAAATTAGTAATTAAAATTAAAATAATGTTAAATTAATACAAATAAAAATTAAATTAAAACTTTAACTATTAAACATAATTCGTAATAAATCCTGTAAATTATTCTATAAATTTTTTTTTATTATATTTTAAAATACTAATTGTACAATTACCTCAGTCACAGTTTACCTTTTTAATGACTCATATGTGAAAAGAAAATAAAAATTTCAAAATCATTCTTAAGTACGTAGGTTCAAACTTATAATATTTTCATTTGAAATAGAATTAATTTTTAAAAAATGATAGAATTATCTACACATCTCACGAGTATATAAATTTTAATAAAAAATACAGCCCGATATAAGATATAATATAATGTAGATATATTTAAGAACAGCAAAGAAAAGAAAAATACTTACTGGATTGTCTATATAAGCTTCACAACTGTAACACCATACCGACATATCACTGAAACTAAGAGTCAAAGGATGCTGAGTCGAGTCTCTGTGCTGCAGTGCATGTTGATTAATACTTCGAGCACAATGAACTGTGTAGCATTGAAGACATATCCAATTTTCAATAGAGCTTTCACACTCAAGGCATGGGCTGTTAACATTAATACCAGTTTTTGGGATATCGGACACCGAGTTTAAATGTGGACAGTCATTCAGGGGTATAATAGCAAACATTTCTTCGTCCACCAGTGCCTAAAAATAAGATCATCTTAAAAACATTAAGGTTTGTATATATATTTTTATATATATTTAACAATATTTAAACAAAACCTGCAAATTATCTTGAAGATAGTGAAGCAAAGTAGATTTGGTAGAATCTTGAGAAGTACTTGGTTGATTAATGTCGCTACTGCTTACCGAAGCTTCGTCCGGTTTACTTGAGTCGCTTGATTTGTTTTCGTTGGAATGGACGGACTCTTTGATCTTCATGTTTTTTAGATCGATTTCCAGTTGAAGAACTTTGTCGATAGACTGCTGTTGATGATTTTCGTCTTCCTCTTGTTTTTCTTCTTTCTCGAAGTTTCCGTTGAACGGGAAGTTTGGGAAATTGTCAGAACTCAAACGCGTGGTTGGTTTGGGTCGGGGTACTTTAGCCTGCGGAAGGATGTTTTCCTGCGGTAATGACTTCTGGAATACTAAATTCGGCCAGTACTGCTTGTGCGTTTGAAGAACATTTTTTATAGTCGTAACGGCGCTTGGACAGGCGACTTGATTAGCCTCCAGAGAAACCAATGGATCGCCTAAAAGTGTCTTCGTACACATTATCATTGCGTTAGCGATCGAATTCACATTGTATCCTCCTTCAAGGGTAAGAATCACACGTCCGTTCGCTAAGGACGACAACCAGTGTGTCATGTGACCGTACATTTCAGGACTGACTTTGTAACCTGTAAATTTGGAAATTAAAAATACAAACAGCAGTGACAAATGTATTTTTACCACATTCGTTTTATAAATATATTTTTTATTAATAATTTATTATACAAAATATTATATTGCAATTGATAATTTATCAATACCCAACTATTCTTAATTAAATTATATCTTTTATTGAAGTTCTTTACTGCCTTCGACATTTGTCTTTAGTGTTAAATATTTGTTTTTAAATATGCAAAAAATTATACACGACATTCTACCAGTAATAGAAAAAAATAATAATCTTGTTGTACGCGTTTCTTAATTAAATTTTTAAATAAGTTCATGAAACTTCATTCAAATAAAACTCATTCGGTTCATTTTTGTCACAATTTAAACATTCCAACTTACCATACTTTTAGTAATAATTGTTTTAACATTTAAACGTAAATATTGCGATTACACAGATATAAATTTTAGTTATTTTACTACTTTTGGGTCAATACTAGTTATTTTTTTCTTTAAGTGTATCAAAATACTTTTGTATTTGGAAAACTCTGAATTAAAATTACTTTTATTTATAAAGGTAATTTTTATTTAAAAAAAAAAGACAAATTTTGAAAAATATTTTGACTTCAATATTTTATGCAATACAATGATAATAGTCTGCGGATAAAGTAGAACTCGCTCTTGAAATAACACATCTATCTACAAATAAAATTGAAGGGAAATAATAATTAAAAAAGAACATTTATTATCAATTCAGTCAGTTAGTTTGATCATGTCATCTTTGTCAAAATCGACGTTTTTTTATTTAAATTAATGGAAAACTTAAGTAATTAAATTAAGTTATATTATTTTTAAAATAAAATTATTTAAAATAAAATAAAGTTACCTCCTAATGGATCTGCAATACAAGCGTCAAAGCCTGCTGAGACTAGAATTAATTCAGGATTGTATTGATAAGCTATTGGCATTACTATTTGCTGAAAAGCTGCAACATATTCAGCGTCACCCATTCCCTTCTATACAGTCATTAAAACTTAAACATCATTTTAAAAATACATAATAAATTTAAAAATTGAATAGTACATACCTTATTCCAAGGAATATTTACATTATAGCCTTCACCTTCATCAGAGCCAACTACTGAATAATCAGCTAATTTAGAACGTGGAAAAAACTGTCCATCGTCATAACGATGTATAGATATATATAAAATTGTTGAATCCTTTTCTAAAATAGATTGAGTACCGTTTCCATGATGAATATCCCAATCAACTATTAAAACTCTGAAATAATAAACAACACAAAATCTACATGTATGCTATTACTAAAATTTTGTTGAAAAATTTAATCATTTCTATGAAAGAATTTAACTAATATTGCTTTTTATGTTAAATGGCATTTCATTATCATTTTCAAGATACAATATAATACAAAATATGAATTATAATCAAATTGTAATTGAAATCCTTTAATCAAAGTAATAGAAATTATTAAACTTTGTTTAGCTTTATTATTTTCTTCGTAGAAATTTCAATTTTTTGTTATTTTCTCAATGTACACGATTTTAAAATGTTTTATTTAGAAAAACTGTTCTGAAAGTTATTACTACACGTCGATATTTGTAAAGACGTTTCAATATGTAAAAATAAAATTATTACTTTTCGGTTATAAAATCAGTTATAAAATCATTTAATTTTTAATTTATTTTACAGCATCACTCTACATCTCTATGTAACACATCAAATATAATATTTTAATTTCCAATACAAACATTTTACCTTTTTAAATTATAAGTTGAAACAGCATATTTAGCAGCAATAGCAACATTATTAAAAATGCAAAAGCCACACGCTGCACTTTTTTCAGCATGATGACCAGGAGGCCTTACGATAGCTATTCCGCTTTGACTTTCTCCATTCAAAACACTATCAACAACTTGTACTAATGAACCAGCTGAAATTCTAGCACAGTTCCAAGTTTCAGGGTGTAAATATACAGAGTTGAAACCCGAAGATACTTTTGCCAAATCTTTTAAGTTACTTTGGGCGGTTCTTTTAATATTATCAATGTAATCTTGTGAATGCGCCAACAAAATTTCCTCTTCACTTGCAATTCTTCCCTTGAATAATTTTAATCTTTATTAATTCTAAATTTTCTTAAAAATGTATTTAATACAATAAAGATAAACAAAAAAACTTACCCCTAAAACAAAACATCGCTTAAGTAAATTATATTCCTTGTGTTTGTTAAAAATGCTTGAAATTCTACTTGGTTTTTCAGGATGAAATTCATCTTCTACATTACAATGCTTTAGCATTCTATCATCATAAACAATACATACTTTGTTTGGAGACTTATTAAGATTTGTACCTAGAACAATTGAAAATTTAAAATCAGTATTACAATAGATAGGTACATACATAAAAATTTATATACAATTTGTACAAAAAATTTACGCACAAACATAAAATTCTTTTTGCAGAAAGCTATTAATAATCAATATAAATTGATAATCAAATTATTGTTAAAATAAATGAATAACTTAAATATTTTAGAATGTGAAATTATCAATATGTAAAATAAACTTGTACTTTTAAAAAATTTTAATTCTAATAATAAAATGTATATTATTCTAAATAAAAGTTATTTTTATTGGTTTAAAGATAGATTCTGATTTAAAATAAATATCATAGCTATAGATTATCATATGTAAAATACTTTTCAAAGATGAAAACAAAGTTACTTTGTATGATAAAATCCAGTTCCGTGTTTATCCTACATAATTCTTCTTTACTTTGCACTGGGTAGCAGTTTCGAGTTTCATAAATACTTGAATTTGTATCTACACCTCTGTCAAAAGTATTTCATATATATTTACATTGTTAAATAATTCTTTTAATGAAATATTTATATCATACTTAAAATCGACGGTAGGTAAATGATTCTCTGGTTTAGAGTCAGATATATTGTTAATATTATAGGAATCTTGATATTGAAAACATTTCCAATATGATTTATGTGAATAAATCACGTTTAATATGGTATCTTGAATGCTACGCAAAGAAAAAAGTGTTAAAATACATTTTGATACTACTTTCATGTTAATAATTAACCTTTTACAGGGTGGTGCCAAAGATTGTATCATAGGACAAGGATCTCCCAAAAGAGTTTTTAAAGTAAGAGCTGCACTTTCTGCTAATGATCGGAGGCAATAACCTCCCTAAGAAAATAAAAAATATATAATAATAAATAAATATACAAGATTATATCCACATAATTTAAAAAATTTGATAACTTTACATACTTCTAAAACTACTGCAACTTTTCCAGATGCGAGACAAAGAAGCGAGGACAACAAATGACTGTAACAGGCAGGAGTTACATTCATCAAACCCTACAAATTAAAATATATAGTTTTATTGACTCAACATAACATATAACCATATTAACAAAACAGTTAATATATTTTTATGAATGTTGTTTTCGTAATAAAATTAAAAATACGTTTTATAGATTATTCATAAAAAATTTCATCTTTTAAAATTCATATTGAAATATCGCACACCTTTAGTAAAAAGCACAAATTTAATAAGAGTAGTATATATATTTCATTAAAATTGATATCCTTTCAAACAGTTTCAACATAAAAATGAAAACTTGATTAAAAATAAAAATTAGATATTTTTAGATAGTTTTAGTATAATATGTCGGTAAATTACAGTAATGTATAGAAAATACATACATAATTCACTAATGTAGTCTTTAAAATTTAATTATATTTTTTATATGAAAAATGTAGAGATTTCGTCTTTTTACATCTACATAAATACTACTTTTATAAAGCTGAGATGTAGCTTAATGCACAACCTTTTCATCGCCAAAAGCCGAATCAAATCCAGAAGATACAATAATAAGATCAGGACAAAACTAGAGTAAGAAAATATAAAAAAATTAATAAAAATACATTTCATTACCTCTGGACAACCAAGAGCTGCATCATAACCAGCTGAGACTATGATGAGATCCGGTTGAAACTAGAAATATTTGTATATCCTTAAATTTGTTATTTTGTATTTAATTTAACATTAATGTATTTAAGAAATTTACTTACTTCATAAGCCATTGGAAGTAAGACTTGTTGAAATATCGCAATGTAATCGGCATTCGTCATACCAATTGTATTAAGGGGTACATTAAAATTAAATCCTTCACCAGATTTTTCTCCAATATAATGATAATTTGATTCTTTTAAATTGGGCCAAAATTTTCCATTTTCATAACGGTGAATAGAAAAATATACGACTCTAGGAGTTAAGAAAAAAAATGTTATTAATATTAAACAAAAAGAAAAATACTTTAATTCAAATATTTACCTCGGATCATTATAAAACATTCTTTGAGTTGCTTGCCCATGATGGACATCCCAATCAACAATCAAAATTTTTTTGGCTAAATTATTCCTTAATACTACCTCAGCTGCTATAGCTACATTGTTAAAGAAACAATAGCCGCAATATTCTGTTTTCATTGCATGATGACCTGGTGGTCTGAAAGTAAATCACAATTTTTACATTTATTAAGTGGTATTATTTTTTCTTATTACTGCACAATTTTTACATAAACTTAATTTGATCAAGAAAAATTTTATTTTGATGTATGTTTTCCATTCCGTATTTGAAGATTTTAAAGATTTCATATTTATTTAGTAGCATCGCTTTTACTGTATGTACATAGGACACTTTTTTATTGATATTTAAATTAAAAAAAAACATTATAAATAAATAAAATAGTTTTTTAATTCAATGAACAAATAATAATGTATAAAAAAAGGCAAAATTAATCAATGCATTAAATATATTCTGTAAAATTATATATAAATATATTTCTTGTATATTTTTATGACAGATATAACATCTAATATTTGTAAAATTGATGTTGATTTTCAACAAATTAGAAAAGAATAAATTTGGTTAATAAATCTCTTATGTAGAACAATTCAAAAAATAAATAATTACAAATCAGAATAAAAAGCTCGTGAATTTATCTGTAAATTATAGTGAATTCATTATCTCTGAAGACAGGAAAATTTATAAAAAAAATTTATAGCATAATTTAAAATTTCGTTCATTATAATAAAATTAATTTTAACAAATCTATGCTTTTGAAATTATTACTTTATAAGTATTATTTAATAATATAGTTTTAACACGTATCAATGTATTGTAAAATTATTGTAAAGGATATCATTTATTGTAACTAAAGATTTACCTAATTATTGCCATTCCATTTTGAATGTTTCCTTTACAAATATTTTCAATTAAATTAATTGTCGATCCTGTAGCAAGTAGAGACAACCGAAATGTGGCCTAAGGTAAAAGCAAAATTGAAATAATACAAATTAGATTAAACTAAAACAAAATGTATACAATTTTTTAATAATAATGTAAATAAAATAAAAACCATCGTTTCAAAAGATAGTATTGCAAATAACTTACAGGATGAAAATAGATTGCATCGTAGTTTGAAGCAAGTTTTTCCAACTTTAATACATCATTGCAGTTTTGAAAAGATTTTAATAATTCTATATGTGCTGGAGTGTGTTTTAAAAGAATTTCATTATATTCAGCACTCCGAGATGGAATATATTTACAGCGTTTGATCAATTCAAGTTCTTCACATCTTTTAAAAATTCTAGTAAATCGTTCTGGGCACTCTGGGTAATTACTATCCCATAAACACTGATGCTCAGCCATAGAGTGATCATAAACAACACCTGTATCTTTACGAATCATGTTTTTAGCATCAATAACTTTCTGATATATATCTCGTATAACAGTGGAGTTATTTTTCTTCCCCAAAGCCTTCTTACGCTGAGCAGCTTCTCGTTTAGCAGCCAAAAGAGCTGCAGATGGTTTTGCCTGTGAAGCAGTATGTATTTCAATAGATATTTTCTTAGCCAAAGATACTTTTTGATCGATTATATAATGTAAGAGTGCGATAAGGTAAAGTGATAAGATAAAACTGATAAGTGTTTCTATCATTGAATAAATAAATTTCAAAAGTTACACTTGATTTGAAAACGCTTTTATCACATTTATAAGGAAAAGACTTTATTGCGTTATCATATTGAGAATTTATATGCATTCATAAATAATTTAAATACCTATCGTTTAACTTAAAAAGAAATTCATAAACTTTCTGTGCATTTGAAACGTTTTTTTCTTTTACAAATATGATAATAAAAAAAAAAAATTAATTAATTAAAAACTAACGTTAGAATATTTGCCATTCAAAAATCTAGACTAAAAATTATAAATGTGATTTTCTTATTTATACAGAAGCTAACAACTTCTTTATGGTTTATCAAATAAAGAAAAAGATTGAAATATTATAATTATTATAAATGATAACACTATATCACTTGCTTTATTATGATAAGACATTTGCTTTCTGACACTTGGTTCACACACACTTGCTTTTTAAAATAATGAATGAAATTATAAAAGATAAGTAAATTTCAGTTATATTCAAAAACAAAGAAAACACTATGCAAAGATTAGAATCTAACTAAAGATCAAGACAAATAATTTTACTTGCGATAGTAGTTAATACAAAGTTATCAAATACAAAAGTAAAAAATTACATTCATCACTTTTGTCGAGTTTTCGTTGATAGTGTTGTTAATATTCTTTGTCATTACTGACATAGTTGTCAATTCATTATTCGACTTAATTTGCCTAGAACACTCGATTTCTTTTATCAATTGAATTTCGGTCTCTGCCAATTGCCTAGCAGCACTGATGAGATCGGTTTGCTTATTTAAATCCGACTAGTAAAAATGAAAAAAAATATTAAAAATTATGATTTAATTTATAAAATGTGCAAATAAAATAAAAAGCATAAAAATAAAAAATAAATAATAAACATGTAAATAAGCCAAGTCAGTTCAAAATAAAATTGAATCTAATAAAATAGTAATCTTGTATATAAACTAAAATATAAACAACAATAAAAAGTAAATGAGTCAAATCCAGTATATAAAAACACAAGTGTAGGTGATACTAAAAGTGAAACCCAGCCATATTTAGAAACAAGCTGCTATGTTAATGAATATCCCTTCCCTTTTTTCTATAATGCTGTTCCAAACATTTTATTCAACTAATACAGTCATCTACATACATTTTAATAATTACAATTTTCAAAGAATTATTTGCTATGAAATAAATTTGCTTAACTAAACACAGATAAAATGTATTTAACTTCAAACATTACCATTAACTTTAAAAAAGTTCTTTTATTTAAAAAAAAAAATTGAATCCAAGTAAGTATACTTTAAGTAAAATATTAAATAATTTGCACTGATACGCATAAATTTATTTTCAAATGAAATTTTATAGATTTATCTATTTTGTGATTTATAATTACCATTTTTAAATATGTCGGGATTTTTCCTTTTAATTAGAACCAAATTGAAGGTAATTTGTCAAAAAAATCTAAAGATATTTTGGTTCGATTCTTTTTCCCATAATAAATTCAAATTTTAACTTTTATTGGATATAATGCATTGTGTTTTTTTATTGTGAAAATTTATAGATTAATGCAGTTTTAAATTAATTTTTTCACAAATTAATTTAATTAACAATTTAATTATAATTTAATTATAAATTTAATTATAGATACACAAAATTTTTAAATTTAATTCGTTGAAAAGTTTGGGTCAAATAGTAGATGCTCTGAACATATGCACTTAATATGGGTTATTTTCGATTAGGCTATTCTACAATAACGTACAATTATAATTATGCATAGGCACATACGTACCTGCATGCACACGCAAAATGCATCCTAAGCATTTCATTGTACGGAGTTAAAAATATTTATGAATATCGCTGTTTATCGAATTTCGATGTAAAATCATAATAACACCATTTGAACACAGCAAACTATTTTAATAATTTTATTATACGCGAATGAGTAGAAAACGTATAGATAAATAATATGCAATAAATCGATACCGCGTACGCAGTAGAATTCAACATTTAATACGTTCTGATTGGTTGATTAGCATTTTCAATCGAAGCATATTAAATAAAAACACAATTACACTTGACTCTACTACCTAATACAACGGGAGAACACCGATTAATCATCATAACGTATACAGATATTTATCTACTTTTTTCTGCTTTATTCACTAATGAATTGAATATTAAATATCTTAGCCTTTATGAAATGCGCTTTTTCGTTAAACTGCAGTTTCCGTTCTGTCCGTTCCCTATTCCAAGCTATATTTCGCATTTATCGGTGTAACTGTACTCCTGTCGAGTTTTAATGATGCATGCGAACTAGGAATATCGATCAGTGATTGTTCGCAATCTGGGATCTACTTTAGGAAAACCCACAGGCAAATAAGAAAAAAAAGTTCTACAAAATCTTCGAATGAATGACACATTCGGTTACAAATTTTTACGATAAAAAAAAAAAATCAGTAACTTTAACAAATAATTGCATTGTAGAATCTTATTAATCGTGTTAAATGAAATATTTATTTTGATATGTTTTTAAATTGCCACGTGCATAATATTTCATGAATTTATCACAGAAGTCACGTAAATGACAGTACAGAAGAAAAATTAATCGGAGGATTTAACTTAAATCCGCCGTTTCTATCGCACGTTTTTTACATTTATTAGTCGCCTTCCTTTCCTTGAAGCAAACGATAGCATGTAACTCTCTGTTATGAAGTTAACGCTCGTGATTATTTACAAACGATTCTGATTTGATATTTTCTCTCGGATATATTATGGGTTAATTTAAACATGTGATAAATAAGAAATCGATGAATGCAAATTTTCAATATTAGTAACTAAATCCTGATCGATCACTCCCCGGTACAAAAGAACTTGATCCCTTTAAGTGAAATTTACCTGCTTACACGATTTATTTATTATATCTAACCTGTCTGTCCTTTTGGACTAATTAATATTTAATTTTACAGCTTAATTTTTAAGTAGCAATAGTACGCGAAGGCTTAATTTTTTTGTTTTAAATTTACCATAGATTCTGAATAATTTAAATGCATTTAAGATACATCATTTATCATTAAAAAGTCCCGTTTGTAGATTATAAATGAACAATTAAAATGATATTTAAAATTTCTTTTGTTTTATTTTTAATTATGTCGAGCGAATGAATTGTTGTGAACTTTGTGAATTGTGAGACATTTAAACGTATCCTTGGAGAAGTACAGAAGAACGTAAATCTATTCCTACTATTTGTGTATGCAATTATGCTGAATTATAATATCGTGTGATACTTGAGCTAAGCTTTAACAGCTGTAACTGCTTGTCAATATTTAAATACCGCGCTCTCGATTAACGTTCCGGCGTTCACGTTCCGATCGTTAATTCCCGATGACGATTGTCATTCCTACATGAGAACCAATCAAATATCTCGGTGTAACGTTCGTTAAATTTTAAAAATTTGTATGTCATTCGTGTGGAATGAAAAGAAAATCGAAAGAGGGGATACGAGAAAGAAGAAAGACATCGCGGACAAAGCAAAGAGAAAGATAACGCTATATCAATCAAAACGTTTTGGCATTTAAAAAGCATTATTTGGTACTTCACACGATTGTTTTTCTAAGGAAAATTTGGATTTTTACAGTTAATTTGACGTTAACTATAAATCTTTCGAGGCAATCGCGGTAACATTCAATCACAAAAGGGTCTATTGAGTCACTTGTGTGCTCAGTTTTCCGACACTTATAACGTTTATGTGAATACAAAAAACTTCAAGATAAATGATTAGCACTTGTCTGTTAAATTGCCTGATCTTTTTCACGCGTTTACAGTGATAACATTATTGATTTAAAAAAATGACATTTAGTGCAAATCTTTTTTGTATAATTTTTTGTTTATAATTAAGGTGTTTGATACTTGGAGAATGTATGTAAAAGAATTATTTTAATTGTGTTTTTTCTTTTTTGTTTTTTTTATCAATTTTACATTATTTTCATTTTGTTCAAATATATTTTAAAGTTTTTAATTTGAAAATAATCGATGTTATTTTTTCGGACACGCGTTAATTATTAGATATTATTATAAAAAATTATTATCCAGTAAAGGCTTAGCACTGCGTATTTAGTGAAATTTCAAGACTTGAAAATATGTAATTAAATATTTTTTCTTTTATTTTTACTTCATGTATACCATAACAAAAAAGCTTTTTAAAGATTGTTAATTATTTCTTAATTAGCATCTTACTACATCTTATTAGTAAAGTTATTTTATTTTCTGAATGTCTATTGTGTAATGTTATGTTTATTTTTATTATAACTCGTAATTTGAGTGTATACATTTGAATAAAATAAATTATTATTGAAAATCAGTGTTTCAGTACTTGGATCATAATAAAATGATGAAAGGAAAAGAAAATAACTATCATATTCATGAAAATCAATCAAAAGCAGAAGAATCAAAAAATGCTAAAAAGTCAAATGAACTTATGCCCCCGCCAAAATTACCAGTAATATCAAAGTCTACAGAAACAGCAAGTGTACAAAAGTCAGAGAGTAATAATGACAAAAAAGAAATTGCCAAACCATCGGAAACTAAAGTAGACAATAAAACCAACAAAAAAAAACAATGGGCTATATCAGACTTTGACATTGGCAGACCTTTAGGAAAAGGAAAATTTGGGAATGTTTATTTGGCAAGAGAAAAAAGATCTAAATTTATTATAGCAATGAAAGTATTATTTAAGGATCAAATTATTAAGGCAGACATCGAACATCAAGTACGAAGAGAAATTGAGATACAAACTCATTTAAGGTACCATTGTCTGAATTTATATAGAAAATTGGATACATTGTTTTTCTTGTACAAAAAAAAAAAAATAAATAAATAAAAAAACTAATTAAACTAATAGAAATAGTTTCAAATATGTCTTTTAATAAATTTAAGAAAAAATTTTATATTATGTTTTCAGACATCCAAATATATTAAGAATGTACGGATACTTCCATGATGATACAAGGGTTTATTTGATTTTAGAATATGCTCCAAAGGGGGAATTATTTAAAGCACTAAATGCTCAACCAAATAAACGTTTTGATGAAATTAGGTAAATTTATTAAGCTAAATTTTATAAAATTAACGAAACTTTACAGTTTGAACTAAAATCGAATTCGATTTGAACTAATTTCTAACAATTACTTAACACAAAATTTGTTTAACTTCTTAAGCACCTAAACAATTGAGAAATTATTTCTAAAATTATCATTCAATATACTAATTGTCTTCAGAGCAGCAACATATATTTCCCAGTTAGCTGATGCTTTAAAGTATTGTCATACCAGAAAAGTAATTCATAGAGACATTAAACCAGAAAATTTACTTCTTGGTGTGAATGGTGAATTAAAAATGGCTGACTTTGGTTGGTCAGTTCATGCACCTTCCTCACGTAGAGAAACACTATGTGGAACTCTAGATTATTTACCACCAGAAATGGTTAATGGCCATACGCATGATCATACCGTTGATTTGTGGGGAGTTGGTGTTTTACTGTACGAATTTCTTGTCGGACAACCACCCTTTTTGGCTAAAACTTATGACGAAACCTATAATAAGATTAGGAAAGCCAACTACAGATGCCCTGATTATCTTAGTGATGGGGCAAAAAATCTTATTTCTAAGGTTTGCAGAGATATAAATATTCTGAAAAATATTAAAAATAAATTACTTTATTTTATTATTTTTGCAGTTACTTGTTGTAAAGCCAGAGTATAGATTAAGTTTAGATGGTATTTTGCATCATCCTTGGATCGTTAAAAATCGTACAACAGAACCTATGCAGGACAATGTAAAAAGGACTTAAATCATTTCCAGTCATTAATAAATTAGAGTTAATATTTTTAATGCCGAAATGCCCTTAAAGTATAAACCGTTTTTAAATTTGCAATTATTTAAAAATTCTAGGAAAAAAATTATGTCAAAAAAATATTTGAAAATTTAATAAAAACGTGACTTTCGGTAGCTTATTGTTACATGTTTGTATTTTTACAGCAAGTACGAGAATAAATGTAAAAATATTTATTGTTTACATGACCAATCATTTATTTACTTAAAAATAATTTTATACCAACGAATAATAAAATAATTTTTTATACCATGACGTTTGTATTTTTATTCTTACAAGCGTCCTACTTATTAAACGATTCAAAATGTTTCCAAAATTATAATTTTGGATTATTTATTAAAAGTTAAAAAATAAACGAGAAATTCTCATTGTAAGCTATTTTTGAATTGTAACACATTACGAAATTACATTTTCAAGTAAACACATAAACATGTTAGTTGATTTTAAGTTGTAAAAAATTCAAGACCTTATTAAACGTTCTATCGATATGGATAAGGAAACTTTGTTTTACTCGATTCTGAGAATTGAGAATCACTACTCATCCGAATTGTGCATAAATAAATAAAATTCTATAAATAAACCATTTGATTTAACTGAAGCGATTAGGTAAAAGATAAAGTAATCAAATCCTCATTAAGAGCTTTGGAAAAAGAACTATCGCGGAAATCCTTTAAAAAAAAATAGCAAAAACATTCTTTAGTCGCCCGAAACCATAGATTAGAGGTAGACGATTCCAATTCGAATTATAAACGTAAAAATAGGTATAAACTGGTCACGTTATTATATTTTAAAAACAAAGAGATATAAATTTTTATAAAATAGCTCAATGGATGTAAAGAACTCCGATTTTTATATTTACAGGATTTTTAATTGTGCTTATTACGCCTTTGTTATGGAAAGAAATCGGAGAGACAAATTTCAATTGAAGATTGACGTCGAACGCGAAGATAATTATTCGAAGTGGGACTAATCCGTAGAGTTTTTGTAACAGGCGCAAAAGGACCACTTAAGCTTAATTATTTCCAAGAAAATCTCTGATCCAACTTAAAGTGTATAAAAACATTTGTCAAAACCTATTACAAAGTTTAATATATTTGTAAAATGTACCTCTTAAAATAGCCTCCGAATCATTCAAATTATTAAAAAGTCGTCAATGAAGTTGAGCAGCAATTATTCGACGACATGATTAAATATTTTGCCAAAGAAATGCAGAGGCATCGAAAAAGTCATGGGAGGCAGTTATTCTATATATTTAACACCATATTTTTTTAATTGAATAAACGTTGTGAATCAATGGATAAATAAAGTAGTTCTTTTCAAAATTAAATTTGGTATTTATTTTGAAACAGCGCTTACACCGATTATAATTCGTTGAGTTTAAATTAAAAAATATCATCTAGATAATTCGATAGATAGTTCTCCAAAATACTCTGACAACCCGATTTCTGTGTAAATGGAATAAACATTATTGTTGAAACACTATTCGGTCCTTCGTCGTTAAATTACTATAAATCTATTAGCATTTTTTTTAATTTGTAAAATAGATTTTTTTTAATTATTACGATGATATATAATTTTCTTATATTGCGCAATAAAAATTTTTTTTCGTCAGTACTAATAAATTTCTATATTTTTTTTAACTTTTACGTAAAAAAAATTTTTTTTTTCCTTTTTTTTTTAACAATAATGTACTATAGTACGGCAAAACCATTGTCTTGATTTTGTCTTTTAGCGACATTAAAAACTGAAAGGAGATAACTACGAGAATCTGAGTTAATGTAAAAGATCAAACTGTTATTAGAATCTGGCAAAGCCACGGGATCGTGTATTTCAGACTGTGCGTCGCTATTTGTAGAAATACTAGCAATACCAGTACTGCTTGTTCGTAAAAATTCTGCTACCCTTGCTCTCATTTCTTGATCCATCTGCAATTTAAAAATATTGTTTGTATCGGTTGAGGATATTTTCTTCATTCTGAAATTCAGCAACATCAAATGAAATGCCCACCTCTACCTCGACCTGTTCACCAGGTGACACTTTTCTGAAGTGTTGCAGCGGTGAAGTAGTCGAACAATAAAGTCGAAACATAGATGATTCAGACGGATGATCTGCAGCAATCAAGTCTTTCAGTGGAAAAATTTTTTCAACGCTGTCCTCGGCGACGTTGACAATTAATAATGCTTGTCTAGTGAGAACAAGCGTAACTGCCCGGTTACTGTCTTGTAGCATTATATGATCCGCATTAGACACGTGTAGAATACTATCATGGCTTTTTGTTAGCAATGGCATCAGTCTCCAAGCATATCTCAAAGGTGTAGTACCAAATCCATTTGAATATTGTACAACCGGCCTTTGTCGAGGCTAAATAATTTTAAATAAGCCCATCGTTGTAAACTTGTTACAGTATACAATAGTCGATATCAAATCAAAAGAAAATAAGGTTTCGTTCATGAATTGTACGTAAACCTTACAAATTCTTATTTCACTTAGTTTTAACTCTATAATTTCCATTAGCATTTAAATACGAAAATATTTGATACTTCTGGACATTGATACATATTCAAATTATTGCATAGAAAAATGATTTTAAAAGGCATTAATCTTAAACTTTCATAAAATGATTACTGTTTTTAGATGCTACATGTGATTTTCAAATACGACAATTATTGAGAAGCGAATTTATAACTCTAACTATGTAAAGGTATTTAACGATATTATTTATTACCGATGGTAAAGAGTTCCATCCAGTTCCCTGCAGTAAACCTTGACCTGTTAGAGCAACCAATTCAGCAGCACCGCTTAGAGGTTTTGCTACGACGCCCACGAGTCCAAGACCAACACCGGTAACAAGGCCTCTTGTTGATGCTTCACCTGACCAAACTTGCTGTAGAGGATGATGCGCAAGTCCAGCTACCGCAGCTATACGTCGTGTATAAATAAAACATCTGTAAATCTTTCTTTTTTTAATGAGTTTTACAAAATAATAGGGTTACAATATTTTACAGGACGCATGATTAAAATTATAATATTACACAATTCAAACCAGTTTGCCCGATATTAATAAAATTAATCAGGTTAAGCTATTGAAATATTAACTAGCTACTCTCAAGAACTGGGAAATTTTCTTATTTATGTTATTAAATAAATTTCATGCTGAAAAAAAATTATACTATCAAAATCTATTTATAAAAGAATGATAAAAGCTAAGGAAATTTGTATTTTAATTGTGCATAATTTTTGGCTTTTAGTCCTGCGTTACTTTTAATAATATAAAAACAAAGGCAGGCTCTGAGATATTAATACTTGGTTACAGTATTAAGAAATAAAAATTAAATTACAACAATTATTGCAATACACGGGCGACCAAAATAATTAATCCATTAATTTTCTATCAAATGATTTGTTTTTTAATTTAACTTTTTTTGGAGTTAATTGAGACATTCCTTCACATATAGTCGTTCTATTTTTATTATGGATACCGTATGTGACTTAACGTAGTTGTAATTTGTGCGTTAGGATAATTGCACGATGACGATTCGACGAAATACGTAAGCATCGATAATAAATTAAAGTGTTTATTGACAACTTTATTTGATTCTACTAGGATATTTAATTCCGAGAGAATTGCAGCAAAATGAAATAAAAGAAATTTGACATTAAAACAGAACGTAATCATCGAGAAAATAACTAGTATCATTTAACAATTGAAATTCAATTCTTTAGTCGTGTAGAAGCATTGGTAAAACATAAATAAAATGTAGATAGGATTAAGAAGTTGCATCTTTCCGTTTTTGTAATTATACAGGTCACTCAAATAAAAATACTAACCCATTCAATACTCATCTTTCATGTAAAATGAGATAATATACGCTCTAGAATCCTTTCAATTTACAACTTATTAATTTCTCATGACTTAAAACTAAACATCTCTACGTAATATAGAAAGTTTTACTAAGATATACGTATATAAGAGAATTCCATACCAAGTATGCTCATGCCTAAACCAGTTAACCCTTGATAAAGACCTTGCGCTACACCTTGAGGTCGCAACCTACGAAATTCTTCTTGACGTTGCAAATGTTCTTCATCTAACGATAATCGATCTAAATTTCGAGCTACACTCGATGCAAACTTTGTTACTGAATTTACAGTACCTTAAAAAAAAGAATATAAAATTGTCAGCGCATTTTACTTACAAAATAAAAAACAGAACAAAAATAAAACATATTTGCGATTAGAACTCACCCGCTGTAATATGCTTGATTAAACTGGCTGAACCATTTGTTATACCAACAATAAAACCCCAAGGTCCTTGCAAAAGTCCTTGAAATGGCATTGAAATAAAATCTTTCAATCCAGATCCTAGTGCCTGCGCTAAGCCTCCAGGGGAGCCTAAAATTTCTAAAGAGCCAACAACCCATCCTGTAAGAACAGTTTGAAAAAATGTTAAAAAAATAAATCATTTCAGGGGGAATTATAATAATAAAAGGAAACTTTAATTTTTCATACTAATTAATATTTTCAAAAAAATTTCTATAATCGAGAGTATTGCTAAATACTATAGAACGTATAAAATTACGATTGCTTTAGCTGTAAAATTTTAAATCATTAAATTTATGATTATAAATATCAATGGTTGCAAAAATTTCGTTTAATTAAGTCCAAAAATTGGTTCAACAATTACTTTTATTTTAATGTTAAATTAAAGTATACTGGATTTACTTAATTACGTATCGAGCACGTAATAAGCACTCCTGGTAGGTCTTTAAATTATAAATACTGTTTTCACCGTAAAACCATTTTCACCTACTCAGATGCCTTAATATTTAATAATTATAATGCTTTAGTACAAATCGCCGTAAATTTAATCACAATTTAGGCAGGTTTAACTTGTAAAATTCTTACCTATTCCAAAAATCGCACCAGATAAATAATGCATTGCAAGTGCATTACCAAGTCGATAAGGAGTTGCCATTAAATTTTTCCTATCAAATACATCAAAGTACAACGGCGAGTGGTCAAACGCCACGTACAAGTGAACTGAAGTATGTATACTAAGCATAATCGAAACTGGCTCGATTACAAGACTTTGAAGCCTCAAAGGATAACCTAATATTTTTGCATCAATTAGTATATAATCCGGTACATAAATACTATTCGTAATCGTCGACTGTACAAGTGTTCTATTTAAATTTGAGGCTGGAACTATAAAGCAAGGAGGCAGTATCGATGCAACATAGTCCATTAGTACAGAAAGATAAGTTCCTTCAATGTACGCACGTATTGGTGCTATCTTGATCGCAACTTCTTTACATACTGCAATTGTTAAAGTTACAAATGAATTTAATAAATTTATAAACCGCTCTACTGGAAATAAAAATAATCACCTTTTCCATCAAGGTTATATTCCCATATTGAATGAATATTCATTAAAGAATTTCTAATAACGTTTTTAATATTTTTCCTAAGATTATTGTTTAAATAAATGGCTGAATCCTTTTTAACGAATGGATTTTGACTTATTAGAACTACAGGAAAATCAAATCCACCGTGTTCAAACATTTGATTGTCCAGTTGCAAATCTCCAACGTATACGCTCAGCTTAGAATGACTTTTTTTATAATCCATCATCATTATTACATCGATCATGCACAAGCTTGCAACTTCAATTCTTTGAGCATTATCATTTATATCTTTCATAATAACAATCGAAAATCCTTGTAGGTGAATTGTGGCTGAACCATTTTCAATTTTTTTTTCTTTTAATTTATTTACAGTCATTAAATCTGTACTTGTGCTTGCTGTGCTTAATTGATTTGAATTGCACAATTGAAATGTGGGGGACAGCAATAAATCTGTTTCTAAAATTTCATCTTGAGCTGAGAAAAAGGTTGTAGTTGACGTTGAACTGCTAATGCTCTAAAAAGTTAAATATATTTTATTACTGGTAAGATATTATTTTGAAACAAATGTTATGGCTTAGAAGAAGGTAAATTTAAGAAGAACCTGTAAATTCAAGAATATCCTTTCTTCGTCTAGATAAGTAGAAGAATTATCTGTGATTGCATCGCTCCCGTCTTGTTGAAGAGTATATTTCTTTTCAATTTTATTTCTTATTTCTTGTGCTGATATTTCTACCTATTTAAGTTAACGATTGTGAATTTTTTGTTAAAGATATAAGTTAGTTTCATTCATCCTTATTAATTGAAATGTATCTTAATATTAATACCTGTGAAACTGGGCTTATGCAAATGAAAGTTGTATAGCATTGCGTTTGCATAGTAAGCTTTACATCTCCGTAGTATGGCAATCGCACAAATTGTTCCGTTGGAAAGGTTGTTAAATCTATGCTTCTAGACCAAAGTAAAACCCTTTTATCTAAAACGGTATTAATATGGTTTTGTAAAAGATATTTGTAAACAACACTTCGATGCTTTATTAAACAAAAATATTGTAATAACCGAAATTTGTTCTATCGTAAGATCCTTCTATAACTGGAACAGCTGATATCATCATGAAAGTAGATGCATCATTATTATTAGGTAGATCTGGTAACTTACTTCCGACAGTTGGCATTGAATAATAACATGTACTTTTGTTTTCAACTTGACATTTCCATGAAAAATGTGGTGCATCTAATACCACATCGTCTAAATAATATTTTACAGTTAAATCTTCAATAAAACTAACGCGCCTCGATACAAATTAAAAAATTAAAAATTACCCAAGTTTTCATTGGCTTCACTTATTAGAAGTTTCAATGAACACATATTCTCGATAAATAATTGAGGGTGCTTATCTCTATCAACCATTATAAATATTGTGCTCTTGTCTTCTTGAGTGGTTACGATAAGAGGAATAGTACAACGTCCATTCTGAAAAGTAAATATTCAAAACTTGTTAGCCTAATTCTTATTAGAGTAAACTATACAAAACGTAAGGAAACAACTCACTGGAAGGGCGATACACCTTCGACTAAGACCTTGATCAACACGGACTGGACACGACCACGATTTATTGTTAAGTCGTAAGGCAATGTATAAAACAACTGATTCGTTGATTTTTTCAAATAAAGTATACCACTGTACAATTGGAACTCCATATCTGTGTAATTATCAAGAGGATAATAATAATTTTAGTAAGAGGCCAAACTTTAAATAATAGTTATCCAATCTTCACATGATTTGTTTTTCAATTGTAATATATACCGTTAAGTAAACTAATATGTATTTGTGTTCGAAACGCGACTCCTCGGAAATGCCCGAACAATTGCTTTCAATGACTCATTCATAATTACCTTTACAATTGTATTGTGACTTTTACAATTTGTATTATACAACTAAAAGTAAGTGCATATTAGAATAACCGGCAAATATGAAAGCATTTTTATAATAAAGAATGAAAAAAAGGATAAGAGAACTAAAGCGTGAAGAATTTTAGAATATACAGAGATGCATAGAAACTTATGTTCCAATATGTTTGAAAATTCATAATTTCTAACACTTAATTCGATTCATGTAATTAATAATGTAATAAACAATAACTTTTATAATATTGGAGCACAATAAGAATTTACATGTTAAGACTGGATAACATTGAACATTACTTTGGTATCAATTGATAACCTTTCATCTGTAGAAGGAGAAATACTAATACTTTGTGCAGCAAGATCATTTGGTACACATAGATCAGTCGAAGAAATTGGAACTGCTAGTGTTGCAACTTGCAGTTCATAATTTGTCAGATTTCCAATCACATAGTTGCTACTTATTCGAATTACACGCATCTCTTTATGTAAGCTTGAACTTATACTCATCATACATATCTACAAAAGGTAAATTGCAAACAAGAGAATTAATTTATATAGATGAATTGTAAAAAATGAGAAAACAAATTGAATCACTTACACAAGAAAGACATTTAACACATGTTTTAAAACTCCCCTCTAAAGGAATCATTCCTTCGCTTTGAAGCATATAGAAACTTTGACTCCAATCTGGTGTAACTAATTGTAATGCGGAAGACAAATAAAATGTGTCGCCAATACTAATCCCGACGTGGAATATATCCTAAAATAAGCCGATGGTAAATACTTATATTTTTCTTTTGTAAAGAAAGTGTAGATTCGGCGAGGAACGCTTTCAGTTAATTAGGAAATATTATCTAATTTAAATCTAGAATTTAAATCTAGCGGTTTAATCTTATGTATTCCCAAAAAAATTTGTTGCATCACTAAATTATTATATTTTTAATAATTATTACTTCCATATTGCTCAATTCATCCTCAACTTCAAGTTGACTTTAAAAAATAAATGTATAAAATTAGATCTTCAATCGTATTAAATTTCATTCTCTACTGTTATTTCGAATTTATAACGATTTTAATCTCCAATAAGTTTCAATATCGAGTACCTATTTTTATTCACATTTTCGAGCTCAATGCGCGTAAACGAACAATTATAAGTATTTCGATATTCACCAACGCATAATAACAATTTTATTTACTCTTTAAATCCGGATTTAAGGCTCAGTATACAGTTATTTGATTTCGGCGCATTAGTAAAAATATTTTAAAGAATAATTGAAATAAATTTTCAAGAAATGTATAAAATTATTTCACAAAATAAATACTGTTAGACATACTTCTAATTTTGGTGGTGCAACTACTCCATAATGCGGTATTCTACAAAGTTCTACATCTTGAGATATAATAGAAAGTTGACAGCCCAGTGAATTTAAAATAAAACACCATGGTTGCAATTCTAGAAGCAAGGTACTTGATCCTAAGCCAGCATCTTCGTATTTAACCTAATAAAGCACGTATAAAAAGGTATATATGCGTGTGTGCGTGTGTGTTAACTATGCACGATATATAGTGCCTTCAGTACATCCACATTTAAAAAATAACAGACTAATGACTACCATAACAGTAAAACTGATAATTCACAATACATTATATACATATTTAACTCTATATTATGCCTCATCATAAATAATCATACATAATCGATAAAGACTTTTTGGCACATTAGATTGTTTAATTTCGAGTAAAATCGCCAAAAAAGTGATTTTAAATGTATTTAATTAGTTTTGAGAAAAAAGCAGTTTTCCTTCTTATGCGCGTTAAATGCATGTAATATAAGTTGTCGCCGTACAATTCTTACATATAAATTTAACAATTTTTAACATACAATATAGTAGAAATTCTTTGAGACGCTAAAGTGTATAGCAAATTAATTCTTTTTTTCAATTACGTGTTCGAGAATATCAACGTATAGCACGTATTTTTGATCAATCAAAATCAGCCATGTACTGATTTTGTTAAAAATTAATTAAGATTCGATTAAAAAATAGCCGATTAGATGTACGACTATCAACAAAATTATCCTTGATCATTGTTCTTTACGTACTTGAACATGCGTCTGAGGTTGATCCGCTGCGATCCACGTATAGGGTTCTTCGATCTGAAAAGGCCATTTCAACTCCTCTTTCGCTGATTCTATGGACTTCAAAATATCTTCAATACTCTCTTTTTCTGGTCTTTTAAAAAACTTTCGCTGGTCTACCGAGCTATACGATAATGGTACGTAAGGATTTGAAGCTGAAATGCCTGACCTACGAAATTAGTATTTATAAGGGATAACTTTGAACGGCATAAGGTATAGAGAAATTCTTATGCAATTTGAATATAAAATATTTACTCGATTTGAAAAGTAAGCTGATGAAAATGCTCAAACGTTCCAGGACAATAGAGTTGTTGCCTTTCTCCACGACCATGTACAACTGTATTCAATGATACTTTCAGTGACGGAGTTTCTATTTGAACCTTTGCTGATACAGGCAAATAGGATCTTATCATGTAGAGCGGACTTATGATTGCCTATGATTAAAATCGTTTTAGAAAAAGGTGAGTAATAAGGTGAAAAAATAGGATAATAAAAACACGTACGAGAATTTTGCTTTTTCCATTCACGTGTTCTACAACTATTCTCACCCAAATACTAATGAATTGCCCTCTTTCCTGCAAAGGCACTGTAAAAAATGTGACGCTTTAGATCTACGTAATTGTAATTTCATTCGTAAAAAATATTTGCCAATTGCGCAATGCCGACAGCTAGGCTTATACTTTAAATGTGATGTACAAGCCAAAAGTATTATTAAAGCGTATATTAACGTTAATATACTTAATTTAATTATTTGTTTGTCAGTAGGGTAAATAAAAAATAATTTTTTAAAATAAACAAATAAGCAATCTCAATATTAAACGAGTAGAAGGATTTATACCTTTAACGAGCCAGGGTTGTCCCCATCGTGCATTGGGCTGCAAAGGAATGTCCCCAGTCCACGATAAATTAACGATGTGAGAGAATCGCAAACGCATTGACATATTACTAATATTACTATTATCGACAAGTACAATTGAGGGCGGTTGAGAATTGGCAGGAATACTCAAAAGATCTCGGGACACGATTGATTTATTATTCGACGTAACGTCATATTTCACGAGCTTCATTTCAAAACTGTCTACCAACTGATTGGAAATTATTAATTGACCAGAAAAGGTAACGAGTTTTTCCAAGGCAGAAAGAAATGTAACGTTAATAAGAATAACCGTTTCTAGATATGAATTACTGAAATCTGCGTGATACGAGCCGTCGACGTTCACTGAAAAAGGTTTGCTCCAAATCCAACCGTTGTCCTCGACTGCTATTCGTAATACCTGTTTATTATTAATCAATAACAACGGATAAAAATATTAGGCCCTTTTATATTTATTATCGATTGAACTAAAAAATATAATTGAGATATACCTGGTTGCTCGTGACTCTCCAAGAATAGAAATGGCATTGTCTACTTTCCAAGAGGATATTGTCATCGGTTCCGCTTTGGCCAAAACGAATTGGTATATTCGTATCGTTAGCAATGACATACCTAGTGGTAAGAAGTAGCATAGATTTACTCGTTCGATCGAGTATATTGTTCCATAAATGAGCGGATAGCGCAAGTGTATGAAAAGTAGAAGGACTGAGTTTCAGAGAAAAAGGCTGACAAATGAGCGTCACATCAGTACTATCGGTGATCGAGACTTGAGCTTTAATTTTTACATTATCCAAAACCTCCTGAAGAAGGAGAAGTCCATAATCTAATAAGTAGAGACTGATATTCCCAGTCAGAGCTGAGAATATGGAATTGTCGAGCCATTTGTTGAACAGGAATGTCGCTTCCTTGTGCTCGAGCAAAGCGAAACATTGCGTTTCGGGAATCATGCCGTTCAGTTTATAATTACTAAGCGATGGTGGTAGTGTCTCGTAATAATTTGGTTCCAGGTGATTGTAGAAGGATACGTGAAAAGTGTGCACGTTAAGAGCCGCTTGAATTTTAGGAACTATTAGCGGATTGAAATATGAGTCGATTCTTAAACACCCAATGAGAGTTTTGCTTGAAAGATGATGATCCATTTCCGAATTCGGTAGAAGAATTATACGCCAAACGCAGGCCACGGCTTGCAAAGGTGTCTTATCAGGTAAGTCTAATCGATAGCTTTCCGTTTCAGAGATATACAAGTCCACGTAACGCTGATACGATGATTGACTTTCACTCCAATATTCAATAGCGCAAGGAATTCGATCTTCAAATTTTGATCCGACATCGAACGTCTGGAAGGACATAAAAAACCATGAATCTCTAGATTTATACCAATTATCCCTTCGCATCACTTTCTCTTTCTACGCTTAAAGTATACCTCGAAAGGTACAGGGCTAACGTGAATTTCCGTCAATGCTCGTGGGTGAGGATAGCGCCAAGCCATTGCTTGATGTGGAAATGAAAAGAAGACCACCTGTAATGAAAACAAATAATTAACTTATGCATTCCATGAGAGATAAAAAATAATAAATACCTGGTAGGGAAAAGGAAGTTCCTCGGCGTTCCCGTCGACAAATTGAAATGCTCCGGATTTTAAATCGTCTTTGTAGTGCTGTTCGTGGATTGTAACGCTCGTTGGTACTTTTTCATTTAATTGTGAAGCATACATCGAAGTGAATTTGGCAATAATCTCGTGAAATTCGGAAAAAACTGCCTTTAGAATAAGGATATGCTTCGGTCCAAAATCTAAGTAGATGCAATCACTCTCCATTTGAATTTGAATCTGAGGAGTGCTGGTATCGCTTTGCCAAGATTCCCATAAAACAGATGCAATTACATTGCCAGAGCAGGGATTCAAAAGAACTGTGATCTTCGAGTCGAGAATCGTTGATATGATAAAGGAATCCCACGTCAAATTTCCGTAAATTCTTTCTGGTCTTAAAACGTTGCTTACATTAGCAGAGAATGATTCTAAGCTGAAAAGTAATTCCGCTTCAGAGTCTGATTTAAACGAAAGAACGAACTGTTGGCTCGTTATATTTATATCAGGAATGTTGTACTTTCCAAGCGCAGCGATTTTTTGAGTACCTATGGGTGATGATTCTATACACGCGGGTATACAGGTATTAGCTATACTACTATTTAATGAGGTTTGTCTTATCGAATGTGCATCCATAAAACAGACTGTTATCTGAAATAAATTAGAACAATTCCTACATTTGTCATTTGTACATTATTATATCGATTGTTATACCTTATCCCTTATATATAAAATGTCTTTTAAACGAGAAAGTGAGAAGTGCACTTTCGTTGGTCTACCCATGTTGATGTTTAATTGTGGATTTCTTCCCACAAGTGCATCAAGTTTAACCACTAAAAATGAAGGCGGTATTCCTGTGTCAGGGTGTACTTCGCCAGTTTTCGTTTCAATAAGACAAACTTTAAAATCCGATTCTGTTGGTATTGAAGCCGAATATTCCTCAACTATATTACCAAGAAAGAAAGCAACATCAAAGCAAGATACCTGTAATATTTTTAAAACGTGCGTATTTCATTCAATTGTGTTAATTATACAAAGATAAACTCAATAAAAAGTATGTTGAAATTATAATTAATCTAAGTAACGGAACAATATTGCTGGAATTTGATTATGAATACATTCAGGGTTAGTTGGCATTTGGAAACAAGACTTATAAATTTCATAATGATTAAAAAAATTATCTTTCGTTTCTCTTTAACCGATTATTGACGTTCTTATATGATATATAGCATCATAATATCATATTTATCCACGTGTAAATAATACATTAAGAACAAACCTGCATTTTTTGGTCAAAATTTTTCTGAGAAAAATAAAAATTGGGTTGATTAATCATTGCATAAAGCAAAGGCTGCTTTAAATTATTTACATCGTCTTCTTCAACTTCATTTACACTCTGAAGCAAAATTAAGATTTGTTTTTATTCTAAATGTTAAATAATTATATTAACGATAAAAACAAAGTTTACTCACTATCACACTTCTTGAATTCATTCCTTTTTCAATATCATAAATAACTATTGTAATTTTTCCACAATTTATTAAAAATTCAAATGGCGAAAATTCTGTTGTTTCTTGTGAAACAGGTTTATCCTGCTATTTTTATTTCATTTGAAACAAAAATTCAATAAATTAAAAAACAAATCAAAGCTTAGAACTTTTTTGTATTTCTAATCTTATTAGAGCAATAAACGTCCTTTAAAACATAAGCGTACAAACATTGCATAATTTTTGTCATAAAATTATGCATTTTATAGAAATATTGTATTTAAAAAGACGTTGTTCCCTTCTTATTTAGAAATTTGGCTGATTGTTGTATACTTACGATATTTATGGAATTTACACTAGAAATTTCAAAGTCAATTCCACTATCTTTGGCAAAATCAGTCTCAGATTCCACTATTACTCGTTTTGTTGAATCAATATACTTTGGATTAAATGATACCATACTTTTTTTAAAACGATTCGGAGACTCGAAAATATGAACTTCTTGGAATCCATCGGAAGATACTAAGCTTTTAAATTGCGAGCACAGAATTGACAAGAGTTTTATTTGATTAAGATTTACCATCAACTCTAAATCTGTTAAGCAATTAATTTCAGCAGCACTAGCACAAACCATTGTATCAGGTTTAAATATAATGACTGGGGCAATGATGAAACAAAAATCAAATCTATAATAAATGAAATCGTCATGAAGTCAATTTAAATTCAATAACGTATCTCTTATACGATATTCAAAAAACTGTTGAAAATTTGTTAAGTATTGGTGATTGAATATTTTACGGAATACGAATGAATACCATTTAAAATTTATACTAAAGATCACCATCTTATTAAAACATGTAAAAATTACAATTCCCTAATTGTAAACGAATAGAAAAGATTCTTTTACGAAGTACGTTTTTCCTTTAAAATTATTTTAAATAATTTTTTTAATATTTCATTTTTAAAAAGGCGTGACGTGGATTTATCGATTGATACTGTACCTAGTAATAACGGGAAGTGTTGAAAAATGAGATTCGAGTCTACTTCCATTTCCTAATTTATTCCATTCCACTGCAGGATTTTCATTCATCGTATACAAATAAGATTGTGACATTCGCTGCAAACAATAGATAATAGTAATACCGTTAAATTCATAAACATTAGAATTTATTTTTGCTATGAAAACGTATTTTCTTGGAAGGCAAATGATACTGAAATTTTTTATTTCATTGAGTTCTGTATGTATCTTTTACTTTTAAAATAAAATTTGATATATTATAACATATTCCAAAGTCAAATTTTGTAATATTTTTTAAACGAAATATTCTATAATTATTCTTATTACCTTATTCGGTAAACATAATAGCTCTTTCTTAATAATCCAGAAAAATTGAATAAATTATATTTACATTGTAATGCATTGTTAAATAGACCGAAGAATTGTCTTCCCTACTTATAAGTCAATAATACACATAACGTTTACATAATTGCAACAGAAATTAATAGATTTAAATAAATCGACATTAAAATTATTAAAAAACATTACATACACTCGGGATAATAGAGTAAGGAAGAAATCATACTGTAAAATAAAGTTAAAAGATGAAAATACCTTTGCGACACTTTGTTGATAATTTTTCCAGGTTGTTGTATGAGCGCATATTCCATCGACATTAATTTGATATTGCCGATCTTCAACCGCTGACCCTGGCACATTCAATATGTTTGCTTGTGCGGCCAACTGATAAATATCAGATCGAAGAGGCGCTCTGCATATTGGATTCTCGGCATGAGGTGTCATTCGAATTCCATCCAACTATTTTTATTATCGAGAATCAAAAATTTCTCAATTATGAAATATAATATTACATTTATCGTAAATAAATCAGATCGGATAAAGCTCTACATACGTTAAAGGATCTCGTAAGAAAATTTAAGGAACCCGTCATTATTTTACGATAGTTCAATAAATATTATCGCTATAAAAGTAATAAAACTCATTTAGAAGTAAGACGGACGTTATGGTCCTTTGGTTTTGTATGAGTTTATACAAAAAAACAACATCGATTTTAAACAACTTTAGTGATAAATGTTCAATTTTTGTATTACGCGTATCACCATTGTGCATCATAAGTTATTTATCATTCAATTATAACATACAATGTCTAGAAATTAAAATATAACTTTACCAATTCTTTTTAATAACGTTTACCGTAAAAATATCAGATTTTATGAAATCTCATAAGTACATTAATGTATGATAATAGGCACATTATTTTTAACCATTTAACAAAATAGTACGAAAATCAAGCGAGAGGAAAATATCAACGTATAATTTAATTAGTGCAAGAGCTTAAAGCTGTTAAAATTAAAAATAATTAAAGTGAAATATACTTTTATCATGAGGAGATCATGCTGGAATTCTTGAATAGATTCGGAGGCAACTGGTAGCATTAAACGAAATCCTTTAAATTCTAAATAAATCAAAGGAAGTGACTCGTTTCGTAAATTAGTAATTCCAATAAAAGGCGTTGAAATATTTTTTCCTATAATTGAATTCTTATGACGTGGCTTAGTATTTAGAAATGGTTTTACTAATTGTATGTATTTTGCTAGAACGCTAGGAGGGACAATAATGTCAACCATTTGAATTTTAACAACAGCTTCAGTAATATATGCATTCGTTGGCTGCAATGCTTCAATCTTTAAATCCCTCTGTTAAATAAAAAAAAAACTAAGTGCTTACACGAGAAGAAAATTTGTATTTAATTACGCGAATGACGTGACGTAAAACAATAAAATAAATACCTTTTGTGCCTTGTAAGATTTATTTGCACCCCATCGGGTGTGTACATTTCCTGATTTTGCAACTGTCAACGTCACGCTCATAAATCCCGAATCTTCGCTTTTTTCAAAATTATCTTCTCTCCCACAAAGCACCAATCCAACGTAATCACCAAAATTCCATTGTTGAGTTTCCGATTCTCTGTTTAAAAAGATAATTAATAATAGGTATAAAAAAAGGTATAAAAAAAGCATTAACTTAACTGCAATACCTCGTATAGTGGAAGACTGTAGCTGTTGTAATTTTATGTTTTACTTTCAAGTATACCGATTGTATATCAACTGACGTGATAATATCTTCAAGGTCCAGAACTAATTTCAAAGTAGCGTGTTCATTCTCGCCTATGATGTAAAACTTTAAAGACACTTTTGTTATTGTCCACTGAATAGAAGCCGTAAGTTGTAAGTCATCTTCATCTAAAATAAAAAGTAATGTGTGCTTTAATTATGTTTTTGTTGTAGTACTCTTTATTATAATGTTTGTCTTAACACACTTTATTGTACTAGAAGATACAAGATGTGTAATGATGTAAGGTGGAAAAAAAAAACATTAAAATAATATAATTTTAAGAAAGAGTTAACCAATTTCTGCATTATAAGTAGTTTTTATTTTATTTAAACCTTGTCCTGTATTTTCTTTTATTGCAGATGTAGTAGATGTCGATCTAGCATCTTCGGCGTACGGCTGTTGAGTTGGACTAGAGGAACTTCTTGGTATCGTAAAAGAGATATCTTTGATGTCTTTGTTGAAATTGCTATATGTATTTGCTTTATTTGGCAATACTATTTTAATCAGATTCACGATGCTTATAAATACATTGCGCAAAAACATGATCTAAAAGCGTGAAATGTACTTAATTTAGTGGT
Source organism: Wiebesia pumilae (assembly GCA_018907045.1). NCBI lineage: Eukaryota > Metazoa > Arthropoda > Insecta > Hymenoptera > Agaonidae > Wiebesia > Wiebesia pumilae. The sequence continues at coordinate 56,050 of JACCHZ010000136.1, read as the reverse complement.
CATGTGCTTAGTTGTCAAAGAAATTAAATATCGATAAGCTTCACCTGTTGTTCTGATACAGAAACGATGATAGGTGATGTATCGATGTACAGGCATAAGCTTAACGCGGAAAGTTTATTTTTCATCGAGTCCGAAGTGGAATCTTTTACGGTCAAATCAAACGTAGCTTTAAAACACACTTTTTTAACGAAGTTACGCTGTAAGTTCTGTTTCAATGTGAAGGATTCAAAGTTTAATATTTCAAGTGTCCACGGAAAACTGTGAATTTCTAAAATAAATGTATAAATTAATTGTAGATTTATTCAATGTAGAAACAATTTCAATTATGAAAAAAAAAAAAAGAAATTATGACGATCGATATTTACGGTGTATCCACATATTTTTAGGTAATACTATAGGTAAATCACGAAGGAAAGTATGTAAACGCTCTGATTGAATATTTGAGGAATGTATGTTTATTATCGGTAATTTTATTACAAGAATTTCTAAATTTCTATCACTTTCTAATGCTTTGTCTTTTGCTTCTTCAATCCCTATAAAAGAATACATTTTCATTATGTCATTTTTCCTTCGCAATAAATTCTAAATAACACAAATCTAAGAACATTCGTATTACCCTCCACTCCAATCCCGCTCATCGTTTTCGTTGGTATATAAATAATGATATGTTCTACGGATCCATTCAAGACTAGTCCAGACCACCAAGGATATAATTCGGTTAATCTGCCCAATATGCTTATTTTCTGTAAGTTCTATCGTTAATCTTAAAGTATAGTGTTCTTTTGAACAAAGCTTTCTCAACAAAAATAAAAATTTAAATATTAGCCTAACGCGATATTTGCGATGCGCATAACTCGACATTCAATCGCGTACAAAAGCAGCAAACTTGTAACTTTAGAGCTCACGGCATCCAAATGTATTTTAATTTGATAAGTTGTTATTACGTTTTTCCGAATAATTATTTCGACAGAATTATAAAATCAGTTTTTTCTAGGGTTGATTCATTTATATTAAGCTATGATTAATTTCTTGTTTAGTCATAAATCTCATTACATGAGTACGAGTACTCACGTGTGATACGTATAAAAATCATACACGTACGACGTGGATAATCTTGGAAATTTATAAAATTCGTATACAAATCAGATTATTATTGTAATTTCCACGTATTAACTGTACGTCAATTACGCACATATATATATATATGTAAATTGATGTGTGAATCTCCTTCGAATTTACGAGACGCAACTTTCTATTTTTCGTTATTGAAAATTGTAACGAAATTACAAAATAATTGCAATTTTATTGTCACTACTCTGTGACACTTCTACAGTAATTATGTACACTTTGCTTTTGTCGTTCTAGTATGATGTAATAAAAATTAAATATTTATCTTAACTTAAAAGGAAACGGTACTAATACTACGTATAAGTCTACAAGCCAAGAGATTCTTAATTGGTTTGTTAAATGCGTTACATTTTAGATACATTTATCTCGAAATAATATTTTGAAAGAAATTTATTGAATTTTAGTGAATTTTTATTTATAAAATTTGAATTTTGTAAATGAAAAACTTTTTTAAGATATCTCAAATATTATGTATTTCAACCCGTTAAAAATATTTTTTCTTAATTTTGGTATATTCTTAAATAATAATTTAAAAATTGAATCTAATCTTATTTACGATATTAACTTTTTAAAATCATACCTCTTTAATTATATCTCTGCTCAAAGCCTTATCTGATTCATTGGTATTCTGAACACACTTTTTACATCTCTCAATTGCTTCGTCTATTTTTCTTTTCTCTTTGTCCGAAGAGCTGTGTACACTTTCATGTAAACTTGGAAAAGTTCTTTTTTTACCACCAACATCTGAAATTACAGATTCAGTATTTGCCTGCGTAAGCTCTGGCTTCATCGAATGAGTTGTATTCAATTTATAATATGTAACACGATAATTAAGCCACTGAAGTATAAGTGGATCCAAGCAGCCTTTCATAGAAGCAACATGAAATGATAAAATTGTGGGATGTCTTTGCTTATTAAACTCCTTAGAAAATTGTACCACAGCAGTTATTAATGTTTGATTATCCACAATACTAAAACGAGACTTAATTCGTTAATTGTCTAACCAAGATAATTGTTAACATATGATTTTAATTAATATAATTTTAATCAACATAATTAAAATAAAAAAATATTATACCTGGGATCTTCTACTTCAGGTCCAGATAAAATAAATGCTTGCTGAGATTCATCGTGTGCAAACATTTTTATAGCGCTTACATTTATTGTGTAAGTTGTTGTAGTCATAGACATTATACCCTTATGAAGTATATTTTCTAAACAAAGCTCAATATAAATAGGATCTACATAGATAAAAGTTAATAATTAAAAATCAATCAAATTATATGGATCAGTAATATTCATATACTTGCTCTTTTCAGCGCACGAATCGGTATACAGAGATGAGCATAAAAGTGGGTTACTCGAATCTTTGGGGTACAAAAGAGAAGTAATAATTGAAGTAGCAACCATAATTTTGGTTTTACTACCAGTAATTGTTATTGAATCAATGCATAAATCTTGTGTGTATCGTACTGTAGTTAAATTTTTCCAATATAGGGGATAAAGTAAAATTCGCAATTTGTAATTTATATCACAAGGCATAATAATTGATGTCCGACAATTTGGTTTCAGATAAACTTGACTATTAACTCCTTTTAACTACAAAGAAGAAATCGTGTATATATGTTTACATAAGCGACAATATTATAATTTATAATTCTTATACAATATGATTTAAATAACTTCAGCTACTACAGAAAAAGGTACAAATAAGTATGTATCACTTCCTTAAAAATTTATACTTGCCGTGATAATACTATATAGAATAATCGATTAGCACTCTGCTCTTTATTCAGTATTACGTATAAAATAGATACTTATTTAATTGAAGTCTTTTCTTATTAATTTAAAAAATAATAAGAAACGTTGAACTTACTCGTACGTCGATGTTCCGATAACATTGATCTAGCATTTCAGGTGGAATTTTTGTTAGTTTAGAAGCACACGCGACAAGCCTAAATGGATATAATGGCTCTTTTAAAACAGCAGATATTGTGTTGCATTCGAAGCTTACAAAAGGATCATCGGATAAAGCTGGATTCAGAGGCATTGTCTAGATTTATATATTTTTTTAATCAAAATTGAAGAATAACTTATTATTATTCGCAAAAAAATATATGAGTATGTTTTGAATTACTAACTCGACTTTCGACATATTTACGTTGACGAGGCAGACCAGTAATACGATGGTCAGCTAATTGTAACTGAATAGAAATCTCCTCTGTATATAAGGTCATTTTAACCATGGGAATCCTTTCTCTTAAAGCATAATATTCTTCAACGGTTACTGGCGGTAATTCATCAAAAGATGGTACTAAAGAAGATCAATTTTTTGTATTGTAACTACTACGTTTTCTTTAAGAATGTTAAATTTTTTATTATCAAATATACCTGGTTTTGGGACATTGTAAGGACTATAATCGTACTTATCAGCTGCTTTTTTAATTGCATCAATACGATGAAATAAACCTGAACATAGTCTGACAGTTAATTTTCCTATACCATACATAATGTGCCTTTCTTCGATAAAATTGCTATAAATAAAAATGCATTATTAATGGCATTAGGAATACAAAAAACGCAAAAAATTGCGATTTTGAAATTTGACATAGACATTTTATCTATTCTTTGATATTCATTTAAAATATTATTACGCGCACGTATTAAATATATTGATTTAATACAAAGTAAAAATTAATTTTTGTCGAATATCTAAACTTTTGAACATATAGTCATTTATTAAATTTATAAAAGATATTTTTAAACCTGTATTCGTAATTTGATCCAAATTCAGCCAAGACATCAGGGGTTATATCATAGGGTGATTTTGTGTAATGAACATAATCCATATAAAAGGCAGGACATCTTTCTAATAATTTCGAATCTGAAAAATTTTCAATAGAAATATGTGATGTACATTATAAATCATATATGGTATATCAACTGAATATCAGTTAAATGATACAATTTATGTTCTATTCAAATTTATTATAAATTTTACCAATAACATAATTTAGTCTTACAAATGAACACATAATGATAAAATTATAAATCGAAATAAGCGCTTAAAATAAAACTTGAAATAGAAATGGTGAATTGACAAATTACAGAATATTTGTTTATAAAAATTATTTACCTTATAATTCTATCTAATACATAATTTGTTTAAATATTAAGAATAATAACTTTGAAAAATTACCAGTAACTGAAGCAAGATGAAAAGAAATACTTTTTCTGTATATCCTTTTTTTCCCTTGATTTTCTATAGAAGTACTATCAAACAAGGTACCTTCTAAATAATCGTGGTTTATTTTACCAGCTGTTAAATATAAAGGCGGCTGCAGCAAAAAGTGAACTTATATTCAACTATACTTATGTTTATTTCAATGAAAATTAGTAAATTCTGGGACACCAACCTGGACTCCATCTATGACTTCTAAATGTCCGCAACTACAAGTTCCTCGAGGGTAAAGACGAATACTTCCAAAACCAATAATGAAATTTGTCATTGAAATTCCTTGCAAAACGGCATCAAATACAGTTCCGGTAAAACGAAGTGATAAGAATGACTTATACTTTATTTTTCTAGATTTATAAAACAATTGTTCCTTTACACTCTCTACAGTCTTTAAAAATATGATTTAATTAAAATCAAAATTAAAAGTCAAGTAACAGAAATTTATAATAAATTCGCCGACCTTAAATGTAATTGTAGCAACATCAATGTAAAATCCAAAGTGTATTACATGACCTGAATATGCAATGTGTTGTTCATTTGACCAATCATTTTGCCAATCCATAGGGAGTATTGATGACACTGTATTCCAAGCCCAAATACCCCAACTGAAATCTGCCGAAGAATTACTTACTTGCGTTAATTCATCTATTAAAAAAAGGAAAATGAATATACGCTCCAATTAAAAGTGGCTTAATAAATATATTTTTATAGTGTTTAATAACCTTTAGAAGTATTATCACTTTTTTCTGCAGATGCAAATGATTTTTCTTTAACAATAGGTAATTGTCTTGATTGCAACAAAGTTAGCAATGCAACTAATCGAAGTATCATTGGTATTTGCTGTTCAGTTATACTAAACTCCATTTTTTGGCAATGTAAATCGAGTCTCGTTAATGATGCTCGTTTTGCAATATTACTGTGATAACTCATAATTAAATGTATCATCATCGAGCATCTGTACAACACTGGATCCTGCAAAAGAATACATTTTCAAAAATTATAAAAGAATAATTAATAATTTCAGAAGCGAAATAATAAAGACCTGATAGATTTCAATTTTTCCCGAAGTGTCCATTTTATCAAGGCATAGAGTCAGATCCTGAATTGTGATCAGTTTTTGTAATCTTACTTCGAAGCTGTTTATGTCTAATAATTATAATAAATTTAAATTAAATTGTACATTTAAAGTTATAATTGAAAGTAAACCATAAAAATATTACCAGTAAATGCTGGTTCCCACTTATCATTAACGGATTGCATAGATAAAAATCTAACATTAATACTAAGAACAATATCTTCTTCGACATATTTTAGAATTAAATTATTGCAATTAATAGTGATGCTATTGATAACTTTAGTTACAATGTTTTTAATGTACCCTGGAGGAGCCTCTTTTCTGCAATATACAAAGATTTTTGTAAAGTATATTTAAATTATAAAGAAATTTAAAATACTCGATGATTTGACTTACTGAGGAATTTTGATTTTTGTCCTAGGAAGCAGTATTGCAATATTATCCGATTGGTTTTTGTCTTTTAATTTTAAGATGCATTCTATGAATTATATATTTTATATATTTATTTATGTTCAATAAAAAATTTAAATTACATATTCTTTTATACTTACCTATGGTATTAATAGTTACAACAATAGGTTCTGATGTAATTTTCACCCAGGGGACATGAATAAGCAATTCATGTATATGTCCACTGACAAAAGTAAATGGAAGATTAAGTTGCTCTTCCAAAACTTCCAATCGTAAATCAAGATTTTGAAAAGATGCATCTCCACCCCACAAGGAAACCTTTACATAGTCACATTTATTAATAATGTTTTTATTTATTGTCACCAAAGGACAAAATTTGATTGCATAAGATATTTTTTAATATACCTGTGACTGTTCTGGCTTAAAATTTTTGACATATTTCTCAACATAACTGAGAATTACCGGAGTTATGTATGATTCCAATTTGAACATTGCAGTTAAAATTTAAGAAAAGTTTCATGCTTCTTTTCTATCCTTGCTTCTACCTCTATTATATATAACTTTTTTTAGTACTGTATAAATACAAGTGTATAACAAATTTTAAGCGATCTAATGCATGTTAAAATAATTTCTTAACATGTGCATAAAATACAAATAAACAAAAATTAAAGATGAATTTTTTTATTTAAAATCTGTAGCAATTTTAATATGGTATACAATGATAAGATTTATGTATCTATTTATGTATATATTTATTTATTTATTTAAGATATATTTTTTATAATATATCATTTATTATTTATACAATGGTAAACAAGATTTTTGGTTAGAAAACAACAAAAGTATAATTTACCGATTTGAATATGTAGATATTCATTATAATTATAATATAAATACGAAGAAAGACTTACAATACATACATTATTTTATAAGAAAAATCTGAATATAATTTCCTTTTAAAATTAGTTTGAATCTTTGTAAATTGTATTAAATCTCAAAAATATACTTTTGTACAAAATTTGTCAATCATAATTTGTATACATACAAAAGTCTTCATTTGTTATTGTATTCGTGTATCTACGTAAGAAAAAATTTTTAAAAGTCCTATATTATACATCAAACATATTTTGGCTAAATGCAATAAAGTCTAGAAATTATGGTGACTATAAAGATGTTGGTCGAATGAAAGATTAGGATCCTCTTTTATCGGTAGTTGGTATAAAAAAGTGTACAAAATTATCATTTTCTCAGTTTATTACATACGTATTGCAGTCTATTGCAGTCTATTTATACAATTTTTGACAAAATCCAAAAATACTTTTAATAATTGTATACGCATAGATTAGACGATCAACTTACTTCATTCGGGAAAAAACCCTGGCGTATAAAATTTAAAAAAATGTCGAATTTATTACCTTTTCATAATTTAGAAGATGAAATACTATGAATAGCGATTAAATATTGCTGTCATCTAATTATAAAAATAATGGTGAAATATCTCTTTACATAAAAGATAAAAGTCCAAATGAAAGTGTAAGTGTAATATAAATCGATGTCAGTGGACAAAAGCAAGTATATTAATATGCTATATAAACATTTTTTTTAAAAAACTGTGAAAATGTCAAATTTTACAGTTCAAAACGTTGCAGAATTCTACTATAAAGAGTTAATAGTTCATTGTAGTACTATTTGAAATACTCATTAATAGGTCAATTTAGTTGATAAAACTTTTTACAACTATATTTATATCTATGCATACATTAATTCGTCATTTTGTTATTGAATGGATTTTTCGTTGAATTCTTTCTCTTAATATTATTATTATGAATATGTGAACATCGTATTCAATAAAAAAAAAAAATTTATATTTGTTAGTATTTTCATTTGTACGTATTTTCAAATATTTAAGTACATATTTCTTATGGACGCTCTAATTTCGTTCTATCTCGTAGTTATTTCTTTAACATAGAATTTTAATGTTTTATGCGACGATTTCATCATTTTTTATGCGTATTTTAATTTTTGATAGTATCGCTAGGAATATTTCTATTTACATCAGAGTTTTCAATTTATTATAAATCAATAAAGTCCGAATTCCATAAGATAAATTTCATCGCAATAGTTAGATTACGCGTATAAAATAAGGCAAAATTTCAATATTGCAAAGATGAATAACTAGCAAATTATGATTACTGATATAAAATCTTATTACGAAGTCAGGATTTTTAGTTTAAAATAAAAATGTAAGTATTTTTACTTTTTTACCTATTCGATTATTATTCGAGATCTCCAATCTAAGTTTTTGATTCCTTACTTTTGAAAACAGAGTTCTTTGGTTTAATTCTTCTTATACTAAGTTATATAATCTTTTTCTCTAAAAAGACTCATTTGTTAACAAAAGTAACCTAAATTTCTGTGTAAAGTAAAATCATTTTGTACATGCGTATGCGTGCGTGCGTGCGTGTGTGTGTGTGTGTGTGTGTGCGCGCGCGCGCGCGTGTGTTTATATTATAAAGAAAAACGAAAAAAGTTTATCTTCTTACTTGACTCTTTATAGATAAAAATATCGATACAAGTCTTAGATTTTAATGCTCTTAAACACCATGAACTTGATGTTCAGGTAGAATAGTCTAGTTCAGCGTAGCGCAAAATTTCTGAAACAGTATCAAATTTTTCTTACATCTACCTTGTGTAGATTCCTAAAATGGTATTCAAACGGAGATCCTTCCTCCCATGCAGCCCATCATAAAATCTAGATTCACCCTAGAACAGTTTATACATTATTTTGAAGATGACGACGTCTTTGCATCCTTCTTTGCATCTTCAGCTCTTTGTTCTCTCGCAAGATATCAGACTAAGCTTGTTTACTTTTTCCAAATCTTTCTTCTTGTGGTTGAAGATCATTTTTACATTAAGAGCCCCTTTGTCCCTATACTTGGAGTCTTATAACATCAGCTAAACGATATCGTCAAGCGTCGTAGGTCCGAGATATGTTTCACCTCCCTCTTTTTACCTCCATTTTTTTCAGTCAAAGAACGCGTGAAGGGCATCGTTCGAGGGAGAATCACAGTAGGTATTCACAGGTATTCTGACACGTTTTTCAATTTATAAAGGTAGAAGCGGAAAAGACTGCGCGTAGTTGTAATAACATTTCTATAGATGCACGCGAAATGTTTAAAAAAAAAAATATCTTTTCACCAACACCGCGGACTAAATTTCATAGTTAATTTAATTGCTTAGAGAAATTAGGCGTCTTAGCAAAAATTCGCATACTATTATGTACCAACGTACCTACATTTTTAAAAAGAATTCGAAAAACGATTTTAAAAAGAACAACATATAGTACAGAAATCGACTGTAGTAAACTGTATAGTAATCAACTGTATAGTTTTTGCCTGGATAGACTTCTTAAAGGCCTAAGCAAAATTACCGATTGAGTAATGCAGGTAATTCCGACGTAGGAGTATCTGTATTAGTTATTATTACGGAGAGAACGTGACAAATCTATGGATCCTACGGTTTAAATTGCATCAATCTGTGGAAGCCTAGAGTTATAAAAATAACTACGGCGAATGTCTCGCGTTGTCTTTTTGCAAAAAAAATTACGGACTTCTGAGTAACACTTGCATTGTCTTCATTAAACAAATAAGTGTTTACCGTTTTTCCATCATTCTAAGCGAAAACTTTGTGCCTTTGCGCGTGTGCGTGTGTGTACGATATATCGAATGCACGCCTTACGATTTATATTCACCGAATTTATAATACTACAGAGAATCGAACCAACAAGTTATAACCTTCTCATTTGTAATAAGTGCTTTAAGCTGACGAAATTGTTTAACGAAGTAATCCATAAATCAATAATAATGCGATGCACTAGAATCTAGTCACGAATGCAGGGTTGCAACAACGAAACAAAGGCGCGTCAATAAATTATTATCGTCTTTTATTATTATGCGTTTGTGTAAAACGATTCCCGGAAGAGAATACGCTTATAAAGAAAAAAACTATTCAGCCGTTTTACCGTGTGAAATTGTGCACGTGAGCGCACGTGAAAGTCGATTTGTAAAAAACATTGATTTGGAGAAATTCGAAGGTACGAATAATCGGCGCACGTATCAACGCTCGTCGGCAAGACTTTCGTAAAAAATGCAATGTAATCGTACCGCAATCAGTTTTCGACGCGTAATCCCGCGTGATCTGCTTCTCTTTCGTCGAATGAATAAAAAGGAAAAAAATCGAACAAAAACAACGATTTGCGTTCGACCAGCGTAGCGATCGAACGCAAATCGTTGAGCAAATTGCAACGTGTATTAAAAAAATATCTTCGAGAACATCGAAGCATCGCGAAAATTAGAAAAATTGCGCAGGCGATAATAATGAGTTTGTGAAAAATTAATATCGACGTGTATAAAATACGAGCTTGTACATGTAAGGTAGAAGTATAGCTTCGAAAATTCATAGATACTAAAGCGTTAAAAACATGTAGTAGGCGAGAGCAAGGGAGACACATTGTCCGGGATCTTCCCGAAACCGTAACGGGTCCTGTTCCAAGGTAGAAACCGTATCTATTATATTCTTTTCTTAAAGATGGTTTTCGTGTAGTCGCAGTTACTTCGTAAGCGTAGCGCGTCGATCTCAATGCCGCAATTGCGCGGCTTCGAAAGAGAAAACGCACGGAGCTTTAGTTCGATCGCAAAAAAGAATACACGCATGCGGCTGAGGAGTCTCGAACGTCGTGGCAAAAGGCGAGGAGGAGGAGGAGGAGGAGGAGGAGGAGGAGGAGGAGGTGCAGCGTCGTGCACCGAGCAGTGCGCACTCGATAAAGTGCGATTAAAGAAAGGCTGCCGAGGGAACAAAGGCGCATGCGCGCGACACACCTTTGCGTCCGGAGCCGCGCGATTCGCGATACCGGAGGTGAGTGAAACCCGCGGGACCTCTCGCGAAAAAATCACGAGGCTCGTGTTAAGGGGGTAAAGAAAGGGGTAAGAGGTAAATATTGACGAGCACGTGCGCGCGGAGGAGCGGAGGTTCGGGGCCGGCTGTCGAGGCTAGATATCGGGGCGACGTAGAGGCGTGTGCCTGTGTGCGTGGAAGAAGAGCCGAAGCAGCGGTCGCGTGTGAGAGGCCCGAGTTTCGGCGATTCCCACGCACCGATGCCAGCCGGCGTCCCCCTTCTCCGCCATCTTCATCCGCCGCTGCCCCCCACTGCCACCGGGCGGCCCTTCGCTGCGCGCACCAATTCAATGGACCTCGGCCTACACGGCGACGACCCGAGGCGATGCAGGCCGGACTCCCGCGCGCGGAAAATCCTCGGGAAATCCTCGGGAAATCGCGAATTCTCATAGAGAACGCGGAGGGGCTCGTTTCGTTCGTTCGTTCGTTATCGAAACGTCGGCAAACTTGTTTCACCCCGCCGGATGCACGTGCGTTCGAATGCGCGGTGACCCTCCGTCGAACGCTGCGCATCGAAATTTGGTAGCTGCAACTAATTACGGATATTATGGGAATCGTTTGATTTCGATTGCGGGGGTTGGCACATTTCGCTAAAGCTCACTCGTGGACGAGGTGCGCCGATGCGGCGGCGGCGGCGGCGGCGGCGGCGGCGGCAGCTCGTCTTACTTAATTCGCGCAAGGATCAATCGCACTTTCATGGGATTTAGAATTGGGAACCGTGGCGTTTTCGTCGAAGAAACTCATTTTTCCAGGAGCCGGGGGACAAAGGAGGGCAGGGAAAAAGTCGCCGTAACGATGAGGCGTCGGATCGCCGCCAAGGTCCGTCAAGACCGGAGCGAGCGAGGGGGTGCAATTAAAAAAGAAATTGTTATAAGCAAGTAAGAGCGAGTTCTTTTTTAAGGGGCGGGGGGCGGGGGGGGTAAGGGAAAAAAGTGCAAGAGCTCGTGTAAGCAATTTAGGAAAAAGCTTTAGTCGTCTCCCGGAGTGCCCCGACACGTGACGGGTTGACGACGGCGCGGGCCGAGGGGGAGGCGAAGTTGAAAGGGCCGTAGTCTGCGGACGCGTGGCCCATCTGATCGCATGCGTGAGAACGACGTCGCTCTCACACGCGCCTCGCACGCACTCGCACGTGCACGATGCGTACAGAGTGCGGCAGCCCCTCGCGTGCTGCCGCTTCCACCTTCCTTCCTTTTCTCTCCTTTTGCCGTCCCCGATCCGCATTATCGAGCAGCGCATTATAACGCGCATCTCTTTTTTCTTCCTTTCCCATCCTCTTTCTTCCCATTTTATTTCTCTCCCGCCAGATTTCGGACTCACGAGCCGCGTCTTTTTAATCCTCCGGGCTTTACGAGCCACGCCTGAGCTCGAACATTGCGCTTATCGACGGATACAAGCGGCGGGAAAGCGGCGCTTTTCCACTGCCAATCGGCCTGTCTCCCGACGCCCTGGGCTTTACAGCAACTTATTGTGTCATTCGTCTCGGCGGATGTGAATTTCGAAATAGGCGACTGAACCTGGCGACACGTGCTTTCGTAACGCGATACGGACACTGTGCTTTGGCTCAAGGCGCAGTACTGCACTGCACTACACCCATTAACTGCGAATGCAGTTCCAATGGTAAATCTCCTGTAAATGCGATTCTCGGATTCTTATCGCTGCTCTGTCGTGGATCGTGCGCTCGTTCTCCAATGATTCTTTCAATTTCAATTAATTGCCCCACTCTGCTAGAGCGCGTGCAGGTATTTGTCGGAATCCGGTCGCTCTTCTGCTTTGGACGTTTCACTTTCGCGGTAAATAATTTGATTTAGCGAGACGTAACTGTAAAACAGATCGCTGTTTACGCCTTCGCTTAACGCATAACGCGGTTTAAAGGAACGGTTTAATATCGTTTAATATCATTTACGTGGAAAACGAGCGCAATTTCGAAAATTATCGCAGTGCGGCGGCACCCGATTTTTTGGTCACCGTAACGATGTTTAGAAAAAATTCCCGCGATCTAATCCGAATAACTTTTCCTTTCGTGTGGACCCGAAGTAACGAAAAAGAAAGCTATTTTTCATGCTAAGCGATTCCACGTGTATTAGGGGAGATTTGAAAAGAAGTTAAGTTCCAAGTAAGGTTGAGTGAAACCTTATACCTGTTAAAGTGGTTTTCAAAATAGGCAGTAGATGAAACAGGCGTATCTTCTCTTCGATTACAATTGAAGCTCGGGGTATTATGTTTTTGTTTTTTTCCTTTTCTTTTCTTTTTCTTTTTCTTTTTTTTTTTTTTTTTGTTTTGTTTTGTTTTTCTTTTCCCGAGGAACATCTTTTCGAGAAAAATTGTATTCCAATACTTTATTACAATTATCCGAATTAGATTAGATTTTTCTTTAAACGCGTGCAATTGCTCGCAACAATAAAGTACCATAAGCGTTAAATGCGTTCGATCTACTCTGCACTACTCTGTCGGAAACTCCCGTTCGTTATAACGCGATAAATAATTAAAAGTGCAGCCAACATAAATCTGAAAATTGTAGTCGGTTACGGGATGATACCCGTAATAATCACCTGCTTCCTTCGGGACAACCACGTAATATCAACGACAAACTCACGTATACGCTTTCTAATGAGAATTATGTCTTTGCAAGACTACTTTCGTCCGCTGATAAATTGGTTACAAATAACAACGCGCGTCGAAAGAACGAAAAGCTGGTGTCAAATTTCACCGATACCGAGCATTCCTGGCTCACTTTACGCAATGTCTAAGCCAAAAACATCGTTTCTCTCGAATAATCCGTACCGTCAAATGTTGCGCACAGTCTCTAAGTCAATGATAAGTTAACGATAAGACCGAAAGCATGTTCTAATGCGTGGAATTCGGCTGGAGCACCGATGCCGTAGGTTGGGGCGGGGGGATCGGGATCGATCGGTGGAAGAAGTAGGCTCGACAATTAAAGGTCGCGCGGCATAAAAGTGTCGTCATTGAAAGAGTGCGAGAGATCGAGGAAAATGCCCCGTTCACGAGTGAGCTGAAGTACCTCGGAGCGTGGAGCTCGTAGGGAGGCTGTGCGAAGTGGGCGAAATAGTCGCCTCGAGGATCCAAGGTCGTGTCCAGCGGAAGAAGCCGCAAGTGCCGAATGGAGCGGGTGAACAAGGCGATGGATGGTACGCGAGCGCTGGAATGCACTTTGCGAGGAAAGCGTAGGGCGGGATGAATCGAGCAAGTTGACGACGGTGGGTCCGAGCGAAGAAACAAAGAACGAGATGCACGGCTGTAAAACAGGTCCGGACACGCAAATCCCGCGTAGGACGTGGCCAACAAAGGCTGAAAAGGAAGGGCAGGTAAAGGCGGCCGGGCGAGTTCCCAAGACTCTCGGCCACTTTCCCAGGGCGTCTCGGCATCTGCGGAGGCGCGCGGACGAAATTCGAACGGGGGTGGAATCGCGGCAGCGGCAGCTGCAGCTGCCGAGGGTCGGCGGTGGGGGCAGTGTCGGGGCGGGGGTGCGCCAGCCTATAAGAGGGGCCGCGTCCCTGCGACGCTCGTTATTGCTTTGCCGAGTACGCGACGACTCGCACGGAATCTCGAGGACGAGCGTCGAGACTTGAAGAACCTCGTGGTGCGAGTGTTGGATCGATCGCCGGAGAAAGAAAGGGAAAGAGAGGGAGAGGGATAGAAGGAGACAGTTGGTGTCGCAGTTATTGGAAAGCGAACGCAGGCATGATGCTCAAGGAGGCGCTCACCAAGTCGGGCAGGCGAATTCTCAAGGTAGGCTTCGGTTTCTTCCTTAAAGTTTCTTATTTTTCTCCGCCCGAGGCTTGAAAGTCGAAAAATCCTACTCTTGGCTTCGACGTTCTTCGCGCTTGAACGCGTTTGTCCTGCTCTCGTCCTGGAGCGCGGTCTAGCGACGCGCTTAATCTCATAGATCGTCTTTTTTCTTTGCAGGCGATAAAAAAGATCTCGACCGCGAGACTCGCTAAGAAACTGCAGCAGCAACTGCTGCAACAACAGCAGCAGCAGCAGCAGCAGCAGCAAAAGTGGGCCAACTGGTGCCTCCAGGCGAAGCTCTACGAGCTCGACACCGTCTCGCTCGACGCCAAGAGCATCGACACCTTCGTCACGTACGTCGCCGACGGCCTCCTACCCGAGAGCCTCTGCTACGTGCCGCACTGCTGCTGCCACTGCGACGAACGCGAGGAGAACCAGCGCAACGAGAACCTCGAGAACGAGATGATGCATTAACCACGCGGATATGGTGATCCGCTGCGGCGTCCGTATATGTCGTACAGTGAGTGCGTAGGAATGATGCGAGAGGCGCGAGGACTCGTATCGATCTAATGAGGCGTTGTTTTCAAGGCCAGCCTTCCTTTACGTTTGCACTTCCAATCGAAGCTTTACGATCTCCGTGAATACAAGTCAATGGAAATGTTTGACGATTGTGATACTCTCGAGCCATGAAGAATCTCGTGATCCGCGTAAGCGTCGGTAACCAAGTGATGAATCTGTTGGTTTTGTTGTGTGTCCTCGGAAACTTTTCGGCTCCGCTGCCCTCGGATGCGGAACGAAGGCCAACGTAATATCATCCGAACCTGTCGTTTATTGTAGATAAGTTAAGAGTTAAGGAGGAGGCAAGTCGTTGCCCTCGAAAAGGCCGATGGCATTCTTTTACCGCGAAAAACCTTTAGTTTTAAAACATCGTCTTTCAAATTTACCGAGAAGGGATGCTTTTTACCGATCACGAGCAACCGTTCTAAAACCTTGAGATACGTCCTGTAATCATTGTCTTCCGTTAAAGTTAATTTCCATTATTAAGTTATTTTAGACGTAAGTTTTGATGAATGTTCATTCGTAGATGTTAACAAGGATAATTGTAAAGTGTACATTTGGTGTAATGCTCGATGTACGCCTACGTAAACGAATAGTTTTAATGATATCCGCATGGACCTTCCTTATGTAAAAGAATTCATGACTAAATTCAAATTATTGTCCAATATGACGATTCGTCGTCTGTAATATCGTATTATTGAATTTGGTCATCTATTTTCCTAAGATACCCCCCAACGCATGTATGATAAAACACCCAAATGAAATGCCTAGTACAAATGGAAATTCAATCGCTAAAAGAATCCACATGCAATTATGCGCAATTTCCACTTAATAACTCGATAAATTAAGGCAACGTGTGATCTACTTAATTTCATTTAATGTTTTTTATGTACTTCGTAGCTGTAAGTAAGTTTTGCGAAAATCTGTTTAATTTCAAATTGGTACATCGGTGATGCGCATAGATATAATTGTATTATGTGATTAATTTTAATTAACATAGACTTATGTTAATGAAATAAAGTATTGACAAAAACAAACGTATCCGTTGAAAATAAAATAAGGTGATAGCCTATTGTACAAGAGAATGATTAATGCGTGAATTGAAGACACGTAAATTCACCATGTAAATGTACGCTATCACGTTGAGTCTGTGATATGTAATTAATCTACAAAGTTATTATAGAAATATATTGAATTTATTTAACCATAAAGTTATCTGTCGATTTTATTTGCAAAACCCATTGCCCATACTTTTCTATTAAAAAGAAAAGAACATTTTTATTTACCTTGTAATCCTTCAAATAAACTTTTTTCAATGATATACGATGAAATAAAAAGTTAGTGGTTGAAAGCGGTGTGAAACTTTATCGCATTTTTCACAAGAGAGAAAGACTAATTCAAGTTTTAATACGATAATATAACTAACGTATTGATTTCACTTCCGTTCCTTAAAACAGCATCGAAAATTGATCGAACATCTACTCATAAATAATAAAATTGCCCTACCTCGAGTTAAAATTATCATAATAATGAACTTAATTTATGCTTCAAGTACACGATAAGATATAGGAAAAAGAAAAGAAAATTTCAACGTGAGTAATAGAAGTAACTCTCATCTTTTACTCTTATTTATAATTGAAAGAGACATGTATGAAAAACAAATATTGAAATATATGTAAATTCTTCTCCTTTATACCACCAGAATTCAACGCAAAGAATAAATATATATACATACGTACACGTGCACATATGCATTTGACGTTAAAGTAACCGTTTAAATAAATTTTCATTTCAAAATTGTTCTTTGCGCCGTGACGAGCGTTATTCGACATTCTTAACATTTGCATGCGAGTGTACGCTTGTGATATACTATAAATTAAAATGTTGTTTATTATTTTTTTGTAATGTGCCGACAAGTTTTTGCTGTTTTTATTCGTATATTATTTTCTAACGATAAATACACGTTTTTTGAAAACTAAAAAATTGAAGAATCAATATTGTTAATAAGTATTAGTGGCTTGCAAGCTAATGGCTCGCATATAAAGTTTGTTTTGTTGGCACATAATCAGCATTTGTATTGAAGAAAATCACGAGCTTAATGAGCTGCCGTTTGCGTATGTATGCAAATGTTTCAAAAAAAAGAACAAAAACAGATATAGTTGAAAGAAGTAAAAAGATGAACTTAAAATGCAAATACGTTTTATGGTGGCATAGTCGGATTAAATTTAAAAAATAATGAGAAAAACCAGTTTTATATTTTTACGCGTATATACGTGTGTATATATATATATATATATATATATATAATAGTCTCCGTATAGAATGCAAATGTATACAAAAGATTAACAATTTTTTAGACCGACATACGCGAGCTTGGCTTACCGTCAACTTAAGCTTTAACATATTTAAATTTTTCTCACGAATCAGTTTATAATAATATACGTAAAATGTGTACCAAAAGATTGGTTTATCTAACTCGTAAGAAATGCAAAAAACACAAACAACGTCAATGGTTCTACGTTTTATTCAAACGATCGAAATGTTCGAAGCAAGTAAATTTTGCTAAAAGAAAAAACACGCAATGCTAGAACTCGTTAGTTTTGCATAAATTTGTATAATGGTTCGTCGCTTCGTGCAATTAGAATTCTTTTCTTTTGTAAAGAGTATTTTTGGTTACGTGCATTGTAGTCTTTGTGTTTTTTTTTTCTCTTTTTTTCTTTTTTTCAAGAGACGTTTGTCCTCGTTAAGATGAAATCGATTTTCTACTTAATTTTGATTTACGTGCGCGTTACTTAGCCACGAACCAGCTTGTAAATGCAACGTATTATTAATGAACCGTATAATCCGAAAATCGGGTGGTAGTATCATCTTGATTCGGAATAATGAATAATTTCAAAAAATAATCGTAAAAGTATTTTTTACACATTTATCAGCGTATTATGAAAGCTGCGATACAAGATAAAAAACTTTGGTGAAAAATGCCTCCGTAACGTTTACCTTTCATGAATTTTAATATTACTTGTAGTAAATGCTACATAAATGGTACACAAGAGGTTGACAAGGATGTAAGAACAGAGTGAACATTCTTAAGCAGGTATTTATCTTTTATTCATTGAAAAAATCGCATTGCAAAAATATTAATTATTGTCTTTGTCTCACTCGCTGTCTGTTCTTCACGCTTACATAATAACACAGGCACAACGTATACATATCGCAAAAGTGACAATTTGTACGCGAGTTATCGACGTGCGTTGCAGTTGTAGCGCAAACGTCTCGTTAAAGATTTGTGAATTTCATGGAAAATATGTAAAGGGAACACGCATGGTAAGCGTGTCGTAAGTTATTCTGTTCAATTGACTCTCTCTCTCTCTCTCTCTCTCTCTCTCTCTCTCACGCTCTCGGTCTCTGTCTCCCTTTGTATTTTAATATAAAAATTGCCCGTACACGCGAGGATACGTATTTACAAAAAACTCTATTCCCGCTATTTACACTATACAATACTTTTGGACATAGCCAGGGTAAATAAATAGTTTGGTATATCACTCTTATAAGGTACAAGTATGACTATGCTGCGTTATCACAACCGAAGACGGTCGCTCATCTATATTTGGTTTAATGGTCCAGGAGGCGCGGAGTCCCGGTCACCGAGGAAGCGGTCGCGTCAGTAGGCGAGCTCGGCACCCCAGGGCCTATAAGGCTTGCCGTGCTGCTGCTGGGGTCCGTACTGGGCGGGGTACTGGCCGTGGCCAGGGTACTGGGCGGGAGGCCAGGCGAGTGGCGGCGGGGGCGGTGGAACCGCCGTGGGTGCAGGCGCCGACGGCTGGTGCTGCTGGTGCTGCTGGTGCTGCTGGTGCTCGTAGCCGGGCTGCTGCTGGTGGGGCTCGCGGTGGAAGCTCTGGAGATGCGAGAGGAGCCTCAGTCGCAGCGGATCCCGCTCGTCGAGGCCCTCCATGGTGACGAGGTAGCGGCCGACCTCCGCGGCGCACTCGCCCCAGCCGACCGCGTGGTAGTCCATGGCGAGCTTGGTGCTGTCGTAGCCCTCCGCACCTGAAAGCGACGGGACCCGGTGATAAGCTCGTGTGGCTTTCGTGAACGCCGAGCGGCGAGGGGCACGGCGAGCACGAGGGGAGGTAGAAGAATGGACGGGGTAAGATGAGCGAGCGAGCGAAATCCCGCGTTCCCATGGCGGAGCGGCAGATGGTCCGGGGCCGCGAGCAAGGTGCAGCCGCAGGTAGCGTGGGAACCGATCGGGCGCGCACGCGAGGGCCCGATTCCGGAGGCGCCTCCTCGTTATCCGCTCGACGATAGCCCCCGACGATAGCCCCCGACGATAGCCCCCGACGATAGCCCCCGACGATAGCCCCCGACGATAGCCCCCGACGGTAGCCCCCGACGGTAGCCCCCGACGGTAGGCCTCGACGATAGGCCTCGACGACGGTCCCGGCCATCCTCGGCCGCTACAACGGAGAGCGATAGGCACGTACGCGCCCCGTACCTCGTGCCGGGACACGAGCTAGATTAACGCAGAGGTAGGTAGCGAGGTAGAGCCGCAGGGGGAGAAAAAGACGCGCGAAGAAAGGGGGAAGGGCGCGAGAGGAGCTGCGAGAGTTGCTTTCCCACAGTGGAGCACATCTGCTTCGGAACAGCTTGTGTCTCTCTCGCTCGCTCCACTGTCCCCTCCCCTCGAGTTTCCCCTACCGCGGGTTTGGCGCAGGAGAGGGCCGAAGGCTCGAATCGTGGGAACGTCACACGGAAGAGTTCTTCTTGACTTCCTGTGCTTCCCACAGGATCGCTGCTGTGGCCCGGGGTCCAGCACCTGCTCCTTCTCTCTCTCGGGGCCGCGAGGCCATTCATTCGGATCCGCGCGATTTCGCCGGATTCCGATGGCCCCTTTCCCACTGCCCCTTGGGAGGGACACCGCCGCGGAGGTGTCGACGCGAGGAGGGTGGGGGCTAAGGGCAGCTGTCCCGAACCAGGGATTTTGTTATCGGGTTACGGGGCGTCGATTCGCTCGCCGCGCGTTTAACAGGTGTTTCTTCCGGCAAACTGCACGCACGACGAGCTCCAACGCTCTCGCTCCCTCCTCCTCCGCCTCCTCCTCCGTCACCTCGTCGTCGTCCGCGCGAGTCGTCCACCTGGTTTCGCCCGTGTTTGTTTGTAAACAAACCCCCCCGCGCGACTCGTCGCCGACCGGCTGTTCCTCCTCGGCCGATCTCTATCGGCTTTTGGCGCCGATTGCGCGACCCTCGCACCGCAGGGGAGGCGAACGGAGCGATGAGCCGAAAAATCATCCCCTCTTCGATTGCCGCGATTGGGAATTCAATCGCGATCGGCGATTGAATTCCCGTCGCCAATCCGCCGAATCTCGATCAAGAGGAAGGCGTAGAATCCGACACGCGCGACATTTCACTAACCGATACACATGACTATGATGACTATGATTGACGTGTCGCGACTTTTTTTGCTTTTCTCGATCTCTCACCGAGAACTCGAGTGATCTAAGGGAGCCGAGAACGTACGAGAAAACTCGAGAAAACCCGAGAAAACCCGAGGCGTATTCTTAAAAAGTATCGAGAGGCAATCGACGTCTCTCTTTCCAATACCTAGTGCTAAGCTCGGACAACCGATAAAGAACATTAACCGTACGCTTGTCTTTGTTTTAGGCACGAGGGGGTCGACAAGCGAGCGACTTTGATAATTTTGTCTTTTGCGACCACGTGGTAGGACGTGGGCAATGCGAGGGCACAATTCCGTTTAATTGCGCTCGGGTTATCAGCGGAAGGAGAAAAAGTTCGCGGCTGTAACGGCAAACGCACGGATATCGCGATGGCGACGGAAGTAAGAGAGAGCTTTAATGGGGAGGGGTACAAGTGAGAATTTACGCGGGGGACTGGATGCTCACCTTTATTCCTGAGGGTCCTCAAGTGTTCAACGGTCAGTTGAAGAATCTCGGCCTTCTCGAGCTTGCCGCTGTGGGGGTCGCGGGCGGCCGCGGGTACAAGCCGCCGGAGTTCGCCCAGCGAGGCGTTGATCCGGTCGCGCCTCTTCTTCTCGATCATGCCCCTCCGGCGCTTCCGCGATGTGTGCTGGCAGGAGTCGGTGCCTGGCGAGCTGCATCTGCAACGACATTTGGAGCGTGGACATTTGCACAGTTCCGTCTTATTTAGAGTGGAGTTATCCGCGTACGAGGAGTTTGCGCATCCTCGGCATTAACGGGCGAATTTTTCAAATGCTAACGGATTTTTTGAAAGTTCGGCGAGTGCTCTTGACGATCGTCAAGACCGCCAAGACGATTCTCTCGCTAAGGTAGTGGCATCCGCGTTACCCGAGTACGAGAGGACCTAGAAAAAAGTCGAGCGCGGAAAGGAAGAAAACCTTTTTTTCTCGCGGTGTTTTTGAAAAACGGAGTGACTCGCGTGTCCGAGCGGGACTTAATCATAACCTCAAAGTCCGCGACGACTTACGGTTCCTTGCCGCTCTCCTCGGAGAAGACGTCGTCGCAGTCCGAGTCGCTCATGGGCCTCTTGAGGCTCCTCTGCTGCTGCTGCTGCTGCTGCTGCTGCTGCTGTTGCTGCTGCTGCTGCTGCTGCTGCTGCTGCTGCGGACCCTCCTGGCCTTGCTGGGCCTCCGCCGAGGACTCGTGCCCGTAGCCGTGCTGCTGGCTCGCGGTCACCGGCTGCAGCGCCGCGTAGTGCTGCTGGTGCGGCCAGTGGTGCTGCTGGTGCGGGTGGTGCTGGTGGTGCGGCGGCGGCGGCGGCGGCGGCGGCAGCGGAGGCGGTGGCAGCGGGGGCGGCGGCCCCGTCAGCTCCGAGGACAGCAGAGTACCGCTGTCCTCGGGCCGGGCGAGCACGACGCGCCACATCCACGGGTGCCCGCTCCCCTTATCTCTGTCTCCGGCACCGGCTCCTCGGCACTTGGCGCTTCCTCGCGGTCGCCGCGCGCACGTGTCCACTTGTCGCGCGCGCGTCCTCGTCGCGGAGTCGCGGAGTGCCGGGGCGCGTGTGGCGTGCGTATCGGTCGCGTGCCGGCGGACGTATGTCGTGTGCGCGCCGAGCGGCCCGACACACGACCCCCTTCCAGCCGCGGCGGCGAGCCCCGCGGGGTGGGACCGGCGTCGGCAGGGGAAGGAGAAGTCAGAGGCGCAGGCGCCCCCGCTCCCGCCGCCGTCGATCGCACCGGGGGCTGGGGCCGTCGCCCCGTGGGAACCGCTTCGCGCCCCGCGCTCTCACCCTCTCCCGGGCGCACGTACGTCGCGGCCGATCGCGCGACTCGCGGCTATTGGCACCAGCTCCCGGTGTCGGTCGCGCTCCTGCGGGAGGACGCGCGCGTACGTCGCGGCCGCTTCGGGCCTCCTCGGACGATTCGTGCGGGGGTGGGGCGAGGAGGTGGTTCGCCCATGGGAGCGCGCGAGGGGAGGTTGGTCGCTCGTGGGTCGCTCGTGGGTCGCTCGTGGGTCGCTCGTGGGTCGCTCGCTGGGCGCTCGCTGGGCACTCGTTGGCCGTGTGCCGCTCTGCGGACAATAAAGCGGACAATAAAGTTCACGCAGGAACGAAGTCTCTAGCACGCGCGGAGCGTGATTATTGATATAAGGACGGCTCGTGCCGCTTGGGAGCCGAGGGCTGGGAACGCGATATCGATCAGCGGCGACTAACTAATCAAACGGTCTTAACTTTTATTCCGTAGTATGACCGATCGACCGGCGGCGCCCTCGGAGACCCTCTCCTGGGCTCGTCGACCAATCAATTTATTATTTTGCGCCATACTTCCTTTTATCAATTTGCGAATGACTTTCTTATGTGCATGCGCGGTGACGAATGCGTTTCTCCAACCGGGGAGCGAAGAGCGCGCGTCATCTCGTTGAAATTCGAATCGCTTTTCAAATTGAAATGCGCAAGTGCAATCAAATTTCATGAGAAATTCATGAAAATTTCACGAATGAGCGACGTCCAAACGCTTCGCCCTCCGCAATGTCTTTCCAATGTTATCGGCACCGACGCCTTGCTTTTCCTCGACGAATGCGGCACGCAGTCAATCGTTGCAATAGCGAGCAACTTTACGCAACGACGTTGATGAACATTAGGGGAAAAAATGCGAAATCGATAAGGAAGAGGTTTTCTCCGAGTATATCCCTTATAGATGTCTTTATTTGTCGCATTTTACTTGCGCTAATAAACGTACGCGCGCGAAGAAAGTTGCATCGTTAAAAAAGGCCTTCAGTTTTGCCGTTGAGGAAGCTCGTCGCCAATAACGAAAGGATAAAAATACACAAAAGGTAAAAACGTGATTTCAATGGTGGATGGGTAATTGGAGGATGGCTACGAATTTCTAGCCTTTTATTTAACCACCGAGGCCGACGCTTCGCTCTTTTAACGCGCGTGCGCGTCTTCTAGCAAAGCTGCGTATAAAGATTTAGCAACGAGTTCTGCTAAACGAGGTTTACCAAACGAATGAAATGAGGTTTAGCATTTGCGGGCGGCCTCGTCTTTTTGAGCGAACGCGAAGTTCTGATTAAAAGATTACGGAATTCCGTATTGAACTCGCGTGATTGCTTCTCTAATGACGTTGCAAATCTCTCAAATATCGATATTCGATGGTTGAAGTAGCTTTCAACGATCCTCGCGACAGATCCTTACCTCGGTACCGTACAATTGACAACATCAACCAATTCAACGGTGTATCGCGTGAAACTAATGACAATGACGATATTATTGTGCCTCTGCGTGCCTCTGCTTGTCTCTGCTCGATCCGCGATAAATCGATCGGTGGCGCTCGTAACGAATTCGCGTTCGCTCGACGATGAGACGGGAAAAACAACAAAGTTTTAAAATTCCGATCGGCGTCGCTCGATACCCGGAGGCCGTGAAATCGTATATTCACAGGGAAGGCTCTGCGGCAGAATGCAGGTGTTCGCGAGACCCGAGGAGTTTACGAGAAGGTGTTTGCTTTTGTTGTTGTCAGCGTCGCTTGCCTTTACCTTCTCCAAAATCTCCGCACGATGCACGAGGGAGATTTTAGTGGGAGATTCGGGGAATCGGTTCGGAGCTCGGGATCCTCCCGAGCAAGTGCACCCGTCCAGGGGATGAAGACCCGTGCGAATCCTACAAACGGAACAACGAACGTCGATCTTTCCGCGCGGAGAGAAAAATCCGAATAACAATAGATATCGCACCATTGACGAGCTTTAAGCCAACGCTTAATTGCTCTACGACGTTCCATTTTCAACGCGTAAATGTAACCCACCCCTATTCATCCGCGCACAAGTGCACGACGGAGAGCTTAAGTGAGTCTGGGCGGATGCGCTCATTTGCAATGAGTCGCGTGGCGTTGCAAGTCCAACGAAGCACGTACTCGTGCAAATCGACACGAGAAATATCGGAATCACGCGAGCTGCAACCCCGTGGGAAGTCGTAGGTGCTCGAGTAGAAGAATGAGATAATCGGAAAAAGACAGGTACAGGCGAGTCCATCGTCCGAGAGATTTTCAAATTAATAAGTTTATAAAATACTTGGCGTGTCTGGGCACCGATACCTTGACCGGCAGCATCTGTCCGATAACAAATTATAGGATAATTTCGGTTTACGAAAGCATTCGCTCGGTGTAATACGCGCCAATACGCGCCAATACGCGCTAGACGTTGAATTCGTCAAATGCACGTTGAAATAGGTATCGGCATATTGTACGTTCGTACGTTACTACGTACTGGTGGTTACGACGCAAGTTGGTCGGGAAAATCTTAACGCGCGTTGGTGTATGGTTTCGTCGAAACAACGCGTTTGAGCGATAGCGCTGGATTTTCCTTTGTGCCGCGATCGAACGCTGATTTCCGATTAACGTTCCAAAAGTAACGTCATTGAAATGTAGATTAAAATCGGGACATTATGAGTTGGTTCTCGTACGCGGCCAGTCAGAGTCAAAAGCGAGAATATTTCTTTTAGCTTTTCGTTCGACTGGATTAGGGCGTGTTTAGTGAAAAAGGGATGATATTTATTATTTCGGAATGAGCTTGGAGAAAACAAATGGATGTTAGCCGCACTAAGTTCGGTGGATCACTTTGCATTACATTTACACGCAAAGTGGATAATGCACGCTCATGACTCGTCGTTTGCAGAGTAAGCGCTGAGTAAACACGCGCGTGTAAACACGCGACATTACGGTGAGACTAGGATTCGAGGACGATAAGAGTAGCAGCAACCCAGCACCAGCTTAGTGGTGGTCAGTCTGTTTGTTCGCGACGGTGGTGCGAATGGGAGAGACAAAGGACGATGAGTCGTTACTTATTCAACTGCGGATGGTGCGCGGCTCGTAATATTCGCATTCGGAACCGAGTGTTTTCTTAAAATTGACTCTTGCGCAAGCGAGATTGACTCTCGCAGCCGAGATAAAGGAGATAAAGGGAGCGGTTCCGGTCGCGCGACCGGACCGACTAAACAAAGGGTTCGACGATCGGCCTCCGAAATCGATGCCCATGAGAAATACGGGGGTCAGGACGTGAGCGATCGATCGCAGGTCACTCGCGGTCTCGCACCCTCGTCTCCTCCTTTCGACAGTTGGCCCAAAAACATAATTGCGCGCCATTGTCCGAGGCTTCTCTACTTTACGATTTGTTGCTGCGATCAGAGCTCGGACACTCGGACAATCGACCGATGGGGATTTATCGCGTATCGCCTTACACCGGCCGTCTTCTCCCGGGGAAGGCGCGAGGCTGCGTCCGAGTGGCCGGTTACGATTATGTTCCTCCTGGGAGTCCCCGGTTGTCCGGCTGTTTGCCCTCGTAAATTTGCCGATCCACACCAGCCTGACGATTAATTTCATCTTTAGCATTTGGCCGTGCGACGTATTTTCTTCGTTGATCGCGAGCCCCGGCTTTAGCCTCCGATTACGGCGATTGTCCCTCGCACTTTATTAGCACGCGCCACTCCGCCTCTCATTGTTCTCGCGACTTTTTCTCTCCATCGTGCGACATCTCCTTTCGCGCCGTAGGATAGCTATGCAAAAATGCAAAAATGCAAAAATGCAAAAATGCAAAAATGCAAAAATGCAAAAATGCAAAAATCGCCTACACGAGTCGGCGAGCTGCAGCTTTCGCCTCATTAGGCCTGTTATTGATTGTAGCCCGTTGGGAAATGATAATCATTCAACGGAAAGGAAAAGACGCGGCGGCGACAGCGTGCGTTTGCAAGAGGAACGAGAGCTATTACTTTCGGTAGACCGGAGGTAACGAAGGTAGTGCACGCGTAAGTAGGTTAGATTAGAAGAGTAAGTCGTTTTAAAAACCTTGATTAATGATCTGGCGTTGCGGTACGCGCGGCGTTACGTAGCGCATTTTAATAATTTAAATCCCTCTAGGAATTTCTCGTATTATCGTTGGCGAACGGAAAATTATAGTTTCGTTGGCCTTTCATCCGATCCTTTCGAAAAGCCTTGGCAACGTTTCCGCAACCTTTCCGCAACCTTTCCGCAACCTTTCCCATGCGTTCCAGCTCGTTTTTCAATTTGTTTGATTTTCAGGCGTACGCGTACGTGTTTTCCGATTCGCCGGCACTTTCACGTTTCTCAAGTCTCGGTTAGTCGATGCACTCGTTTGCGCGCTTATTCGAATTAAGGATTTATAATCGCAAATTTATTAGCGAGTTATTAATTTATTAGCCAGTGGGAAGCTCTAATTGTCGCGTGCCCGACAATCGGCAAGCGAGGACAAAAAGGTCGCAGTAGGGAGATAACACCCTTTGATCACCGACAAAGTAGTCCACGTTCAAACGGAAACACGACGTGGAACAGCAAGCGCCACTGGACTCGTAACGGAGCGTTTTTCCCGACGAGAAAAGCCTAGCGTGGAAAACAGAAGCTGTTTTAAGAGGAGACGATATCCGTGCACGTGTCGGACAGCGGGATGTCTCGAGACGTAGGAGGTTTACCGGTCTTGGTCGTAAATTTTGACGTAGACGTTGCAGCTTGCGTTGGTTCGTCCATCAGCGCGAGACTCCCCTCCTGCTTCCCTCTGTTGCGCGGCTTCGCCTCGACCAACTTTCATTTTCTGTCTTTTGTAAAACTTCTCTCGTACGTTCAAGCTCAGCGATCGGTTGAAATCATTTATCACCACCTTAAGTACCTAATATTGTTACTCTACCATCTCAAGGGTTGCCACGAGGTGAAGCGATTATCGTCGATGCACTTTACGATCGGTCTTCGTTTCAAGTATCAGGGTATGTAAAGGATGCAAATACGTAATTTTCTTTCTCTCGACTTTACGAAGCTTATTCTTCGAAGATTATTCTGTTTGAAAACCCATTCTCTTCTTGGCACGTAATTTAGCATACACGAATTACTGACCGGTCGTCCGAATTAAAGGATTGGCTGCTTGTGCCCACGATTGAAATTTATACTTTAGGCCTCTTTTCTTTTTTTTTCCATTTGTAAATTTTGTTTATTCGTGAAATCACAAATTAGCAAACTTCACCACAGAGTCCTGTGATCGATTAATTCTTTTCAAAATTCAGGAATTTTGAATTTCCGACGATTAGAGAATGGATTTTCATAAATAGCAATTTGAGCTTTCATTCATAGATTAGAAGCTTTTCAAAAATTAGACGTAGCCTGCCGTAGTATCTGCCATTTTTCAGAAAAATTCATTAAACGTAGCGGTAGTTTATTTCGATTGCTTTGACTCCGATGTAATGGAAATGAGCAAAAACCGAGTTTCTATTTTTGAGGCCTATTTTTGAGAATAATGACGTGGAAGAGTATAATTCATGAAAGCGTTCGGTACCTCGATCACCGCGATCGCATTCTTGAAGTACACGGTGAATCGAGAGTAAATTTCGTCCGTGACTAAAAAATAATGGAACGATCGTCCAGCGCACGTCGTTGTCTTCCTCTCTCTCTGGATAATACTGGGGAAAAAAAAAGAAAAAGAAAAAGAAAAAAAGAAAAAAAAAAAAGAAAAGAAAACAAAGAAAATAAAAATAACACGCGTACGGGAGTATACACCGACACGCATGAGGGCACAATTGCGACAATGCCATTTGAGGTAATGTCGCGGTTCTGCAAAAAGTCATGTTTACGACTTGAAGATAAAAAAAAGCAGAAACTTTTCAATTATATTCTCTCGCGCCCCATGATTTAAAAGGGCAGGAGTCAGAGGACTTCATCGCACCCCAATCGTCATGGTAATTCGAAACAGGCGGGGTCGCATTCTAAACTTCAATTGTGGCAAGTGTTTTGAGCAGAATTTAAAAAAAAGAACAGTGACAGCTGTCAGGGTGGACTTGACAGACCGGAACTGCCAACCGAAGCGTGATACTGCGCGGCAAGAGGAAATTGAGCGATCGACGGGGCTGAATTTTATTAACGGTTTCATTAAATATGTTCGCCGTCCAAGTCGACGCTTCGACATTGACCACCTATTAATACGCCTCCATTCGATCATTATTATTCGCTAACCCGATGACCTTTGCGCTCAAGCCATTAAACTCGCTCGTACATTTGCGCGAATCAAAATAACGACTCTTGCCAAATTGATCTCCGCAGCTAATTGCTCGTAACTTCGCGCCCACCGACAAAAGGATTTTAAGTAAATAGCGATAATGTGATTCTAATGCTGGTTAAAATTTGTTAATAATTGCAGCAAATCAACTGTTGCAATATTGCTTACAATCGAGTTGCGAGTATTCTCGGCTCTTCAATTGTCTTAATCCGTCTTATTCTTAGCGTTAATCCGCTACTTTTCAAATTTTCTCGCGTAAGAAAACATCGCGTGTAAATGAAGACTGGAGAAGAAAAGGATTACGGCAAAAATTACGATCCGACTGAAGCCCAACATTTATTGTCACTTTATCGGGACAAAAAGAACGAAGTGATGAATTTTATTTTTATTATATTTGCGACTGTGTTTCAATACACCGATTTTTTCAAATGAACATAAGTAAATAGAAAGCTTTCAGCACCTCTATCTAATGATAATGTGGAAAGACTAGAGGTATCGTTAAATAAAGGGAAAGAAGTATTTGAAGAATTGCTGCTTATAATAGTTACGAGTTTCTAGATGCGTGGCACTTTGTTTGACATTTCAACAAAAGAACGTTTTAAATAATTCTGGAATTCAAGCAATTTCTAGCAACGTAATATAAAGTACCAATTGAGGCATTTTAATGTCGCAAAAGAGCATCGCAATGCAGGCCAGAGGCCAAATTGCCGGAATGAAATTCATGTTAAATTCGATAAATCATCACCTTACGTGCAGGTTTTGCGATGGGACAAGTAGTGAAAATCGAACCATTGTGATGCACCATGCGACACGTCGATGCTTGTTAATGATTTTTTTCTATTAAAAGCTACACTCTAATGACACTGCAAATAGAATGTCGCGTTATTTGCTACTTGTTTTAAGATTACGGAACGATCATTTTCAAGGATTCAGAGGCTTGAAATTACATTAGTAGGTTGATATTAAATTTTTTTAGAAAGATTATATCTTCTTTTTAGACGACACGCGGCTTATTACACGCGTATATTACCCAAAATGATGCGTGTGTGTGTGTGTGCGTGTGTGCGTGCGCGCGCGCGCGTGTGTTCTTCGAGACTTTCAATTGGTATGCAGTCATACGTCGTAAATTACAGACGATAAAAGTAGAGTCGCTTCGTAAGAATGCATTAACGTTTTTAGTCCAATAAATAAGTAAATAAGTTAAGAGTCACTACAAAAATCTGCATTAACGTGAAATTTCTTAAGAAATCCATAACTTTTCTACGATAAGCACAACAGCTCAGAGCTTGGCATTTTGTATTTACTTGTCAAATGTTGCAGCTTTGACTTTGAGTATTTCGTTATTCAATTTAATGCGTAGAAATGACAGAGACGAACATTTCTTAAACGCGGAAGAACGGCGACGTTGATCTCATCGTTAATAATACACGAGTATGTTGTATCATTGCAATGTGACAAACGTGACACCGATAAAGTACGGAACAGCCTCGTAATCGAATAAAATGGAAGAAATAACTTTCTATTCCACATTCGTACCGCCAGTAATCGAATATCACCAGTAATAGAAATATTAAAGGTGAACGTACAGAATTATGATAGTTTTACTACTTAACGACGTCCATCGTCGTTTCTCTCGAGGCGCATGCAAAATTAAGCACGAAAGCAATAATGCGCTGCATTTGGGCGCATCGCGCGAACTGCATTAGGATAAGTGTGCGGCGGCTCGTCAGATATCAAAGCGTGGGACAGTTGAGGGGCACTGTATATAAGTACCGATACACGCAAGACATCGCGAAAAGAGGGCCGATGAATTTTAATAAAGAAGAAACGCAAATCGAGGTGTAAAGAAATTACAATGGGGCACTCGATGGCGAGCAATCGGAAGGGGCCTGAACATAGTAAAAAGAGGGTGAAAATATGCTCGGTTTTGTTGCGCTTGTTGCGCTTGTTGCCTTCGTGCCACCGTTCACCACTACCACGCTGCATCCATTCATCCGTGGGGCTCATTCGGAACAAAAGAAGAACTCGCCGTGATGTTCCTGCTCGGGTTGCGCCGTGGCTCCTTTGAATGCAGGTCCTGCGTTTGCGAATCTTTGTCAATAACAATAAAAGTGCATCTCGAGCCAACTTTCCCGTATCCCTTCTTATAATATTTTCTTTCCGTTAAAACGCCACGCGTTAACGTAAAACTACGACAAATTCCACACGCTGACGACCTCAGCAGCGTGGACATTATTAATTCTTTCTAATGAGCTTCGCGTTAAATTCGTCCACTTGTAATTATTCATCGTTTACGAGGTTTGTCCGTATCGCGATAATAATTTTCGCGATTTCGCGAATAAATTTCGCAAATGAAACGGAAATAAAAAGAGGCATGTATAATGGAATGATTGCTTTTATTAACCTCAAATGTTAAACACACTTCGGTGAGATTCATTTTATTGAAAACGTTTATACAAGTTACAATATACGTAATGAAATATATATTATTAGTTTTCTTCTATAATGATAACGGTATTAAACTAAAAGTCCTTATAATATTGCTTGGGATCCTCGCCATGACGTTATTGTATGATGGCCCGTTGTACAAGTGTCGGTGCCCTGAAATCATGCGCATTAAAGCAGAATGAAACGACAAATAATTGGCTCTTACTCGTAGTGCAACTCGTGCAATTGAGTTCCGTTATCGAGTTAAATAAGCGCAACGTATGACCGGTGGAACACTTCAAGAGTAACAAATAATAGATAAATTTCTCAGCGGCACATTCGCTGCTTCTGCGATAAATGCATATTCCATACATATACGTATATTCCGTAGGGTGAGAATATTGTTCATTCCGTTGCTCAAAAAGACAAAGATACTCGATAAGTAATCGCGACAATATAGATATTTAAACGAACCTGCGTCAACATTACTAATTCGTCTTGGGTATCGACGATTTTGACAGGGAAGGGCGAGCCCGGAACCAAAACTCCTGCCCACCTGACTTCCACTCGATAGTCGCCGGGCTCGGTTGGATCGTAGCGGCACAGAATAATCCGGTCCTTTTGAGTTTCTCGCTGCATCTCCACTCGGAAAGCTCCCTTGGGTCCGCGTACCCTCACCGTAAGCTGACCTGCCCCTGCACCCCTCGTGTCGCAGATGAATCGTGACTGGAAGGTCGCTAGGACGCCGTGTTCTATCCCGGGCCCGTAAACCCTCACCTGTTCAGTCAGACAATTCGCTTTGGTAATGGATAGCCCCGATTTTGAGAAAACTACGCTTTTCGCCTCGGCAATCGAGCTCGCGTTTCGGAGTCAAGGGGGGGGAGACAAAAAAAAAAAAAAAAAAAAAAAACAAAAAAAAAACAAAAAAAAAAACTGTCATTCCTCGAGCGACAAATTGAGATTTAATGCAAAGCTAATATTGTCTTAAGGGCGCAAAGTCCCTCGTTACCTTCGAGGCATCGGGCGCCCCAGAAACTTTCAACGTGAAGGGGGAACCGGTCACGTGTTCTCCAGCGTATTTGATGGTCAGGGCATGTCTCCCGGATTCTTGCGGTTTGACGTTCAGTGTAAACGTAGCGTCGCCGTGGTCGTAGAGCTCGCAGTAGGCTACTTTGTGTGGACCGACGCAGTGAGCCGTCAATTCACCTGCGAAACAGGGTGTAACATTATACGGACTATCCTGGTATACCTATTTATCCGCTGGTTAACGCAACCGGTAAACGTTCGGTACCTGGACCTGCTCTCCTGGTATCTATAAAACTTTTTATTTCTTGCCCGACGACTCCGTATTTTAATCCTTGACCCGAACAGATAACTCGAGTGGCATCGGCTGCGCTCGAGACGCTTATTTGCAAGGGACATCCTTTTAGCTGACGGCCGTTCCAGGAGACAGTCATCAACAGCGGCTCCGAACTAAATGGCGTGTAGCTCGCGCGATAAACACTGTTTCCTGAAAAAAGAAAGTAACCATCAAAGATCGCGCACCGACGATACGCAGAACCTAACAGAAGCGTACAAATTTACAAAAGGGATTCTATCAAAAGAATCCCTTAACCATGAAACGGTAACGCGTGGGACGTTTAATTTTTCAATTGCTTTGAGTTTTAAATTCCCTATATTCGGAGAACTATTTTGGTTGGATGCGTACCCAAGTGTTGTAAAACCACGTCGACTTCGTTCGTAGGTGAGAAAATCTGGACTTGTGGAGTACCAGTGCCGGCTTGCGAACCATCGATCGTAAAGCTCACCTCTTCTCCACACTTAGCCGCAGTCAATCCTCTACCTCTCAGCATCACTCTGCTTGTATCCTGGGCTACTAGAGGCTGCACGGACAGAAAGTAGATTTTATTCCGCGTCGTGATAAGCTGACGAGATGCTAGATATCAGTAGGTCATTTTCTCTCCACCTTTAGATTTCCTTTCTAGGATTTTCTTTCTCTACTAATTGCCCAATCAAACGAATAATACGTATACTCTTCTCAATGCGTTTTGTAAATACCACACTTATAGCTAGTGGTCTGACAAACGAGTTACGAGTGCAATGTACAGCTGAAGAAAATCAAAGAAAGAAGAAATCAGACGGGAAAATATTGCGAAGAAAGTGCGAAATCCTGTAGATTTATTTCCAAATGCACGAGAGTCCAGAATCTTCGGAAAGTTAAATCGTTGTCTTAGTTCTCGGAAATACTTTCCCAGGATCTCGATCGTTATTACGATTATAAGTACATGAAGCGCGTTAACGGTACATTTAAATTTCTGCGAATACGGACCGACTTCGGCACTTCTCGGTGAAAAATCCTAGATTATTAAATTGACATTTTTAATCATATCTTTCTCTTTTCCTATTGCCCTCCTACGAATATTCATTAAAGTTTATCAATGTCGTTTATCCTTCGCTCGAGCCGACAAAATGTGGATTAAATATTTTGAATGGAATTTATCCCGATCGGCTGTTTGCCGTAGACAATAGTTTTCCTTTGTATCATATCTTTCGATATAAGTGAAAGATATAATCTTGAAAACGACTCGAAAACGTGTAAGAAATTCACTCGAGGTAAAGTAAAATACATTCCACTGGATTGAGATTCTTCGCGAAAGTATTTAACGGGTAAAGTTATATTCGCGTATTCGACAATTTCTTGTAACGTTAAAATATTCATACCTATTGATTTCAAGTCTACGCATTCGTATCGAAATAGTAGACTCGAACGGAACGAAAAATATTCATAACGTAAGTTCCAGTTGCCCGAAGAGCCGAAACAAATAGCAATAAATTTATATACACTTTTTGTACGAAAAGCGTGTCATTTTATTCCGCTGTATTTAAGTAAGGGGGGTGGTGGTGGTGGTGGTGGCGGCGGCGGCGGTGGGGGGTGAGGGGGAATACAATACGACTAGATTTTATGAAATGTAAAAGTTGTTCGATCTCTCATCTACGCAGTTGAACACACGCATATTTATTGGATAATAAATTCTATTTACGAGATATTTTGTAACTAATAGTATCTTTTATATGGTAATTATGTAATTATTTTTAAAACGCAATAAATTAAATATTGACTCGCCCATGTGCGCGCAATTGTGGATAATTAAAAGAATTTTCATTTCGATGTGCTTTTTATTGGAAGAAAATGATT
The DNA here is from genome assembly GCA_018907045.1 of Wiebesia pumilae. Lineage (NCBI taxonomy): Eukaryota > Metazoa > Arthropoda > Insecta > Hymenoptera > Agaonidae > Wiebesia > Wiebesia pumilae. The sequence goes on along the minus strand of JACCHZ010000136.1, from coordinate 21,834 downwards.
ACACGGTTCATTCGTGCCCGATTCCTCAATCGCAACGTTTCCTTCGTACGAGTGTAGCTCGAGTAAAATTTAGCATAAGTTCGATAGCTTACTTCGATAGATTGACCGGAGGATACCGATGTATCCTTTTTATATTCTCAATTCCCTAAGAGTTGTCACATTTTGCATTAGCTTCGTTGGGTGCACCTTTCACGCACACTTGCTTGCATCGCGTTCGAGTGAAAAGCGAGCGATTATTCGTTGCAATTCGTAGCAATTCGTTGCAATTCGTTGCGACCGAGCGAGATTTGCAGCGTTTGCAGCGTTTGCAGCGTTTGCAGCGTTGAATTCTGGAGGAAAGCAACGCGTCCGGCGGCTCCTCGAGCGAAGAGATAGGCGAGACTTACCTGGCCTTCGGGAGCGATGGCGAGCTTCGGAGCCCCGGGGAAGGGTACGCCGTTGAACAAGATCTCCATCGCGTACTCCCCGGCGACGAGCTGCGGCAAGAGGAGCTTGTGCCTGTTGTTGGCGGTCGTCTCGAAGCTGAGCGGCTGCTCGGCGATGCTGCCCGTGAGTTCCCCGGGTCCGGCCTCCGCCGTGTCGAAGCTGATCTTGCTCCCGGGCGCGAGCTTCAACCTGCCGAGCTCGTCGCAGAGCGCCGTCCAGCCCCCGATGACGCGCAGGTTGCGCGAGTCGATGATGCCCGGGTGCCAGGGCGAGCCCGGCAGCTGCTGTCCCGCGCACACCACCCGGACGTCGAAGCGACCGGGCTCCGCGGGCACGTAGCTGACGTTCCAGGTGCCGGGACTCGGACCCGCCTCCACGCTCGGCTTGGCCACGCTGTCGGGCCCGTCGACCTGGACGCTCGGCGGACTCCTGCTGCCCGTGACCGTGAAGTGCGCGGGCTTGCCCACGTGGCCCTGGAGCAGACCCTGGCCCTTGGCCCGCGCCTGGCCTCCGGCCTCGGCCACGCACACCAGGGGACTCCCCGGCACCGGACAGCCTCCGTAGCTCACGCTGATCGCGTACGAGCCCGCGACGCTCGGCGAGAACTCCACCATCTCCGCGCCGTCGTTCAGCGGGCGCACCTGCAGCCCCACCTCCTGGCCCAGCGGGCCCGTCGCCCTCACGTCCAGCTCCGCGACTCCGGCCTCCGCCGTCGCGACTGCAAGGGGACGCGGATCGTTAGGCGCTCCAGGACTACCCGAGCGAGACTCCCGGCCGCTCCCTAGTCGCGAACGCGCTGCACTTTCTCTCGCGCCCGGGCTGGAGGGGGAGGTCGAGGTGCGTGGCAGTGCGATACGTCACTTTCGAAATCGGCCCGAGGGCCGTGGCGATTATACCTCGCAAAGGAGTCGGGGACGCGATTCGCTCCGTGCGAGCGTTATCTTATTTCTAGCCAACCGTTGCAGCTCTCTGCCCCGTCCGAGATCAAGCAGCGTTACCGAGGCGGAAAAGCTCAAAAAGTGCCGAACGCACGACGTGAGCGCGTCCTTATCTTCCAAGGTACGCCTACCTTTACACACGCGCGCGACTGCTCGAAAAATTCCTTTCTAATGCACGCGCGTCGTACCCGACGCGCAAAGTAGCTGCACAGATGAATGGTTATGGAAATCATTGGAGGTTTCGAAACGCAGACAAATGCGTTTGGATTCCGTGACGTTGGAATAATGGGCGACACAATAGGTGACACAATGAGAGCGCGGTGAAAGAAAGCGAGAATAAGCCACAGATTACTGGCTAATCTCGGGGCACCGATACACAAAACGAAAATGATTAATGAGCCCCAGGCGAACGCGTTTAATAGCGCTACAAAGAGAGATCGAGGAAATAAAACTGCCATCTTGCTCTGTATTGTTGCAGACAATACTCGGACTGGCATTTACGCGAATATGTGAGAAAATTCACAGGAATTCGAATATCTCCATTTAAAACTTTTCCCATTACGCGGCCTTTGAAACACAAAGCACTGTACAATGGGCAGATTAAAGAAGATGCTGCAATTACTCTTCTTGTAGTTTATCTTTTTCGACGCGTGAAAGTTGGCTAGAAATAGATACGAACGACGTGAATTCTCCCCTTTTACCAATTGTAGAAATTGAATTTTTCCTCTTATTACTTAAGCTGCTTCATTTAATGCGCCAGCGGTTGGATACTTTTTTTTGGCAATTTTTTTTCTATTAAAGTCTAAATTCTCGTTAATTGACGAACTCGCTTATTCGGGATTATATAAGAACCAATAAGCAACGTTTGATTTTACGTAACTTATGTAACATTCTAATGCGCGGAATAGTCTTCGAGTTGCAGGCCTACGTATTCGTTAAATTTATATTCATTTTAAATGGAATTATTTGTCATTTCACTTGCGAGCCCTTATAATTTATAATCACGGCTGCATCGCGTTTTAAACTAAAAATAAATGAATATTTTATCTGTATGATAAAAGCAATGTTCGATATAACGGTATGGGTCACTTTTTGAATTAATGCGATACCGAGAAGCAACGAAGGTATAATTTTATGCCAAACTTCTTTACAGTTTTAACGATAACTCGAATTTTAAACGTAATAAATGACGAATAAATTCACGAGAGAAATATAAAATATAAAAGAATAAGGATACTTGTGTGGCAGCAAAGCTTTTACTATTCTAAACTTTCAAAATAAAATCTATCTTGTTTAATTATCCTTTTCTCGTTTGAAAAGTTCAGTCTTAAAAATCTTCAATTATTCAATCATTAAGGCTAGTGAAATATTTTCCTTTTCTTCCCGAATGAAAATGAGCACGATTACTTGGTTTTATTACAGATTGTACAGGAATACTCGTGTTCAAGCCGATATATGACGAGGCGCTCTTTTCAGGTTAATAACAATATAACGAGTTATATTGTTATTAAATGTGAATTATTAGTAAATGTGGATAATTATTTAACTACATACTGAACTGATATTTTTCATAAATTATGTACTCTTATGTGAAAGAATGGAAATATATAAAAATTATACAGAAATTCACACCGAATAATCGTAAAACTACGAACTTATTTCGTTTTATGAAAATACCGTTATGAAATATTTGATTGATGTAAAATAATACATTTGTTATTTAATATTGGTATCGAAATTATTCTAAAAATAATTTGAAGATATTTTATCGATGGAATACATGAATTTAACAGATACACGAATTTAGCATATATAAATAAATATATATTTATTTTAAATCAACAAATTTTTATATTCGACGCCAATGAATGATTTATTAACACACAAGTATAGTAGATTACTCACTTTTAAGGGCAAAATGATCATGAACGGAGACAGTTGAAGGTCCTAGTTCTTGTAATTTAATTTTGCCTGCGTCAAAGGCTTGGCAAAAAAATGGTGAACCTAGTACAGGTTTAGCTCCATGTAAGACATCGATTTTGTACGTCCCTACGAACGTAAATAAGATTCGAAATTATTTATAGCATCGATGAAACGTGCGCCAGATTTTAGGATAAAAATAAGAAATTTAACGTACCGACCGAATTGGTTGTGAATTCAGCTAATAAGTTTCCGTCGCGATGCTGATAACAACGAACAGGAACGGCATTTCCTTGCGGGCTGCTTATTACAACATCAAACTCTTTCCCCGGACGTCCAAGTGTTTCTATCGCGAAGGATGTAACTTTACCGATGGATGATTGATAAAGACCTAAACCAGTTGCTGTAACTTCTCTGCCTCCAGTTGGACCGCGCACTGGTATCTCAAGCGGACTCCCTAAAGTAATAAGTTTCCTCAATGTTGAAAACTTTATACCTACTTTATCGTGTGCTCCATGACATTGATATTTATAAGCTTACCGTGAATATGTAACTCGTTGTACTTTATATGAACTCGATGAGGTGCTGCTCGAGTTGGATGATAAATAATTTCGTAGACTCCGTTGTCCTTTTCACGTACTAAGCTGTCAAGGTCTGCACCTCCACATCGAACGTGTACAGTAAGTTTGCCAGGTCCAGCTTCTTTTGGCGCTACAACTGCAAGTAACGCATAAGATTACGGGGCAAGAATAGCATTTAGCATACAAGTTCCTTAAAACGCACTTACCTAAAATGGTCCCAGGCCGATGGCAAATAGCATCGGATATCTCCTGGATTAAAACTTTGCTAGGATCGAATGCTTGTAGAGATTGAGTGCTAATTATTTTAGAGCCTTGACTGAACACAACGTTATACGTTCCAACGTGTCGCGTTCGTATTTCAACGCGATGCAGATTAGAATCAAGTTTTGTCAAATTGCTCGGAATGATGATTCCATCGGGGCCTGGCAAAGGAAATACGACAATGATAAGAAAAGAATCTTAAAATGAATCCTGCAGTTAGCAGTACAAGAAAAACGTTTTCATTTACCCGTCACTTCAGCAGTTACCGGTCCATTCAAGCCTACCATATCCAAATCCACATACGCGGTGTTGCCTACTCTAATGATCGATGGTCCATCCATAATACTCTCTATAACTGGACAATTGAAGGGACTTCCTAGAATTGAAAGATTAAATGAAACTTTCTTTGTCGGCAATCCGCCGACAAATAATTGACTTACAGAATTAAAAGTAATCTACGTACCAGGGACGTTATCGTCGTTAAAGCTGATATTTACGTAATGAGTACTGGATGTTTGAGGTACAAATGTCACGTCATATAGGCCGCGAGCACAAGCTACAACCTCCGCTTTGACGGTATTGTTTTCGGTACTTACAACAAGCTCTAAGGTTCCTTCACCCGCTTGAGCAGCGTCTACTGTGAAAGTCGTTGCTTGACCTAATAGAGCTTCGCTCAGACCCGAAACATGCACCTGCACGACAATGAAATCAATAAAATTATTGATTTAAACAGGGAAATAATTTTTCAAAGTTCTGAAATTATTAAACTTTGTTCATTGTATAGCAAAGCATTATGGTTGGTTGGAAATTCGAGAGATATTATTAACTATGAAATTTACTAAACATTACTATGCCGTTTTAATATTTATATTTTTTTTCTTCACTAAAATTAAGACACTTTGAATCGATCGAATACATAGTTATTGTTTACAAGATTATTTATGGATAGTACGGAGGTATCGGAAGAATAATTTTATTTTTAATAATTGAGTAACATTTTCGTTGCTTAACCGCATAAAATGATTTATATTTATAAAAGTTCAATCCGGTTTTGCACAAAATTAATTCGTATAAATTACATTATAGGAAAAAATGTTCTCGCTTAATTGTTGTGCAAAATTGTTTGGTTAAAAGTGATGGTGGAATGTTATGGTAAACATTTCATTTTTTACACGCTAAAATAATAACTGAAAACCACCGAATCGTGTATTTTAAGGAAACGCGTACATTGCGTCGCGCGGACTAAAGAAATTATTAGAATAATAACACTCTGTAAGCGATTAATCCCCTTCAGGAGATTTCAACTTTTTAAAATATATAAATAATGCGAAATGAATGAAATAGCATTTATTCGCTTTTGTTTAAAATTTTGTTGTAATATACTGCTCAAAGTACTACAAGTACAAAGTGGATAATAAATTCCTAAGAGAGGTTGTATTTAAAGGAAAAGAATGTTATGCGTACTTTGGTAACGTCGTAAACATTGCAGGCAAAAGGTGAGCCTTTTATTGGTTCAGAATCGATGAGGATGCTAATGTTATGCCTACCAACTTCAGTGGGAGTAAAGGAAATTTTGTACTTGAGATCGAGAGGTTCGATCGTGATTGGCAAAGCGATGTTCGAGGGCGGTGTAACAATGACGTCACACTTGCTGGACGCAGTCTGTGGATCCACAGTAAAGCTGATCGGCTGCTTTACAGCGGCCATTTTCAAATTGTGACCGGATATGAGAGTCTGACCAAGACCCAGTATTTGACAGGTGAATGGTGAGCCCGGAACTGGTTCGCCATTGAATCGCACACTGAGGCTGTGCATCGCTGCCTCCTGTGGCTTGAAATTGACTCGAAATTTCGCGTTCCCTTCGCTTTGCACGAAATTTGGCACGTTTTTACCGTTGACCGCTACGATGATCTCAAGATTCCCTGCTCCAGCTTGACTGGCGTTTACTAAAAATTTCAACGAGACCTTACGTTTCCAGCAACGTTCCATCATTAAATCGATCGTTAAGTCGATACTCACTGCTAAAGTAGACAGGTTTGCCAACAACTCCGCTGTTGATGTCAGTGACTTTTACTTGATTTGCATTATAAGCTTTGACGAGGAAAGGGCTGCCTTGAACGTGAGCACCGTTCAACTTAACTTGAACACTGTGATCACCTGGAACAATTAAGCGCTAGCTATAATCGGTCATTACGCAGTGCCGAATAAATCCGTAGTTTATTCTTTCGTAGACTTACCGACATCCTTTGGAGTAAAGCCAGCAGTGTAAGATCCTGGGCCGGTCTGATCGATTTCGACAGGCAAACTTTCACGTGTCGGAGCGAGAACATCGACCGTAGGGATCGTATCGGCTTCGATGACGAAGCTCGTCACTCTGTTGACAGACACTTTTTCCAAAGTTTCGGTAACGAGAACCTTTGCCGTGTCATTGACCTTGATAAATAATTTTCAAACGCATTAATTGCGTATACGTAATGCACGCATCAGTTATGAATACTAATTTCAATAAACTGGAAAATGGCATCAAATATACCTTCGTTAAAAGTTCGAATACAAAATTTGTCCATTACGTATTTTAACCGATCGCGTGACGTCCGATGCGGGTTATTAGATTGACATTTCATAGATAGATTAACTGCATAACTAGAACTTGTTCCCGATTTTACATTTTATTAGACTCTGAAATATGATCTCGATGAGCAACGATCTGAACAATTTCTTTCGAGTTGCTCGGTGATCATTCGTGCTTTCCAGCTTAAATCGGCTCAAATTTAATATTTAAATTGAAATTTGGAATGTTAAAGGAGATACGAATTAACTTAAATTATACTGCAACAGATTTTATTTTAGCCTTGCTCACGAACATCCGACAAGGTCGCGGAACAAGATGTAACTCAGATGAAAATGTAAGTACAATGCAATTCATAAGTACCTGGCAAGTGAAAGGGCTACCCGGTACATCCTCCCCATTAAAGCGCAGATCGACCGTGTGGATGATCGGCTCCCGTGGCGTGAAGGAAATGGCATACGTGTGAGGTCCTTGAGCTTGTGCCGAAGTCGGTACTCGACCACCATTCACGGTCACCTCCAAATTCCCCGGTCCAGCTTGACTCGTTTCCACTTAATCGGTAAATTCAATAAGCTTCACCGTTGGCCATCGTTCACGAAATTCTTTTTTAGGAATGGTATTGTTTCTTGGTGGCTTACCGAGGAAGGTGACCGGCAGACCGATGACTCCTTTCTTGGTATCCTTAACCTTGATGGCAGCGACATCGTAGACTTTGCAGCTGAAAGGACTGCCGAGAACAGGTAGGTTGCGATGACTAACCGAAATTCGGTGTTCGCCGACGATACGTGGAGTAAACGACACCGTGCACGTCGTGTCTTTGTTATCGGTGACTTGAGCAGGCACGGCCTGTCCATTGGGTCCTATCAAGTCCGCCGGTTGTTAGTCGTTTAAATTAAACCAATATACTTGGACAAAATACCCGTTAATTGGGTTATTTTTCTCGGCAAGTGGATTTCTTTTTTCCTCCGAATTCTCCAAATTCTCCAAATTCAAATCTTAACGCGATTTTCGTTTCCAATTTCGGTATAAAAAAGCCAAGTTTCGTACGACCAAGCGAATAATTATAAGTCAATGCAAGCGTTATTTTTTTTATTCTCAACGAGACGTTCGTATGTGCAAGTGACGTGCCTTCTTTTCAAAATCCCAATTGTCTCTTACACACGCGAACGCATCTTGAAAAACGTTTGCTTTTTGTTTTATAAAGCATTTAATTTTACTCGCCAAATGTTTTACTTGTTAAACGTGTCATAGAGAAGAGAACAACAGAACAACTGTTCTAGACGAGATTATTAATATGATTATCGTTGGCGCATAGACCACAAGGTACTTGTTCTTATGAGCATCGTATCGTAGTACTTTTGTATAAATATGCATATACGTATATGTGGACGGACACACACGCGCGCGCGCGCGCGCACACACACACACGCGCACACACGTATGCATATGAGTATATATTCATAAATGTTTGTATGTATAATAATAAGTTATGGCATCAATTGAAAAGCAATCGAAGGAAGGGAATACTGGCATGCGGAACACCACAAGCAATGAGCACCATAATTAGTCGTAAAATATAATTGCGAGCATTGCAGTGACAATGGAGTTTACAAGGGAATGGCAAGGTAAACGTTAATTTCATTTTGAAAATCTGAGTATAATCGTACCAAGCAGTGAGATTAGTCTGAACATGCAAATGAGTTTCATCGGAATTAGTACATCGTAGTTACAGTTTACAAGGGAAAAAAACCCATACCCATCACCGCTTAAAATTTGTTCATGTGCTTCCGTTAAACTGCGCGATTATTATGGTTAAGACAACGAAAGATGAGATTGTTCAAGAGATGTCTAGTAATGTCGTAGTCTGAAAGTTGGCCGACCTGTAACAAATAGAGAGAAACTGCTCTGAAGGCGGGGGATGTTATGGGATATGGACTTTAGAACGTCGAACATCGAACGCAAATAGACACACATTGACAGAATACACAGGTTTAGTGAGAGAGGGAGAGAGAGAGAGAGAGAGAGAGAGAGACAGACAGACAGACAGGTAGACGGAGACAGGGAGAGAGAGAGAGGAGAGAGAGAGAGGGTGTTTGTGGGGGTTGGTGGGTGTGCGAGTTTGTGAGAAAGATGCAGTGACAAAGAGAGAACGGTGTCGATGGAGTTAGAGACAATAAAGTGAGTTAGCTATTATCGTAGAGCAGCAACGAACCTTCAACGTTCACCTCCAAGTCCTCCAAGCTACCGGCGACATTACTGAGTGTGAGGGCGCTCTGCCTTCCCAGGGGTGCGCTACTCAAGGCTTGTCCACTGACGGTCACGTGGGCGTCAGGGGCGACCCGCGCGATGATCGGGCATCCGGGCACGGTGCGCTTGTTAAAGGCAATGTTGATGAGGTGCTCGCAGGCCTCGAACGGCACGAATCCGACCGAGAAGCGCGCGTTGCCCTGGGGCGTGACCTGGGTAGGTATGTTCTGGCCGCGGGCCGCTATCGTGATCTCGAGGTTGCCCTCGCCGGCCTGCGATGCGTCCACGCTGAAGTGCTGGGCCTGGCCGACGCTCGCCCGACCCACGGGACCGATCACCACGCGCTCCGCGTCGAAGGCCTTCGCGAGGAAGGGGGTGCCGTTCACGGGGTGGCCGTTGTACTCGACGCTGATCGCGTGGACGCCGACCTCACGGGGCGTGAACTCCGCCGTGAAGCCCGTGTGGATGTCGCCGGTGACCTTGACGGGCAACTCGCTCGCGGGACCGCGCACGGATACGGCGAGCTCGGCGCTTCCGGTGCCGTCCACCGCCATGTGGAAGCTCGCGGGCTCCGAGACCGGGAGCAGCTCGAGGTGCGCGAGGTTCAAGCTGACGCGGCTCGTGTCGGAGACGAGGCAGACGAAGGGACATCCGGGCACAGGCTCCCCGTTGAACTTGATGTCGATGTAGTGGGGCTTGGCCGCCTCCGGAGTGAACGACACCAGACAGCGGCCACCCCCCACCACCTGCACGTGGTTCGGCACCTCGCCCTCGTTTATCGAGATCTCGAGTTGACCCTCGCCGGCTGCACTAGCGTCCACTGATAACAAAAAACAAACCCACGGGGCTCCGTCAACGCGTCCGTGTCGACCGTTGAACTGCGGCCATCGTTCACATAAATTCCTCAAGAGCAACGTCTTTTTTTTCTCTCTCAGCCAAGGACAAGGTCTGCATTAAGAAGAATTACAATGTCGGCTTTCATCGGGTGACTCGAATTCACTTTGAAAAACCCAAATTCATCGGGTTATCTGCATCTGCCGCGGTCGGTGTTGAAAAATTGAACGTGAAAGCGTTCAATTTTTCAAAGAGGATTGCTCCCAAGGTTATCCACCTATTCCTCGTTATTACTTCGTATAATTCGTATGACGATGCCTTATGAAATCATCCCATTATCGTACTACATCGAGCGATTTATAAATTTTTCATCTCCGTTTGAGCTAAATAGCATTTTTAAATAACGAGTGCAACGTTGGCATTGAAAAACGCCAGCGAAGGGTTTTACGTTGGAGAACGATACTAATTTGTATCGCGAGTGAATATTGTACGCGTAATCTTGATCTATGTATGATACGTCTAAAAGTCATAAATAAGCGTTTCACTTAGGAACATAATCAATCTCTGTAATTATGCAATTTTTGAGGCTAAAAGGCAGGATCTTATCAACGACTCATTACACGCTCTACCCGTGTTAAATAACTCTGCTAAATATATGATTTTCGAAAGTGAATTCTTAATCGGACGTGCATAAATTTACGCTGCACACTGATCACGAGTGGATTCTAGTACTAATTCGTGATTAATTTCATAAAAGTGACAAACTGCGTTAAAACTGCGACGCTCGAAGATAAAACATTCCCTAAAGTATCCTCGAACGCTTGAACGCCTCAACCCGATGAAAGGACTTGTCTTTTTCCACTTAGAGCCTGCATTTTGTACGTCTCGGCAACCGAATCAAAGCTCCACTTCTCATTAAAGTGTCATATAAAGAGGAGCGCGGTTGCACGAAAACGCGACTAAGGGCCCTAAAGATTTATGAATTAAATACAAACCTCGGAACTGACAGGCGTGGCCGACAACAGCGCTGGGTACCTCGGTCACCTGGATGAGGCTGCTGTTGTAGACCTTGGCGACGAGGGGCCCGGCTGGCAGCTTCTGCCCGGCGATACTAACCTCGACGAGGTGACTGCCCACCTCCTGGGGCGTAAAGGACACGCGGAACTCGCCTGCGCGACTTTGATCCTCCTCGATGCGCGCACCGATTTGGCGCTTCGAAGGTGCTAAGCACAGCGAATTGTTTCTATTTTTCTAATTGTTCAATGTTGTATCTTAAAATATTGCACGCGAATTGCAGTTGTATCGTAATTTTTATCGTAATTTTTGGTTTTGATCTCCGCGGTCTTTGATACGATTTACCGATTACCGTTAGTGAATACTTGTGCACTAGGTGTTACGCGATGTAAAATCGCATTTTTTATCGCAAGATATTTCGAATAGTTTTGCGACGCTTATGTTTCACTTTTTTTCCTAGCCCGAGGTTCTTACCTACATCGCGCGCTAATTATAAATTATCTTTACCGATGGATTCGAGCTGCGATACGCGATACTCTGCGATTGACATTGTACGATTATAAGCTACTGAACATTTTCGTTGCTAAGTCTAACGTGATTTCCGACGGATACCGAGCTCGACCCGATGATAATTTGAAATAATTTATAAGTGTAATTATTGTAATGCGTGCGTAACGATGGACCGCGTTTGAATTATTAATTTCCCCCCCCCCCAAGCATTAAACGAATTGCAAACGAACTTTTTACCAAATCAAAGGATTAATCTGCTCACAGTGCGTACGATTCGCTTACGACTAATATTACACAATTTCCAAGAGCAGTCCTTACGCACATACATTACTTCGGATATGTTTTAGAATAAGAAATATTTTACTTTTCCAGCGGTTTCTTACGGTTGAGTACATTAAGGGAGTCTACAAATTAAATGACACGCTCGTTTTACTTTTTATTTAAATATTTATGAAAATTTCTACACGACGGACATTCCAGGTTATTGTGACAAAGTCTTGCAAGACATTGGCTGTTTTCATATCTTATTAAAATAATAAGAGGGTTCTTAAAGATACCGCATCGATAAGTTACACGCAATATATTTTGTTATTACCATTAATAAAACCTAATGTATATTTCATATCGAGCTTCTTTACGCTAAAAAAGAAAAATCATCCATTTTTAAGCAAGAAATGTGCGTGCGCGCGTGTTTGCGCGTGTTTTTTAGTAATTCTTCAGCGCAGAAGTGCAATCGTCGTAAATATTTTATAGCCTCTATAAAGAAAAGACTGAGCAGACTGTTATCGAGTTACTTATTCGAATGAATGTATTATATTTGAACGATGTAGAAATCGCTCAAATTTACAACTGAAAGTAAATTCATGAAATCCTCTCTTGATGTCTATGAAACCAAGCTAACGGTTTTCAGTAATACGTTTAGCTAACGGAAAACATACGTTATCTATTGATCATTTGGTACGTGACATTGTTATTTTTTAAATACGATTTTATAACATTACGTTTGTTATTTGAGATCACGATGCGCTAGCAGAAGTGTGCGGTATACCGATGGTTTTCTTTTTTCGAACTCGCAGCAATCGTAACGTTAATTTTAAGTCAATTAATCTAGTAAAGCCGGCTAGTTAAAAAAAAAAAAAAAAAAAAAAAAAAAAAAAAAAAAAAAACCAACAACTAAGTTACAAATTATTTCAATTGGTAAAATATTTTTTAGCATACCGTACGTCGTTTACATTACCAGATAGGTTTTTTACTTTTGGGAGCGAATCGTCTCGATAAAGAGTTCTCGGTGTCTTTTTATCGCTAAGTAAACGACAAATACGCACTAATTACATTTCGCATTAATGTGAATTTATTAAAATAAGTCCGTTCAACCGAACGTACCCTTATGCTTTACCCGAATCGAAGAAGAGCGGATTTTGCCGTTTTCAGTTATGACATTTAATAAAAGATAACGAGTTTACCGAATTAGCGATTTTTTATTTGGATTTCCTGAACTTCTGATTATTAACTGTAAATTCTAAATGATTCGAATGTTTTTCTAATGCTCTTGAATTTCAAGAAATGTAATATTTTAATCCTGGTAATTACCATTCACGGGTAAGTTTGATTTGTGTAATTTTATTCATATTATGATACATAGCTTTTTTCTTTCACCCGATCCAACATTACGCACCGAATAAATGCCTCACTTAATCAGACCTAAAGTTGAAATAAACGAGCGGCTCTTACGAATATACAGTTGCAATTAAGATCTCTCGTCGAGTCATGAATATCACAATTATTGAAATACGATGACGATTGAGTGAATAATTTTTCGAATTTTATTCGAATTTTATTCGGTAGCACGAATGAAAATTTTAGTATCAACAAAATGCCCAAAATGGATGATGGCAATATATTGAATTACAGAAAGTAATTGTACGTCATTTTAAAATAAAATATGTCTGTAACAGTAATGGCTGTAAAGCATTGCCAGAAGAATTCTTTTTTCTTATCGTCATTCAATATTGACGATAATGTTATTATACCGCTATCAATAATAACATTTAATTAAATTAATAGAGCTTATAAATCTTATTGCCGAGGTTGCATCGAGTAGTTTAGAATATTTCCCTTGAACTTGGGGACGTTTAAATAACTCCACTGCTGTGCTTCGAGGAGAAATTCGAGGAGAAATTCGAGAAACAGGGATACACGCGATCAGCCCCAATAGAATTATTTTATATCGAACGAGTAATTAATTGCTCTAGGGCGGATACAGAGTTTTTTTATATACTTATGCTTTTGTGGGCGCGTGAAAAAAATTAACCGATAGGCGCTTACGGAATACGCGTTAAATGAGCGCGTACATTCTTTGCACGTATTATATTTATGAATCGTATACCGCCAGCGCATAATCGATCGACGTCGCGTCAGTTGTTTCCAAAAAGATCACATTTGATATTATTGCTTGCACGGATTTCCACTGTCTTGCCAAATAAAATCCCACAGAAGGTTTACTCTACGCGAATCACTTACCGAACACCGTCTGCTCGATCGAATAATTCAATCGAGCAACGAGCAGCAGATAATTGAAAATAGTTTTCGAACGGTAAGTTTTAGCGAAGCCTTCGACGCGTTCCCTTATTGTAGTCGATCGTAAAATGTTCCAATTAATTAGATATATCGACTTGAAACCGAATCGACCTATGGAAGGCTAGAGTACGATTACGAACAAATAGCAATACGAGCTTTGGCGAGTACTCGACTCGCCAAATCGACACAATCATTACATATTATTACGATTGCATTTTACCATATAAAAACGCACGCCGCCTATTATTTATTATGTCAATGCTTATGACCGCCAAGTTTTTTTTCTACGGATACGGCAGTTCCGTAGAATATTCATAATTCTCGTACAGCGAGGATTACAAAATCACAAAGCAAGGATTACACTCTTGGATAAGTGTAATGATAAAACTTTGCATTATATTTATAAATAATTAAAGCGGCCTTCCGACTGCGTCTTCCAAGCAGGATTAAATCGCTGATTACACATTGTGCTTAACCTTAGCGTACGCTATTGCATTACCGCTACCTCGGTATATAATTTAATTCACGGTCATTACGTACTCTAATATCACTATAAGATCGGAGTCTTGTTACTACCGTTGCGTTCGCTTTGTAAACTGTATTTGTAAACTGTATTTGTAAACTGTAGTTTGCCATTTCTTAATAAACAATATACACGCTCGATCGTGCGCGTCGATTTTTAAGATACCGAACTTCATTCGACCGCGAGACTGTATCAACGAACCGGTGTTCTTAACACCTTGATGACGTTTCAACTTCAAACCCGTCGAGCATAATCCGACGACGAAAGTACGCCTTTCAATATTTGACTCTGGTAAGTGTCGTTCGCGACGAACCGAAATCGTAGTGCGCCGCGGAATTTCACGAAAAAAATTCGTGAAAAATAATCGAAAAGCGAATCCTTAAACCCAGACGGGAACACACTTAGTCCCTCGATATCGCGCGCTACATTCTTGCGGGGAAATGAGGATACCGTCGATTACATTCTGTCTAGGCAGATAACGAGCGCATCGTCGCTCTATGCAGATGTTTCTCACAGTTTCTAAAACGTGAATTAGTCAGCGACTTATTTCGAGTGTGAACTTAACGTTACAGCTTCATTGTACGAAGTAAGTGGAAGTAGTACAGGGCCACTTACGCGCTCAAACAATTACATTGAGAGAGCATCTTCGCTCGAAAGCACGAGCAGTTTAACGTCTCCGCGACGTTCGTCGGATCTTAGAAGACGATCTCGTCAGCGCTACGCCCGAGATAATCGCCCGAGATAATCGCCCGAGATAATCGCTCGCGATCTCGATAACGCTACGATCAAAGCAGAGTACTCACTTAGTATTTGCACTTGGATTTCGTTGCTGCTGAAGCCGAGGGCCGAGAGCTCGAACACGGCAGGACTACCGGCCGGGACGAGCCTGACCGACTCCCCGACCACCGACATCTTGGGACTCGGCATTATGCCCACCTTCCAAGGCGATCCTGTAACGCACAACACCGTTTGTCTCTTTAATAAATCAAATTTCCTCTTGCTCCTCTGGCGCTGCGCTCGATCGCCCGTTTTCCCCCGTCGCCACCCTCCTACTTTTATCACATTTTTATGCACAGTATGTTAAGTCTGCCGAGGCGAATCTTTTTTCCTCCAAAACGTGTTTCTTCGAGATTTTACGCTCGCTTGCGAGCCGTCCAAAGACTTTTGCTCGTCTAAATTCATATCCCGCGAGGGGCGCATTAAAAGACAAATTCGTATGAAAAAGCGCGCGAGCGAGCGAGCGAGCGAGCGTGCGTGTGTGTGTGTGAGAGAGAGAGAGAGAGAGAGAGAGAGAGGGGAGTGAGTTTGATAGTTTGGCTCAGCTCTCGGTGCGTTAATTATACGATTTCTCGACGCACCGTTTCCTCGCGAGAATCTCGCGGTCCATCGCAATATCCGATTACTTAATTTCCTGCTCCGCGGTCGCCAAGGATTTCCATAGTGTGCAACAACAAGTGCGTTTTTTGATCGCAATGGCGCGTGACGTTCTAGAAGAGTAGATACGTCAAGGATGGTAAAGTCATCGATGTAAATCGGCCTACCAGGCGCGTACGCATTTTCTTTTCCTCTTCTCTTTCCTCGAATGCCCGTCGAATGCCCCGATCATCGGTATTTCGAGGTCACGGATTAAAATTCCCCCGACTTGCGCGTTTTAATGCTCGGCCGAAAGAGCTCGTAAAAACCAGCTCGTGCAAACGTTTCACCGCGTTTAAACTCCGCGACTAAAGCGCAAAGACGGAGAAGAAAACTCGAGCTCGGCTTTTTCACCGTCTCGTGTCGGCGAGCGCTCGACGCCGCTCGAGGAAATATTCAGCAACACCACCATAGGAGGAGGTGCAGCCGATCATCGATCCTCCGCGCGCGCACTCGAGCACTCGATGAAAATCCGCGCACAAGCATCGCTATCAACATCGCTAACAACCCTCGAGATACACGTATACACGCGTAACGGTAATACGAGGTGGGCAAAGGTGCGCGCAACACTCGTATCCTCGTCTCACTCCCACTCCCACTCCAACTTTACCTGGCGAGATCACCCGCTGGCTGTGGGCTCACCCTGGAATAAAGCCCGAGGACGCGGGCACGACGCGGTTAAAGGGAAAGCGGAGGGAGGAGAGGCCGGGAACCGCTGCGGCCGAGGCGGCTCACAGTCCCGAGGTCTGGGGCGTGTCCGCGACTTCGGGGCGAGCCGGTAGCCCATGCCGGGGCGAGCGCGGAGGTACGCGCGAAGGTCCGCGACACGTGTCTCCCATGGTGTCCAGGTATCGACAACAGAGGCGGCGAGCAGAGCGAAGAGATAGTACGATGTGAGTATAGAGACAAGAAAAGACAGAGAACAAGAAGACACGAAAGATTGGTGAGAGAGAGATGTGATAGTAACGATAGATTAGTATGAAGTAAGGGACAGGCGCTAGACGTGAGCACTTTTTAATAATATCCAGCTATCGCGCACGTGTGTGTTAGGGTACCGCTCCCCCTGATATATTTCTTGCGTGAGTACGACAGGACATTCGCGTAGTTGTATCACGTCCGCTGACACCCGACGGGTCGGGGGACAGCATAATGTAAACACGTGGAGTGACATGAGAAACTGTGGCTGGTAGACTGATCAATGTGACAGTGATCGATGTCGCCCCGAGATGACTGATAGCTGTGTAGCGAACGTAGAGCAACAGGAAAGTCCACCAATTTTGAAAAAAGTATCGGACTGCCAAGATAAAAATACTGAAAGAGAACCGTAAGCTCTTGCATACCGAACTGAGGAGAGAGTAGATAGCACTTATAGATTTGGTAGTCTCTTGATAGTATGTTACCGAGAGTTGTACAACGTACTGCTGCGTGTCCAGTTAAGTAAATAAGCCAGATGCCACGGATATCGAAAAGAGCGTAGTCTGGTTGTCCTTGTAGGCACCTCGTGCATAAGCCGAGCTGTGATAAAATATATTGCCCCTATAGAACTTGAAAGCATCTCAACAACCATTACAACTGTTTAGGCCCCAGTATCACCGCTCATAACAAATAGATGTGGTAATTTCATGTGCGTTGGACTCACAGTTAGTATTTCATTTACTCTCTGAGGATTATTTCGGACTTAAATTCTTGTTGAAATATTTTTGCTCAATATGTGCGGTGGAAAATAAAAAAAAGCCGGATACACGAAGATGCAGCAAAAACGTATAACAGTGAGGCACCGACGAATACAACACGTGGGGAGGAGAAATTGCGTGCAAATGGAGAGCATGGCCACACACGATATCATAAGAAATCTTCAGTAACAGCGGAAGCACGTACTGCAATTGGTTTCTTTTAAAAAAGTATTGTATTGTGGACATAAAAATATTGTTCGCACAGGTGATAATACTCATAGCTCAAGAGAAAGGCGTTGGGACGATCATCGGGGGGGTAGGGGACACCAGGAGGGGGCGCTAGATGAGCGCATAACCGCAGGCAGCCATTGACATGGCGACGGGGCACAGCGGGAGAGGGCTCGAGCGAGCGCGGACACGGCCAAGAGAACAAGACAAATGACGAGAGCGGGTGAACGTAAAACACGGAGCCGTCACACGTGCATAAGACCGGGTCACAGAACGAAGCGCGCGCGCGCGCCAGCGCAACGGGCCGAGCAACAGCGGGCAACAAGAGGAAAAGCCCGATCGGATAAGAAGATATGAGATCAACGCGCGGATGGGCCTCTCGTGAGGCCCGGTAAGGCGAGGTGGAGGCAGAAGGCGTCAATGAGGAAATAACGAAGCCCGGAAGCGGTCGTGACAGTATGGGCCGCGCTACAAGCAGTACGGCACAGCCAGGTAACCACAGACGCGGGAGGCAATACAGACCAAGCTGCACAATTGTCGAGCCCAAGTAAGGCACAGACACATGCATACTATAACAGCAAACAGGCGGGCACATGGAGGCCGCACGGGCGTGCCACAAGCACCACAGTAAGATGCAGTATAACGGGCGGTGATCTCTCGCGGGTAGACGCGAGGAGTCGCCAGAAGGTATATGGCGAACACAGGGCCAGGACCTGGAGCGTGGTGCGTATGCGGATATGTATGGAGGGGAAAGCGGACGTACAGGAATGAGATGTGGAGTACAGAGCAGGGTAGGCTTGGGAGCCAAATAGGAAAAAGAGAGAGCGAGGATGAGGGGTCACATACAGGGGCACTGGCACAGCGTGGGGACAACGACACAAGCGTACTGGTGCGTGGGCGAGAGAGCACCAAGGACGGAAGAACGACGGAGGGGCACCAGGCGACGACAGCACAGCGGCCGAAGGTCATCCCAAGGCAAAAGAAAAAGCGACACCGGGCATCCGGGGAAGGCAGCGGGGGGAAAGCGGCGAGAGGTCGCGATGACAGGCGAAGAGGCTGAAAAGATGGCGTGAGGAAGGAGGGAGCCGCAGATGGGATAGAACGAGCGGAAAAGACGAGCGTGTACAGTGAGAGTGCACGAACTGAAGATGGCAGACAGGAGAAAAGGAAAGAGGGCGAGCTACATGCAGAAGCAGAAAGACAAAGGGAGGCGCAAACAGGGGCAAGAGGGTGACAACAAAGTGTGGTATCAGATAAAGGTGCGCGTACAGAAGGCGACCGTGCGACAGGAAAAATACGGTGTAGCGCGCGCGGTAGCGCGAATTCGAACCGTCGATAATGGCGGCGTTGCCAGCAAGAGAGTGCGAGGGCGGTGCGTAACGACGGTCTATAGCTCGTGCAAATATCGCGGAAAAAGAAAACGAGGGGGCAGAGTAGGCACAAGAGATACGACAGCGTGGAGCACGATATAAAGCTTAGAAATAAGAAAAGAGGAAGTACGAATCAGAGACCGTAGGTACGGAGAGGGAATCACAGAGACGCCAGTTGGGCGCGTCTAAACTCGGAAAAAGGGGTCGAGAGCGGGGGACCGGCGGCATGGGGCAGCCTGGGATAGCGTTTAACTGCACAGGTTAGTACCGAGGGGCCAGGAAGGTAAAGGACAGGGAGAGTGCCCAGACAAAAAGATAAAAGTGACAAAGCAAGGAGAAGAACCAGAAAGAGGGGGAAGAGCAGAAGGGGGATGAAGGGGGGGGGGGGGATAATGGCAGAGTGGAGTAGCAAGACGCACAGCGCAGACGGCACGCGAGAGCGAAAGGGTGGAGCGGCAGAGAAGAAAACTAAGGTGGGTAGGGCCGGAGGCTAGAGGTGAGCAAACCACCCCACTCACGGCGTAGTGAGGGGGGAATGGGTGAGGATATACACGGGAGACACGGGAATGGAAACGCGACCGGAGCCAGGGCAACGTATACGGGAGAAGATGCTGACCGCCGAGTCAAAGAAACTGGAAGGCGAGGCGCGAGATAGAGCGGTGGGAATATGGGGGGGGGATCGGTAGGCGGAGGGGGTCATAACAAGGGGGGCAAGTGGCAGCCACTACTGGGTAACGCGGGATCATAAGAGCGACCTAAGATCAGAAAGGAAAGGGACAGGAATAGGCCGGGAAAAGAGGGGGGAGTTAAGACAGCAAAGCGGAGTAGACAACGGTAGGCACGAAGGAAAGAGATCCGTGGTAGGGAGGACCAAAACAGTAAGGCTGGAGAAAGAACACGGGGAACGAACGCGCCAGGGGCAGCGAGGCACGCCGCGCGGACGGAGCACAGGCCGGGGGACGGGGAGGGAGGAGCAGAGCAGCGAGAGGAGCTCGAGCAAAGAGAGGGAGAAGGACGCACCTCATAAGAAGATGTACGAGTATGTAGCGGGCGAGAAAATTGCCAGGGGGAGGGCACAAAGAACGTGGACTGATATATGTAGCAGGGGGGAAAAGGGGGCCGGGGAAACCGCGAGAAAGAGCAGAGAGGTAATTGACGTTGGCGGACGATAAATCAACGTTAATCGCGTTTTTATTCATTTTTGTTTCTACGGCAAAATGAATTATAAAGTTGGTATGCGTATGTTTTATGTAGTTTGTGGAAATTTAGTAAGAGTTTCTATTATTTAAGAACTTAAACTTTGGTATATTCACGCGCGATACTCGAGAGAATGCCGTTGCGAGCTTGAGCATTTCTTCTGACGTGCCTACACGGTGATTCCTACTTATTTTTTTCCAAGATATTGAATATATTGGCGTTTACCTGACCGGCAGACAAAGGATTCGAAGGAATGAAATTCCCATCTAATCGGCAGAGCGAAGAATCCTACCGATTTAATTTCAATAAACGTGTGTTTTCGATTCCGAGCGAGTGGCGATAATTTCCGAGCAAGTACTCGATAAGACTGAAAAAATTGGCTTTTTGAAAGCTGCGTCGCTGAACCTGGCCGATAAACTTAGGCTAATCGTGCTTGTTCCTGTTCTTAAACAGGAACAGGATTGTAACGGTATTATTGCCCGAAAGAGGAACAATGTCGGATGTTCGGTCAGAGAGCGACAAAGACGATACGGAAGATTTTTTTCTATCCTCGCGAGGGTGAGGAATACCTTGAGTAAGGTACGAGCGAAAGCGACAAGTCTAGGAGGTGGAACGAAGTTTAAGTGAGTGGCGCGATCGCTCCTGCATTCCCCAGGTATAACGGATCTTAAGACGTGTATCGAAGCTGCCGAGGCAGCTCTCACTATCTCTCTCTCTCTCTCTCTCTCTCTCTCTCTCACTATCTCTCTCTCTCTCTCTCTCTCTCTCTTCTTACGAGCTTGTCTCCACTCGGGGATTCCACTCGCTCTTTTCCTACGCTTTTCAAACTCAACAATTACCAATACCATTCACACGGATAAGAATTGCGATGAATTTTTTATTTTCTCCGCTGATTTGTTTTTCATTCGCGAAGACTGTTTCGTGGCAATTAATTTAAAGCTAATATAGAAAGTTCGAGTTTGCATAATTAGGCAGGAATGATAACGACGTGTTTTTGCTTATTAAATATTTTCAAAAATCGTTCGCAGTCTGTTCCGATTTGAATAAACTTTAAGAAAAATATGAGGAGGAAAATTACCAATTAGTTTTTAAGTTTATTAAAGAGTCATGTAATAACGTCGTAAATTTTAGTAGTAAAATATTCGTTCATGATTTAATGCACTGGTTTATAATTAACCGTTTGTTCATTTTTTTTCTACCTTTAATTATTCTTTGACTTGTGTGATTCTTACGAAATCGTCGACTATGATTGTACGATTAATTTTGGCATGGCAAAATGGACGTTTGGAAATTATAACAATTACTCGCTGACACACTTGTTTTATTTCATTGTGATGCACGTAAAATTTCGCTAATGCTGCTTATTTTTCTATCGTTTTCTTCGAAACAAAATTTCGCGATGAATTTCTGATTTTTCACTTTAACGCGCTTTATTTACGTACAAGTAGAACTTACACGAATTTTTATACGTGAAACTCTTAGGTGTACGATAAGGCAATAAATCGTATAAAACATATTTGAACGTATTTATTAAGTTTTTCGAATAACAACAA